>BSBK01005339.1:277500-877500 GCA_027943335.1 Chamaecyparis obtusa
TGTTATAATTGCACTAAGCTTGGTCACATAGCTAAAAACTGCATAAATTTAGGCAAAGTTGAAGATGAAAAGAAAGCAAAAGAAAATAGCATTAGGAAGCAGATGAGACAGAAGTGGATTCCTAAACCTACCAAGAAAACCAGTCCTGAAGTCACTCATGAAGGGAGTGGCTCTATGAACTCTAACTAGTCTCCAAGAAAGCACTGGAACTGTATCTTCATAGACATATTCCAAAACAATTTCTAAACTGAAAGGAATATAGATCCAAATTAGTATGCAAGATACAGCAAGATCATAAGAAGGTCGGTATCAGTTACCACCGAGCAAGGTCAGGAGTAACCTAACTTCATTTGGTTACCGAGTAAGGTCAGAGAAGTATGAATTCGTATGATCACCGAGTTGCAGAGTCTTCACCAAGCAATTAATTCATAGTGGATGACAGCCTGTCTAGTTCAATACCCTAATTCGTACGGAGCATTAATGACAAATTTTTAACAAAAGGAGTGAAATCAAGTTCACTATTCACCACAAATTTTAGCATATTGAAAGCAGAAAAGTCTCCTAGTGTAATCAAGCATTTCGAAGCATATTTCAGCAAGATATTCTCTTTCCTCAAAGAATTTACTGTGTTCACCAAGCTACCATGGCATCATCTAGCGCTAAAGTGAAGAAAGGTTCAGAAATGTTAGTTCATGGAGAATGGAAAGCACCAGATTTCAAACTCGTGCCCGCAGTTGCCGGAACCCTAGACCCGAGTGGAGCTCAATCTTGGATCCCTCCTAAGGTACTCCTTATTAATGATATTTGCAGTCATTTTAAGTGTACAATTCAAGAGCTTGGAACCCTAGAGATAGATACTATTCATGAGGAACTGTGTGTCGATGGTGTTCTCAAACCGGAGCATCAACATTTGGAAGATAAGGGTTTAGTTCACATCACACACTTGCCTCAGAGCTTTCAGATAAAATAGGTTAGATATATCCTCAGCCGAGTACATGAAGGTAAAATATGGCTTGAGCAACCAGTAGAGATTACGAAGAAGATGATTCACCGAATCACTGGTCTTCCCATGCTCGACAAGGAAAAATATACAAAAACCCTAGGTCAATTAGAACTGGAAGAGAAAACCCTAGTCGAGTGGGATGGTAGAGGTATGAAGATAAGCAGCATTACTGATGTAGAATTGAAGTTTGGTATACATATCATAGCTCACAAGATATACAGTTCAAGTCAGCAGAACAGTGTTCCATGTGAAGCAGTTGACCTAGCGTATAAGATTGTGAATAACAATCTGTCATTTCACCTAGCATATCTTTAGGTTGAAACAGTTCAACAAGAACATGGAGAGCATCCAAACCTCAAAGAACAATCCATGTAAGTTTGGCTCACTGTTGGTTTGTTTATTTTTCTATGCTCAAAAGTTTTTCCCATCAAAAGGCACGGTAGTATGGAGAAAAGATGTGTCGGTTCTTTATCAGATGAATGAATACATTTCAAAAATGGGTGACACTTTTGAAAGCATAATGGATAACTATTTTGAATCATTTAAAGAGAAAATGAACAATAGATTCTGGATTCCACAGAAATTGGTGGAAGATTACAAAGATGATATTTGTTTCATGGTGGATTGTGATAATCTGTATATACAGGCAGCAAAACCAAGGATTGTACATGTGAAACCTCTTCCCTATGATGTGAATATTGATGAAACCAAGAATATTATTGAAGCCCTAATTAATCAACCTGTTAATCCAAAGGCACCATATTTTGGGACATATGAAGAAGCTAAGGAGATAATTGAGCTTAGTATAAAGCTTCCATAGGCGGTTAACAAAGGAAGAAAGAGGATGGCCAAAATACAAGCTAGCACACCTCTAATGTCAACTGAGGAAAAAGGAGAGGACTTTGAAGAAGACGAGAAAAAGGATGAGGAGGAAGAAGAACATGTACCAGCAAAGAAGAAAGGAAAAGTAATTATCACCAAGGCACCCAAGCAATCCTCTACAGTATTTACAAGGAGTGCAAGAGGCAAGGCAGGCAAAGATATTGAAGAAATAGTATTCAAAAGGCCTCCTCCTTCATTAAAAGAAAAGATCAAGGATTTGAGAGAAGGATCTAGAATTGCAAACTTCAAATCTCTCAAATATGAAATTAGATCTAAGGAAGAGCAGCAGGAAATTGAAGATGTTGTTATTGAGAAAATGGGAAAATGGAAATACTCACCTGAAGAGATAGCTTCTCAAATCCCAAGAATTCTGCTAAATAAAATTAAGTTGAGATGGTCCAATGCAAGGCAAATTGTCAAGGACATCTATGCTCAAACCTTGAGGCAATTGATGCCAAGTTTCAAAAATGCTGAAATTAATAAGACATTGATAGATAATGAAAATAAGATGACAATCAAATTCAACAGTTGTTTGATTTTGATCAAAGATATTGAGTCGGTTGTGAAGAGTGCCACTACCACATGGAAAAACATCTATAAACTTCACAAACTAAGTACTAAAACTGTGATAATCAAAGATATTGATGATGACAGTGATGAACAGGAAGAAGATACCGAGGTAGACAAGCAAAGTGATGAGGAAGATAATATTGTTCGGATAGCTGCAGAAGTCATTGCCTCACTTCCTCACTCTCTAGAAAAAGTTGCTACACCTAGCCCAGAGATAACTTCAAGTATGATTGTGACAACTTCCACAGATACATCAAATGTCAAATCATCACTAGCACAACTCAATGTATCATCGACAGAAATGACTACCACCTCTTTTACCGAGTTGCAGTCTCATGTATCTACTTCAGTACCTACTTCTATATCAAGTTTTCCAGTAGTAAGTACTTCAGTTTTGAATACTTCAGTAAGTATTTCAGTTTTTGATTCTACAATTGTGAATACTTCAGTTTTGAGCCCATCAAGTATTCCAGTCGGTAGTTTATCATTTTTCACAGCTAGTCCTACAATGTCTACAATAACTTCTACAAAGGCATTAAGTGCAATAACAATTGATCCTAAGGCTCAACCGAGTACAAGATTTTTGAGTAAGAATGTAGAAGAGGATATAGACTTAGATGAGGAGATAGAGATTCCAAAATTAGACTTTGCAAATCTTTCAGCAAACCAACTGCAAAACATTGGTGAACTCCTCCAGAAGAAAGCAAAGCAGAAGAAACTAAAAGAAGAAAGGGACAAGGAATATAAAATTATTGAGGATGCAAAGGATATTTTGTCAAAAGCATTAGGTATTAAAGTTGATTCCTCTCAACATATTTTGTTACAGTTAGCTGAGGTAGTGAACAAGTTCAATGAGGATTCCTCTGGGTTAGAAAAGATTCTTGAGAACTCCGAGAAGAAGTTTGACAATAAAGTGCTTGAGCATGTTGCTCAACATATAGCTATTAATCAGATAGAATTATCTTCAGTTTTGATAAATATTGAGTCCTCCTATTCCAATGTTACCTCACTTTTTGCTAAGCTATGTAATGTTGCCGAGTTCACTAAGGAAGTCAAGGATAAATTGAATAAGATTGATAAGGATCTGAAGGATAGTGTATAGAAGTTGCAACTTGAACCTAGTTCAAGCTCTGCACATCATATGAAAATCACATTCCTATCAAATAGGCAGTCGGAATTATTAAAAGAGGACACAAAGATCCGGTCAACACTGCTAGATATTTAGAACATGATCCTTCCCATCATGGACATAATGCAAAAGCACATTGTTCACTCAAAAGCATTACTCCATGACAATCAATTTTCCATTACAGATCACATGATTGAACTCTCTGCAGAAGTCCAAATTGCACTCCAAACATGCAAGATTCTGCAAGAGAATTGGGACAGAACTCTGGCACTAATCATAAAGGTACATTCTAATTTTCTTTCACATTTTGGATTCTCCCTGTAAAATACTTGTATATACACCTTTGGCATTATTGTCAAAAAAGGGGGAGAAAATGTATAGGAGAAAGTGTATAAGATTAAGGTGTGAAATACAAAAGGGGGAGAAAGTACTCTATATAAGGGAGTCATGAAATGTATAAACAGCAGTTTGACAAAGATAAATTTTGAAAAATCTAAAAATAGATTCAGCATGATTCTTGTATATAAGTTTTGGCAATAAGTTTTTTTGTCACTAATGCTAAAGAAGGAGATTGTTGGCATTAAGCATGATTGTCATTAGTGACAACACTTATTCTAAATAGTGCATACTGAGCAGAATAGAGCTTACCGAGTAGAGCAATGCATACCGAGTAGAATAGAGCTTACCGAGCAGAGCATACTGAGCAGAACAACACATACTGAGCAGAATAGAGCATACCAAGTAGAACAGTGCATACTGAGCTCGCAAAGTTTCACAGTGTTTACCGAGTGCTGCACGGCTAAACAGGAAATTTAGTTTCTACCGAGTAACACTGTATCTACCGAGTCTCTAGTATTTACCGAGTTCAAAACTATGACCGAGTGGTTAGTATGGACCGAGCCTCCACTTCTACCGAGTGCATGACGATGCTGAGTAACGCAGTGGATGCCGAGTATCAGAAAGTCACCGAGTTAGTTTGCAGTAACCGTGTAAGTATATTTGGGCCGACTCAGTAATACTTGTGTTTACTTGTTTAAGATCTGATTTTGTAATTGTTTTGCAATTGACTTAGATTGATATATAAATAATGTTTTATGTCATATCCAAAAAGAAAGAGAGAGAAGTATGAAAAAGAAAGAAAGGCAGAGATAAGTGAATTACAAAGGGCTACAACAGTATAAGAAGCAGCAAAGATCTATCCATCATAGAAGGTGATCAATACATCAGAGAATCTCAATCAGTAAGTACAGTTGCAAGTAAGAGATCTACTGTTTCATCCTAACAGGTGAATCAGCTTGAAATCCTTTAACCGGGTAGACTTAACAGTCTTTGTAAAATATCTTAACCGAGTGCATACTTCATTGTATGTTTGTAAATCCTCTAACAAGGTGGACCTAGCAGTCCTTATTGCTCCTAACAGAGTAGATCATCAGAAGTGATCATTGTAAGCCTTAACTAGCAAACTTTATACTGTAGTATTGAAGTTTTGTGGGTATCATCCCCACCCTAGTTTTACTTTCTACTTGGAAGGTTTCTAGGTCACCAAATCTCTATGTTCAAAGTGTTATGAATGTTTTATTCTTTCTGTTACTCATGCATGCAGTCAGATTATCAATCTAATATTATTAAGATCTGAATCTGTTAAAAGTTTTGAAGTTACTGATTCACCCCTCCCCTCTCAGTAACCTAGATAGTCTTGAATATTTCCAACAAGGGGCATGGTAATGGTTAATTTGAACGGTTACCATATTACGAGTATTACAATGTTAAGGACAACAAATGACAATAAGGGTGAGGGGTTAGTGTTAGGGGTAGGATGAGATTAAGGTTGTGGTTAGGGATAGGATGTTATGTTTACAAGTAGGATTAGTACCATATTTAGGGTTAGTATAACATTTATGTTTAAAATACCATTTTACCTATGGTAAATGGAAGGGTTATGGTTATGATTAGGGTTATAGTTTAACCTTATGAGTAGTATTATGTGAACAGTTACAATTAAAGTTATGGTTAGTATTAAGATTAGTGTTTGTGTTTGGATTACCTTTAAGGTTATTGATAGCGGTAGTGCTACTTTTTACTATTAAGGTTAGTGTTATTGTTACAATTAAGGTTGGTGTCAAAGTAGAAATTAGGTTAAAGTTATGAGTAGTATAATGTTAATGACAACAATTAGATTTAGGGTTAGGGTTAGGATTAAAATGAGGGGTCAGAGTTAGGGGTAGAGTGTCATAATAAGGTCATGGTTTAGGATAGGATGTTATGTTTACATTTACATTATGTATCATATTTAGTGTAACATTAAGGGTAAATATTAGGGTAATGTGTTAGTGTTAGGATTAGGGTTAGTAATATGATTAGTGTTAAATCATTAATTGAATTTTATAATTTTAATTTTAATTTTTCACAGATGACGTAACTTGAAGACATTTTTATGATTTTTAATTTTGTTAAGGTTAGTGCATAGTTATGGTTATATTTAGGGTTACTATTTAATAGTTATGTTTACCATTTTACATAGGGTAAATGGAATGGTAGTGGTTACAATTAGGGTTAGGGTTTAACATTAGAATTATTATTAGTATCTATATCATTGGAAAATGGAAGCACTTCCATTTAGGACTAGTTTAGCCCTCCGAGTAGGTAGTTTGGGGTAATGTTAGATCCTTTCATGGGATCTCTGGATTGAATCTATTTTTTAACCTTGTTCTCCCTGTTTCTCCACCTCTTTCGAACCTATTTTTCACATCCTGGCCTGAAACCCTGATATTCTTGACCTCAAGTTCAAGGTCGACCTTTCAGGTCAAGGTCAACCTTCTGGGTAAAGGTTGACCTCAACCTTGACCTAGGTCAAATTTGACGTCAACCCAAACCCTAGGTCCAAATTTCAAAAACTAGAAGTTTTCAGATGTCAAGTTTCGGAAAGTTTTATTTCCCGCTTCTGAGTTGGCTTTTTTAGATTTCAGAACGGTAAACTCTTAAATTGTATTTAATCTAGGTCCCTTTCTAGGGGTTAAGGTTTAAATGGGAATTTAATTCTCCTATGTAGGCCTCTCTAGAAGTTTTTTCCCTAGACTTGTATAAAAGGAAGCCTTCCTCTCTCATTTCATATATATCTCTTTTTCATATCTCCATCTCAAGTAAGCACTCCATCTTTCAATCAAAGGATCAAGTGTGAAATCAATCCATTTTTCAAGAAATCATTCTCAAGGAAGCATTCAAGCCATCATCTACATTCAAGCATTCAATTTCTCTATTGAAGATCAAGGATTCAAGCATTCAAGCCTTTGGAGGGATTTGGTTCAAGCATTCAAGATTCATCATTCAAACCGTAGATCTATCCATCATGGTGGTGTGATCTTCCTTTAAGATCCTTTGTTCATCTTCAAGATCTATTCATTCTCCCTTCAAGGTGGATTCCAAGCATACAATCATGGAGGTTTTGATTTACATTTGTTAGTGTTGAGTCCAAGATTTTGTATCAACATACTTCTTTACATTCCAAATACAATTGCATATCTATTGAATATCATAGCTTCATTGTTAGATCTACTTCTACTACTTGCTAGCATTCTCTATTTCAATTTCATTTTTAAGGTTGATTCCAAACTAGGGTTTGACCAAGGAAAACCCCTCATCCAACTAAAAAACCCTTTTTCTTGCAGGTACAAGTGTGGGATAGTGAATCACAGATCAAATCTAAGTACCCTTTTTGGTGAACTTTTGGGATCCACGAACAGATTTTCTATCACAACAGTACAAGTCAAGGTCGACATAAAGGGGTAAGATTGTGCCCTGGGGTAAGATCTTACCCCTATTTTAGGTCAAGGTCAATTTTTCTTAGAAAGACAGAAGGTTTCTGGGTTTTTTCTATTTCTGTGTTTCCAGACCAGATCTAGTTGCAAAATTTCCCAAAACTGAGTACAAACACTAGAAAAAAGTGATTTCTGAATCTGCTCCTTTTCAAGATAAGTATTTATGTTTTATTAAGTTTTGTATGTCCACAACATTTTCCACACACCACATATACACAAACATCACACTCACACTCACACACATAGATATAAAAATATATCATAGATATATTTTTATATCTTACATTTTGGTGAACTCGTGATAGACAACTCTTTCTTTTTGGTGTTAGATGCTTTTTTTTCTTTCCTTAAGATTATATTTCTTTTATGCTCTTGCATTTTAAAATTTTAAAAAAAAAAAAAATCTATATATTCTACAAAATAAAAAAACATTTCTTGCATTTCATTTGCTATGAAGATCTTTAAGATTCTTTGGTGTATGGTTATTTTCTTTATTATCCTCCTCTTAACATCTCTTGATCATACTTATGATGTTCATGAGAGTATCATCCATTTCATTATGTTTGTCACTCTTCATGTTTCACTTGTCTATGCTATTGTAAGATTGATCGATACTAGTCTTCCTACTTTCAAAACTTTCATTAAAGATTTATGTGGGGGACTTATTACTCTTTTGGATTATGTGAAGAATTTAGTAGATGATACACCATCTCCTTGTTAGAAAGTAAAGTCCACCAAGATAACTGAGAGGGGGGGTGAATCAGTTATTAGATAAATACAACTTTTATCACCATTAACAGATTTCAACCATGTAATCAATGTAAGAAACAACCATACAAATATAAACATACACAATGACATAATAACACAAGATATGTTAACTAGGGAAACTCTTGATCAAAGAGTAAAACCTAGTGGGAATGATGCCCACAAAAGATGTACTAATATGAAAATCCCATGTGAGAGGATGGACTATGTTAGGAGTCTTATGAAATACATTCAGTACATATGAATCCCTTTTAGGAGACTTTGAATCCCTATTAAAAGATTATAACATGGTTAAGAGTTATGGAAGACAGAAGGACCCACTGTCCAAACAACTTGAAGGGAAACATCACTAAATACACTATCCAACTGATCTTTGTATTACTCAATAGAATAATACCAAATAATTACTGCTCTCAACAACTTATCTTTTCTCCTTTGACTATGCCAAATTGCACCAACTGCTTCACCAGATCTTAATACTAGATCTCTGCAATTTGCATATCCTCTTACAATTATTTCTTTTTCACATATCACAAATTCATATTACAATTAAGAAAACAATCCTTCCTTTATACCACACTCAAGTAATTAAAAATAAGTCAGCATACAAGGCATAACCAATTAAAAAAAAAAAACCTTTACATGTTACATAATTTTTTACAATTACATAAAACTGTCAGCTTCTTAATAGAATAAATCTTCACATGAGTGAACTCTGACCACGCTGTCTCATCCAGGTCACCACCAAAGAGTCTTAATCAACTATACAACTTTGTATGCCTAGATTCTATCCTGATTAGGAGACATCATCCAGTTATCAAAAATCGCTTCTCAGGAACTCTGCCTGATTACTGCTTCCACCAAATTATGCATAACTATCATGAATAATTGAATTTCTGTATGTGCTCTTGAACATGATCTTAGGATATAATATAGAGTAAGTCCTCAACTCCGCATAGCTTGATCTACAATACTCCATGTGTGCTAATTCAAACATTGTCTGCTTCTCTGCTAATCTCCATTAGATCATTGTGTTGACATCAATGACAATCATTGTCATGAATGCAACTGCAACTACTATAGAATGGCTCTGAATACTCCCCCACTAATACAATTTGCACCTTTTTTTGATGGATGATAGGTCGAAGTTTCTACCCAAATGGGTCAAATACTCAACCAACTAGTTCACCACTATTTTCATCGTTGAAATATCGATAAATCGCTATAACCGTAAAATGATCGATGCAAATCTTGGTCAAAAATGACATTAAAAAGTGGCGATATATTCATCAAAAATTTGACCATAGTGGGTCACAATTTAGACCAATATTGGTCGAAATATTTGGCCACTCTGACTAGGATGCCAAACTCATGATGGTCATATCTTGACCAAATTGTGTTGCACTTTAGACCAATATTGGTCAAAATATTTGGTCATTCTGACCAGGATGTTAAACCCACGATGCCACATTTTGACATAGAATGGTCAATTTTTAGACCAAACTAGGCCAGAGTTTCGATGTCTGTTAGTCGAAACGTCACTTACAGTTAGTCAAAATTTTGACAAAATATGGAATGTTTTTTTTTTAAAAATGAAGATAAATATCCAAACTAATCACCAATGTCATCTTGATCAGTTATTAGTCTAGATATTTATCTTTAGTTGTCCACACTCATTCTGCTATGTTGCTAGCGGATCCCTTCTCATTCTATTTTCCAGACTTCTTTGGGCTCTAGCAATCCATCTACTTTGCTCTGCGTGAAACTGTCAGTTTTTTCATTTTGTTTGAACTATTTGAGAGATAGGCTATGACTGGTGATGCATAATTGGTTTGCATGTTTGCAGCATGGAAGCAGTGTTGGAGATGCTGGTGGTGCTGCAGATAGAGTCCTTAACCAGTTGTTGATGGAGATGGATGGTATGATAGCCAAGAAAATAGTTTTCATTATTGTTGCTACAAACAGACCCAATATCATCAATCCTACATTGTTGAGACCTGGCCGACTTAACCAATTGATTTATATTCCCTTTCCTGATGAGTCCTCGCATTATCAAATTTTCAGCTCTTGCTTGAGAAAATCACCTGTCTCAAAGGATGTGGACCTTATAATGGCACAAGCCCGTTATACCCAAGGATTTAGTGGAGCCAATATTATAGAGATTTGTCAATGGGATTACAAGTATGCTATTAGAGAAAATATTGAAAAGGTGAGTTTCAATTATGGTGGCTTTTGAAAACTAGAGATGGTTATGAATTTCTTAATGGTTTTTTTTGAACTATTGTGTTAGAATTTTACATTTTTTTATTCAATTTTCCTCAACTTGTATCTTATTATTTCAATTTGTCATGTTCTCTTTCCTTTGCACTTTTACAGGATATTGAACGTGAAAGAAAAAGAAGTGAGAGCCCTGAGGCAATGGATGAGGATGATAGTGACAAGGTAGCAGAAATAAAGGCTGCTCATTTTGAGGAGTCAATGAAATATGCCCAAAGAAGTGTCAGTGATGCAGATATTTGAAAGTATCAAGCCTTTGCACAAACACTACAACAATCTTGAGGCTTTGGTTCTGAATTTTGATTTCCAGATAGACCTATGGGTGCTTCTAATGTATTTGCTATAGTAGATAATAAAGATGATGATAACTTATACAGTTAAGAAACTTAGTACACAATTGTCATCTTAATGAAGTGACAAATGTGTTTGTTCTAGCAGGGACCTTCTGCTGACAAATAGCCAATGCTATTCAATTCAGCTCTGACTTTTGCTTGTATTTGTTTTACTGTTCATATGTTTGAAACTTTATTTAGTTTATCATCCCTTTAGCCAAGGACTTACTAACTTGTAAGTCTTTAGAGAAGTATTAACTTTGTGGAAAGGAAATTCAGCTATGGAAAATTTTTCTCAAGTGGTAGATAATGCTATGAAAACCTTTCTTTTAAAAAAAAAAAAAATCCTACTGGAAAATATTCTATAATAAATCAATTGTACAACAAAGAAAGTCTATTTCAACTGATAGGTATGGTGTTCATCCATTTAATGGAGATCTACCAAGGCATTTTCCCCTGCCAAGATGATGTGCATCCATTTTATGGAGATTTAATAAATGTTTTATATGATAAAGATCACTACAAGTTGGCCCTTGGCCAAATCAATATTGCTTGCAATCTCATTGCCAAAGTGGGTAAAGACTATGTCAAGCTGATAAAATATGGGATTCTCTTTACCACTGCAAATCTTTGAAGGTTGCTGCACTTGGATGGATATGTACCATTTTTAAGAGAATTAAACTGAGTTTGGCTTACCTCAAACAGGTGAGGCAGCATACGGCTAATCTAAGTCAGTTTTTCAGAGGGAAACAACAAGTGGGCATGTGGAGTGGACAGACAATCAATGTGTTTCATTTTGGTATTTCTCATGAGAAAGTTGTTAGTTTTTAGACCAAAGTGAATTGTAATAAACATTAGGAGCTTAAAACAAAAAATTCCAACCAAAATAGAAAATCTGATATGCTAATAGACAAACTCATTTTACTGAAAATAAGAACAAGAAACAATCACATATATGAAATCTCATGAGTACATATATCGTCTATTAACAATGAAACAAAATTCATTGCACTAGATTAAAATTTTAGTAAAGACTCAAGAATTGCACAAAATGGCATTAAGCATGGATTTTGGTTTACATGTGGTACATAAATTCCTTCATCGAAGACATTATCTATTACATTTATAATTGTTTATTTAGGTTCCATAGCACTAGCATATACACAAAAAGAATTTGCATTAAAAAAAATGGACACAATATATATATATATATATATATATATATATATATATATATATATATATATATATATATATATATATATATATATATATATATATATATATATATATATATATATATATATATATATATATATATATATATATATATATATATATATATATATATATATATATATATATATATATATATATATATATATATATATAACCTATTAAAAAAAGAGACCACTTAGGACAATTACACAAGTCTCCAAAAACAACAGTACCCAACTCTTTCTCTAAAGCCAAAGACTCAGTGTGTTCAATTGCCCAGACTAGCAGTCAATTCTATGTTGAGTATATCTGTCAGGCCCTCCTACAGTTTGAATGAATTAAGAATAGAATATAGGAATTGGTTTAACACTTCACCTACTCAAAAACACAAACCAATGAAATAATCCACATTAGGCCAAGAGAGGTTGACGCATTCAATACGAGAATAATTACACAAAATAAAGTCGAATCATGCCAGACAATGACAATGAGAAGTTGACTATTGGCCCTTCTAGTTTTTTATTTGATAGTTGTCTGACAATGACACATTCAAAATGCACTTATGAGAAAATACCTAGGATGAATGAAATTGATTAAATAATGAAGGTATGTTAGTTTGAGCTTCACTTGATTTCAAGAATACTTTAATATTCTCTACTTAACAAGGCCAACCACATGAAGGTGGAAGCTCATCTGGCCTCACCCCCCATCCCCCTAACATCAATCTAAATTCCCCATTAACATCTAATTACACACTTCGTTCATCCATTTATGAACTATAACATTCAATCAATACAATCACATAACATTCATTAATATGATATAACATTCATTAATACACAACACTAATCAAGAATTCATTAACACATAACAATATTCATTAACATGACATATAATTCAATATTAATACACAATATTCATAGATAATTACTTAAAACAATGTTCTTTCATTATCCAACAAAGTTAATCAAACAAGTTTTTATCAAAGAGCATTTTTAAAAAATCATTTCTTTTTTGGGTTTTTCTTAGATTTATTATTTAGGTAAAGGCTGAGAGGAGCATCAATATTATCTTCCTCCTCTTTTGGTTGTGATCTCAAATTATGATGCTTCCTCATGTCTTGAGGAGCATGAGGCTACTGCACTAAAGGGGGGTCTATTGCAATAACAAGTAAATGGGTTAAATTCGCATACTTTTTTTTACTGTTACATGTATTTCATTAACCAGTAGAATAGAACATGCATTTTCTTTACTTGACAATGCCACATCATCATGTAAAATAACATTTTGATCTTCCACCACCTCAACATGCTCAACATGCTCTAAAATATTCAAAAAAAGGTTACATGGCCAATTGCAATTAAAGATGTTAAATTCTATTAATTATTACATAATTTATTTCCAATAGAAAATTAATACCTCCACCACTATGATGCACATCAGCGCCTTTGTCACGCCTAGGTTCTATGATAGGATTTGAAGGCTGTAGTGAAATGTCATGTGCATTGTTATCATGAAATAGTCAATTTATGTTCGAAATTAACTATTCAATTTGATTTACTTTTCATTTGACCAATTTACCTATGTCTCATTTGGTACAGAAGATTCTTCATTATGGCTTTTGGATTCTTGGTGTAGGCATCTAGCCATGACTTTATAGCCTTCCTTCAAGGCTATTCTTTTGTCTTCATCCGTGGGCTCTACATTGAATTTTGTGCCCTATATTTTTTGTTTAATATCGTCACTTTTACATGTATGATTTGATTAAATAGAATTCTTTACAACCTCATATATAAAAATTTGATATGAAATTCCAATGCTGCTACTTACAAGTTGAGAGTGAAGTTTCATATAGCCACCAGAGCCAAGTTTGTGTTGGCCAACCTTTGTTAATCTCTCTTGTGTGGCTTTTGATGTGTCTTGTAGTCTATGAAAATTTTGAAACATGTTAGATTATATATTTACAAAGATCATTAATTAGTGCATGATTACATTCTACTTAATACTATCATGACATACCTTCTTTTGTCATCTTTTGGTTGAACTCCACTACCCTTTAGCCTTTTCTCTTTTGCATCCTCCATTATTTCATTCCACTCCATTGGTGGAATCATAGGAGGATGCTCATACTTTGGGTTATCCTTTATAGCCCTTCTATATTGGTCCCTCACAGTCTTTATATGTTTGGATGCTTTTTTAAGAATCATGACATTGTCAAAAGTTTTATTTCCAAAGAGGTCCTCTAAAGATTTAATGAGATAATTTTTTAAGTCAACATCCTATTCATTCCACCTTTTTTGAAAAAACAAAATTGTTAGATATCATAACTTTAATATAGTACAATAAATGGAAGATAAGAAAAATATTGTACCAATATTATGAAGCTACATACCTTTTACGTATGATGGGCCCAAATAGCTTCAATGTCATTTCAAAAAGATGATCATAAAAAACATCATTTCCTACAAAAATATGATGGGATTATCAGTCCAAAATGAGTTATGTATAAGTAAACTACAATTACACTGTAAATAATAATAATTTTAAAGCACCTAGAAGCTTTGGTACTTTTAAAGGAAACATATTGTTCTTATTCAACAACAATGTCCCTACAAATGAACTAGTACTAGTAACATGAGCTGATTCAGGAAATGGTTGATCTTCACTAGTACTGGTCTGATCTATTCTTGTACCAAGTGTAGGTGTATCTATTAGTGCACAAAATAGGTCCATGCAGTGTATAAAATTCACACAAGAAAAATAATCAATGCATGATTAGCACATAACAAAATATAGAAAAATAAGGTTTTACCAGTTGTAGTTGGTATAGAGGAAGATGTCTGTAAGCACCTTGTTGCAGACAATGCAGCCATCGATAGCAGAATGTTGATCGAAGGAGGAATCTGCACTTCATCATGAGCTGAAGAATACATTGTTAGCAAAGACATTTGCAATGGATAAAGATTAAATGAGGTACTAGAAGCATCCCAAACATAAGTTGATTAAATCAATGGTTAAAGGTTTAAGGATTATTTACATGAAGGCTATGTGGCACTACAACCCTCACCATATTGACCATGATTCACAGGTGTCAAAAAATCCTATAAGAAGAACACATCATATTTTAGATCATGATCCATAAGATAGTATAAAATATAAACATCTATTCAACTTTAATTATTTCTTAAGATTAATTACTGGTTACATTAATACAATTGACTCTACGTATCAATTCTTCTTTGAGTTCCTCTATCTCCTCAGTTTTGTTTGGTTCCATTATAAGGTTAAGAATTTCTTCACCATATTTAGTTTTTATTTGAGTAGCCATGAATACATGGTTAGAGTTAGATGCGATTTCATCTATAAATGCCACCTCAACTTCAGATCACAATTGATCTGCTGCTATTTTTGCTTTTCTCTATCAATAAATATCAAGTTGTGACATCAATATCAGTAAAATTATATCAAAATAACTTCAAAGCCATAAAGAAAAGAACATAATAATATGATATTTGTTTCTATATAATTCATATAATTACACTAATTAAGGTTTACCTTTGATGAAGAAGTTGTACTATGAGGAACATCCCTACCTATATCTTGAGGTGGATCCATGTCACCCTATGACAAAGATTAGTAATTCTTATCAATCAAAAGAGAAATGAAAGTAATAAACTTAACAAAAAAAATTATTAATAAAACAATAGATTGTACATTGGAGTCAATATTAATTGGAGGCAATTGGTTTAAATGTTATACTTACCAGTCCCATGATAGGGAATTTTTTTGTATCTACACAATTCAAATTGTAATCTATCAGAAGCTCTTCCCATGCACTTATTTATTTTATCGCACATACAAATACACGATTTCCTTTGCATGCCTCGAATATACAATTCAGTCGCTTATTAGTTGACACAGGTCAAGAACTATTTATAAAACCTACAATATTCCTTATTTCTTTTGTCCTTCCATCAATATACATAGCAATCCTTTTAGTTTTATCATTTGCTTTGCATTGTATATAATTTGCTGACAATGCATACCTACGCATATATTTTTTATATTGCACAATCCACATCCAATTTTTGTAATTGTAAAAAGGTCCTACATACTCCATCAATTAAAAAAATTGATTATAACTGACCTTTATGCCATCCATGGAAAATAAGCCCAAACCATGTAATGAAGATGGAGCTATGTGATATATCCTTTTGTTAACAGAAAAATCAGTGTTAACTGGAGGTAGTTCCTTGGGTACCCATTATTTCTGAAGATGTGTGTACCTTAAGGGAATCTTCCTATCACCTTTGGTCTCATTATCATAAGAACATGACCCCCCCTCATCAAGGAAAAATTGCATTCATTTATCAAATTTTCTTCTAATCTTTTGACCTCTAGTTGATCTCCCTATTTTATACCTACTAGATGTCTCACTTTTGTCTTCTATTCCCGCATTTTCCTTACTTGAGGAAGATAGATAAGACAAATACCTATTTGATGATACCTACAATCCATCAAATTAGAGACATAGTAGGATCTAGATATTTTTATGACTAAAGAGAAGGAAACCAAATAATAAATTATACCTATCGATCCATGTCAAAGGCATTAAATTTCCTACATATGTAAATCATTTATCTTAAGTTAGCCAAAAATTACATGATATGTAAGCTACAAATTACATAGAAGACAAAATTTATATGATGCAAAATATACTCCATGACTATAGATTTCAACACATAATAACTTAATTCAAATTTCTATGAATAAATCAATACCTCATACATGACATTGATCATACCTTGACATACATTTCATTGATCATGTTATTGATCATCCTCATCCATGTCATCATCATCATCATCATGACTATCATCATCATCATTTTCACCATCATTATCATAATCACCATCATCATGAATATCATCATCATGACCATCATCACCTTGATCAACACCATCTTCATCACCATGATCATGATCGTCAGTATCATCACCATCATCGTCAGCATCACCGAAATAATCATCATTTTCTTCTTCTTCTTCTTCTTCTTCATTGTGTAATAGTCATCTGTGATCATCATTTACTTCATCTTTTGATTCTTCAGTATTTTCTTCTTCCATCACATTATACTTTACCGGCCTTCCTCTTGGATCTTGTCTAACAACAACTGACCAACCCAGTTTATGTGGAATGACAAAGTAAAAGACTGGCTCACATTGGCTTGGAAGAACATAGGGCTCATCTCCAACTAGCTCCAATGACCTTGTATTAATCATTGTAAATCTACTATCATGTTCAATAATATTCCTATCATGATCATTTTGATTCAGTCGTAGCCTATACCATTTGATGACAAATAGAACTAATTTGAATGAATTAAAGTCGCACTCAAGTATATCATCCAAAATACCATAGTATCAATTTTCAGATTTTTGAGGATGTATATCATTTCTAGATGAAATATTAGTGACCTCGAAGATTGCACTTATCCCAAAATCACAAGTTTTCTTTGTGTCGTCTAACTTTTTTATGTTAAATTTACGGCCATGGTAGTACATAGCTTTGTGGTGTTTGATTTGGAATTATTCAAACATGTCAAGATTATTTGCATCAATCCATGAGTTGATATTAAACTTATGAGTCATGGTTAGTAAACTTATATGTACCTTTCTACCTCTTAAACCATATGCTAGATCAAGTACCATTGGCATAACATTGGGATCTTCATTACGATGAGCTTCTTTAACCAATGATGCAACACCATCCCATGTTAATGAGCGACCATGTTCTTTAGATTGTTGAATCCATATCATCATCCAATCAAGATTGTTTGCAATATACAAATATAGTGCATCCCACTCATGGCCAACTATAAAGAAAACAAATAGACCTCTTAAAAACAACTTATATTGAAGATCTATATGAATTAATAAACTATAATAATATCGTATAATTACCTCTCACTTTCCTCAATCTACCTTTCCCCATCGTGTACTCCCCTTCAAATTTTTTAATAGATTTGGGATCCCAAATGCGATCTACATAAATAGTTGCTACAAACTTGGGAAGATATTCACTAATGTACACCATGGTCTAGTATACCATATATCCCTCCACCATAGAACCCTCAAGACATGCTCTTTGTCAAACCAAGCCCTTCATAAATTTCAAGCACCTCTCAACCATCCAAATTGACCTAGTTTGTATAGGTCCACACAATTCAATCTCCTCAACTTGATGTATGAGGTAGTGTTCTTGAGCATTGAAAAAAATTGGACGTAGACACTTTTTCATTTCACACATAAGCTGGGGAACTTTTTTCTTCCAATATTTTATATCTTTTTTATCAATTTCTTTAGATGATAACCACCTAAAAGAGATTCAACATGCAAGAACATATAAACAAGATTTTAGAAAAAAAAAAATACAATAAATTACATAAAAAGTAAAGCAAGTCATAAATATAATATATGTACAAGTCTAATAAATAACACTTCTAACCTCATGTATTCTCCAAGATCATATATAACTTGTTTAACACTATTGTCAAACTGGTGTGGGAGGGATAGAGGTAGGACTTACTACAATGATTAAAAAATGATCTTTTCAATATATTGTAAAATAATACAATAAAAAGTACATGCAATTTTACAAATATATTGTAAATAGAGAACATGACTTACCTTGATGAAGGTATGTCAATCATGTGTTTTCAACCCTAGCCCAAAATCACCTTTCTTTGATACAAGACTGCTTATATTTGCAACAAATCTTGTTGGAAATTTTGTTTTTTTATGACTTCTTTTAATGCATCACTTTTCTACTCAGTTAATAACCAAGGAAGGGCACTCGTATTTATGCGGTCTCCATTGCTATTTGATTCGATGAAAGTTTTGAGTGCATGATTGGATTCATGAATGTCATTACAAATTTTGGCAATTTTTTCTTTGTCATGCCTTCCATCCAATATTTTCCATAGTGTCTCTGTTAAATTTTTTCCAATATGCATAGCATCAAAAAAATGCATGATTGGGAGATCCTTGTAGTACGTCAACCTACTAAATTGATTAGGATAAATTTTTATTCCTCTGGGAAGTTGGTCATTGATGCCTTGTCAACCTTCACGAGCATCAATAACATCATTAGTAAATAAAAGATAATATCAAAATATAAATTTCAAACAAAAATCATCAGATGGAATGACATTACCTCAATGATTTAGTCTATTGTATTCCAACTTCTATAGACGAGGTGTCATTCTTCGTGGCCTTGATGTTGTCTCTTCTTTCCCATTAAAAGATTTTTTTTGATAGTTTGATACTTATGATTATTGTGAAGAAAGTGCCTAAAATCATTGAATACCTGCTTTCCTAAATTTCTTGAATGATGAGATATCATCTTGGGACCACAAACTAGACATGCGAATTTGCCCTTTGTCTGAAGACCTAAAAGATACCGTACAATTGGATCATGTAAAATTATCATGCACCATTTAAACATACAAAAATAATGTGTAAGCACTATAACATACCAAAAATACATGACCTTAACATGAATATATAACATACCACAAAAATGAGTTAGCCTAGGGGCATCATGTATTGTCCATACAAGCATTGCATGGAATTGAAATTGTCTTTGTCCTATTGATCTAGAGATGTCATACATAGTGACTCCATTCCATAATATCAATAACTCATCAATAAGGGGCTCAATATACATGTTTAACTTGGTACTTACCTAGTTGAATGAACAAAAACATTACATAATTATTATGACCATCTTGATGTGGTGTTTATAAATTAATTTACATAACTATTAAATGAAAAAATACCTGGTAAAATCATTGACAATATTATGTGCTCCCTCTATATGGACATCCAAAGAGGAATGTTATTGTTAATGACAAAAATAGGCCACATTGAGTAAACAAATCTCATAGCTCCAAATGGATTGACACCGTCCACTGCCACTGAAATCTTGAGATTACGAGGTTCTTCTTTAAAACATGTCCATGTTGTTTCTATGTCTTTAAATTCAAAACCATCCACAAGCATTCACATAATGTCATCTTGACTTCTATTGTGTGCATGGTAATCCATAAATTGTGCCAAGCTAGTGCACCCGAATAATCATTGAAGATTTGAAATAATGGGAATGTACCGAAGAGTCTTGTAGGCACCTTTTTTTAATTTCATCTAGCCGATATCTACTAATATAACAAATGGGGCATTCTGTTGCAAATTCATGTTGTTTATGATATAGAATGTGATCATTGGGACATGCATTTATTGTCTGATGCTTCATTCCAATTTGATTCATAATGGTAGATAATTCTCAGTATGAACAAGGCAAAATGTTTGATGGTGGTAAAAACAACTCACATATCAACCTACAAGAACAAATATCAATTGTTAATATAATGAATCATAATGGTATACTAACATTGAAGATGACAAAAATGGCATACCTTAGCATACATGACATTGCTACATTGGATAAACCATTCATAACATTCAAGTTCACCAACAACACTATAGCGGAGAGAAGAGTTATTTGGGAGCCTTGGTATAGGGGCTCATATGCCTTCTCAAGTATAGATATATCAAGACCATTATCATCATCATCATTATCAGATGCGCTAGTACCATCATCATGATCATCTTGATCAGCTATGCCAATACCATCTTCTTCAATCATGTCCTTTTACACATTATCAGCTATGCCAATACCATCATCTTCAATTGTGTTGTCTACCACAAGATCATCTTCTTCCATGGGAGCATTATCGTCAGCTTGGATATTCACACCTCCATGTTCCTCCAATTGGAAATCCACATTCACCAATCGACAAAAATCATGCCCCCCTTCAATGTGACCATGTTGCCTACAATAACTCTGAGATTTTTTTATTAGAATTCTTTGATTCTTTAAGCCCTTACACTTTTTTCAAGGACAATTACATTTATCAACATCTTTTCTTTGGAACTAAGACCACAATCTAGCAATTGTCTCATTATTTTGTTCTAGGTTCATATTGTCAAGTGTGGAATTTCTTCACAGGCTATAAATATACAAAATGTAAACATACAAACATTATTAGTATCTTGTATATAATAAAAAATATATATATATTATAAGACTATACAAGATTTACAATTACACACACAAATCATGCTCACTAGAGCATGAAATGTTCAAAAGGATAAGTATTTTGGGAGTTATTATTATTTTGGGAGTTACACAAATCTCCTCACTAGACTACTGAATCTGTGGATATTATTCTTGATGCTAAAGTAAATCAAGAATGTGAAGTTGAAGCAATTACATCAAGCTGCAAATGATCAAGGTTGTAATTTCAAAATTCTTCATTAATCGAGCATCATAAGGATGTTGAATTATCTCCTTTAATGGCAGACTGTGTTATTTGAAGGCTGTGAACTATTAAATAATAGTAGCGATTTGTTTTTAAGGGATTTTGTTTCATTATGGAGGTCACATTTTGACCAAGGCTGTGTTTTCAACAAAGGAGTCTCACGCCACCCTTTTTCATTCTTCACGTTGCAATTTGGGAGCCGACTAGCTTCAACCAACTCCTAACGTGACCACCTAGCTCTTTGTGTTTCATGTATGGCTAAGATTTGACATCCCAAGGGCATGTGTGGTTACTGTTGGATAGTTGGTGAAGTTTTTAGAAATTTGAGAAATGTTATTATTATGGGAGCAACTAACCAACCAAATAGTATTAATCTAGCACTCAGAAGGTATGGAAGGGTCGACAAGGAGATTGATATTGGGGTTCCAGATGAAGTAAGAAGGTTGGAAGTGCATCGCATCCATACAAAGAATATGAAGCTCTATAATAATGTACATATATTAGGGCCTTATTTTTTGTACTTCCATATCTAATGTTAAATAGTTCTTGAATTTTGAAAGCATTTATTAATCAAGTGTAGTAACATGATCAAGAGATGGTTTAATCATTAAGAGTCACAACTACCAAGAAATAGAGCATCATGATTACATATAGAGAAGCCATCAAAAGTACACTAGAAATGAACAAAAAAAACTAGAGGATAAAAGAGATGTTACAGGTTTGCATCACACATGCTTAAGGAAAAAGTTCCTAATACAACTGAAGAGAGTAATTAATATGGAAATTGAATCAAATGTAAGCAACATATGGCATTAATTTTCAAGTGACAATTTAAAATCATTGGAAAAATACATTGTACAAGCAATGATAGTGCGCTATGGGAAGTCACAATATGTGAGGTCCTACCCCAACCCATCTTAACTCGGCAGTTTTTTTGACACTTGGTTTATCTTGATGATACATTGTTTAGAGACATTAGACCTACTTTGGATCATGACTTTTTACCATTAGACATTATGAGATGATTTTTGTATATTTATACGATGATGATGTTAGTCATACTTTTTACATGCTTGTATTGGTTTCATGATTACCTTATGATATATGAATTCTAAATTTTGCATTTGTTACGTCACCTTATAGAATAGTAAATGTTGATAGTGTAATGGTTCTATGATTAACTTAGGGTTACTTGCTTATGTGAAAATTGAATTTACATTTTGATGTTTGTAGAATTAGGGTATAATGTGGATTATGTTTATGATTCGTGAAATAAGCTTCTTTACCTATTGAATTTAGATGTTATTATTGTTCATGTTTCACTTTTGATGTGATTATATATGCATTGATTTTATGAGATACTGACATCTGAATCGAGTGTGCAAGATTATGACCATGGTTGTAAATGCGGGGAAACAAGGATGGATCTATGTGAAATTAGTTTAAAGCCAAGGTCAGCTCTAAGAAGAGAACGACCTTGTTGTTACATGATTTTATTTCGTAAATGTGATGCATGTTTGAATGTTGTTGTAAATGTTTGTAAATGCATAATTTGATGTAAATTTAATTATGTATATGTAAATGTTATTTATCCAATAGGAATTTCAAGTGTGTAAATAGGGAATGTGATGTGTACTCTTTTTGTGTGGTGTCACTTGACACTAATATGATGAGATGGCATGCCTAAGTGGAATGTGGACCCTACCTCATCCTTAGGTTATCTTGTGTATTCCTAGGCTTGGTTAGTGGTTTAGGAAACCAAAGTTTATGTCATCATGGTTCCAGTTTCGGATGTAAACTTTACTAGGATTTTTGAAGGGTTATATGGAGCCCTATGGTGTAGCTAGGGTTGGTTTTAAGTGCCCCAAGGCATGGGCATGGGTTAGGGGGCCAATTTTTACTCTTTTCACTTCCCTAGGCTTCCATATTGCCTCTCTAAGTGGGCCATCTTTGGTAATGATAAATTTGGGAATGCCTTCTAGGATAACTCCCTTTTCCATGTTTTGAATTGCATTCCATTTCCATAGCAAGGGGCAAGTGGCAAGTTAGCAAGGATCTAGAAACCTAAATTACCTTGGGATGAGGGTAGGAGAGAAGTATGTTTTAGAGTCTTTAGGAAAAGAGACTAGGAAGTTAGACACTTCTTGACTACGCAAGTTTAGATTGAGAGGAAGGGAATTGAGAATTATAGGGGTTTTGAGAAGTGAAGGAAAAGCTAGGAAGGAAAGGAAATTGCTCTTCTACAATCCTCCATTTCCATTGCTTAAGAAAAAGGTTGGTGGATCTATCATGTTTATGTTTATGTAATTGTATTGTGAAGATAAAAATTTTGTGTGAATTTTGTGATGTTTAGTTTCATTGTGCTCATATGAATTTCACTCTTGTTCTACTTTCTTGTTTTGTAATGTGTTGTGGGTGTGCAAGATAATTCTCATCCTTGGGAGGATTTGAGAATGTCTTGGGGTGAAGGGATTAGTTGGAAAATCCATATGTTTGAGAGCTTGGATGTATGAGAATCCTTAAGGCCTACTCATGTTTTAGTTTGGGGGCCATAAGGGATGTGTTTGATGCTCATTGTGATAAGTTGGTATGTTGGGAAGGAGCCTTGTGAAGACATGTAAGAATGAATTGTAGTACTTGGTTTGTTGAGTATGGCATCTCCATATGTGATGTTTCCACCTTCACCCATCCTGGGATCAATGATGATCATTTGTGCAAGCTTGAGATTGAGAGTGAAATTTGTAATGTCTATGTTCCTTGTTGTTGATAGTAAGTGTTGATTGTTTGTATTCCATCCATTATTGTTTCCCCTAGCTCAGGGGTGGCCATGTAATGGCCTAGGCTAGGAGGTGAGCCTCCAAGGTCATACAAAAGAAGAATTGTCTTTGCAGGTTTGAAAAAGGGTGAATTGATAATCCTCAAGTTTCCTTGCATCCATGAGAGTTGAAAAACCATAGTACTATGTTATGTAGTCTTATCATTCAAAATTATTTACTATTTAGGCTTCAAATTTTAAGAGATGAATTTTAATTATATTTTAAATTGTAAAGTTTGATTAAATGCACAAGGAATTTTAGAGAAATAATTGTATCAAAAGGAATGTTGTACTATGTAAATATTCCTAAGAAATTCTCCCTTGAGTGTTATGTCAAAAATTATGTCTTGAAAACCATAAAAGGGTTGTAATTTTCATACTGCATACTTTACTAAAATTATATTTTAACATGGGGATGTTTACATATATGTTGAGTCAAATTTTCATACTGCATTTTGTAATGTTGAAATAGCAATATATATATATTTAGTAGTTTCATTTTCTGTTATGAAATAATTTTTGGTAATCATATGATTTTTAATTCCTGCAAAACATATGTTAAGAAACTGAAAAGAAAGTTTATTTACATTTTGAAAGTGCCTTCTTACCTGTTGATCTCACATTTATTCAAATAAAATATTTCAGTTTAGATATATAGATAATGTTGCATTATAGTTAAAATTCTTTGTTTTCATTCAATTTATTTTCTTTACTAGATATGAACCTTGTTAAAAACAAAATAGCAAATTTACTTGATTTCGACTACTTATATGTGTAACAGACTAACTAGGTAAAAGGAAATGGGTACTTCATTCCATGAATTAAATATGCCCAATTTTTTTTCAAAAAAATTCAAATTCAGATTTCTAATTTTGTAAATGTTGAAAAAAATTAATGACTATATTAAATGGTAATCACTTGCATGCACAGAATGAATATTTAGGCTAAAACACTATATTGCTTAAACCTGTGTTATTATAATGAAAATTTATAATCTTTTTATTAAAATTATAGTTCCAAAAAATTTAATATAAGTTATGTTTAGAACTGAGCATAATGTGTGTGTGTGTATATATATATATATATATATATATATATATATATATATATATATATATATATATATATATATATATATATATATATATATATATATATATATATATATATATATATATATATAATGTATATATTATTATATATATAAATGATAAACATTATATATATAATAATATATATTATATATGTCATATAAATTATTATATTTAATACTATTTATATTTTTAAAAGAAATTGTATATAAAAAAAGAATAAAATTTAAAAAAATTATTTAAAAAAAATGGGGAGGGCTGAGACCCTACCCCCTCTCTCCCTTTCATCTGCACGAGGGTTTTACTTCTACGGCACCTACGGAGCTGCATGACAGCACCGCGACGGTGCTGCATATGTAGCCTCCCACCCTAAAAGCCAAAGGGCGTGGTCCTCCTGCTCACGGAAATGACCCGGGATGAAACCCTTCTCCATAAACAAATAAATATTTATTTCTTATGATACGTATTTACTTAAATAAAAAAAGAACAGATTTATTTTGCTAAAATAGATCTTTAAAAAAAATTTAAACCCTAGCTAATTTTAAAAACAGACAATTAACATTGCTTAATAAAAAGAATGCAAATCTGTTAATGCATACAATAGATAAATGAATACATGTTACCAAAAAAAAAAGTATACCCAGATTTGGGTACAGGAGATGGATTTCATCTCTGCTGGTTGAAAGAGAAAGAGGGATAGCCTTATGGATTCCTAAGGAATCCCTCGGATCTGTATACACATTCTCATATGAAAATGAGTGTGTATATGCACACCATGTGTGTGAATATACACACTTGTTCTCATGTGAGAACACTAAAAAAAAAATCACTGCATCCCTTAGCTAATCCTTTGACTTGCAAATGAAAATGAAAAAAATGAGATTTTAGGGTTTTCTTAAGTGTTTTAAAGTAGCCCCAACCCTAATTTTAGATTAGGGTTTGGGGAAGCCAATATGCTTTCCTTATTTGTTTTTTGATTAATATTATAAAGTATTGTTACTATATGTTTATCTGTGCATTCATATTTTTACTATTAAAGTTATAAATTAATTATTATTAGGTAATGGTTATTATCTCTATATATAATTAATAGCAATACTTTAGAAATTCTTTTTCAAAAGATATATATTAAGTGAATGTTTCATGGAAATTGGTATAGTAGGAAATTATTTTAATTAATTTAATAACTTGAACTAGTGCTAGATCATATTAAAAATTGTAATAATGAACTGGACAAAATTTTAAATTTAAAAAGTTTTTTGAGCCAAATATATTTGATATTTTCATTTAATTAAATTGGTTAAAAGAATTTTAAATAAATTTCATTAAAATGTGATTTAGTACTTATCGTACACCTTAAATTTGATAAATAGACGTTATGGAAATTAAATAGGAAAATAATGTCAAATACGTCATTTTCATCTAGTCTTTGATTAAATTGTATAAATGGGAAAATTGGGAAGTCAGGTATGGAAATTTAGCATGATAAATAAGTATGAAGTTAGACTTTTAATATGTTATGTAAACATAAATTTGGAGGAGATATTGTATTTAAATATTTTAATATAGATGGGAATTAAGTGTAAGAATATAGTTTATAAATGTATTATCTAAGAATAATTTTAAATGTTTAATGACCCAAATTATCTCATTTTATAGTTGGATTCAAAGGATGAATTAATTTTATTTCCTTAGAATTCTTAGGGTTAAACTTTATTAACCTAAAATCACTTTAGGATAATTAAGGGAGTTGGTTTCCCTTTTGTATGGCCTTCCCTTTTGTCGTCTAATGTCATCCACTGAGTAACGGACGTAGGCATGCCAACGCATGCCTTGAATTCCCTTATGTGACGTTGGGTGACTAGTCCATACGATCTCACGATCTTGATGCTTCGCATCGAAGGGCTTGTGATTAACCTAGTTGTCTTATAGTGTTCGTTTTAGTGTTCATTAAACAAAAAAAAAATTTGTTTGTGTTTTGTCCTGTATTTTTGGGCATTACACAATAAGTATGAACCCATAGAGGATTTTCATTGTTTCCTAAAAGAAGATCATTTTCAGAGTGAGATTTAGCTACATAGAGGTGAGGTTCTCATAAATTTTGGTTTCTTTTATTCGAAAGAGGGTTTGTGTTTTGAGTTAATTGGTTTACGAGAACATCACCTCTATGAAAAAGGGTTTAGGTGAACATCACCTCTAAGAAAGGATTTAGCTACATAGAGGTGATGTTCTCATAAACCATTTTTCATAAATTTGAAAGAGGTAGATGTTCTAAATAAAATATTAGCAAGATATTTGTTTTAGTAGTTTGAGTTTTTGTACGGAACCCAGATTCTTCAGTCATTACCATGGGATATTTTCTAACAGAGGATAGAATAGATGGATTAGTATCTCTTCTATTTTTTTCTAATGGGACATGTAAAATGAAATCTTAAAATGCAATCAAAACTGTCCCCTGTGACAGGACTGGTCACCAGTCAATTCTGGCAAGGTTTGGGTCTTTGTGTTTAAAATTCCCAAAGGGCTCATTAAGACAGTCACCTTAACTTAATTTAAATTCTTGGACAGAGTATCCCTCAAAGGCATTTTTAATATTTTGAAGGTGAATTAGTGATCATAGAGTATTTTTAATCTTTTGAAATCTTTTACAAATTTGAGCAATACGAAAAAAAAACAAATAGTGCAGGTTGCAATATAAACAAGAACATACACAAGAAATATAACTCAAGATGTGCCCTGAGTGGAACCCTCCTAGGGAATAAAACCACTCACTAGTTTGCCTCACTAGCTTATCTTGTAATATCCTTTGTACAATGCCTCACTGGCTAATTGTTTGTCTCACTGACAGTGCTATCTCACTAATAGTCTTTCTTATATGCCTCATTGAACTTTTATTGCCTCAATGACTTTATCAATGCCTCATTGGCCTTTTACAACTTTATAATTTCTATTTCTCAAATATAGAGTATTATGTCTGTTTCATTTTAATACAGTCTCTGGTCTTGCATCATCTAAGACTCAGAGAAAGTTTGCATCAAATACATCATAATAGTGTAAATATATATATTGCTATATATAATACTATGAAGTATTTCAAAATTGCAGTATATAAAAAAGCACTGAATATTGCAGTAGAATAAATTATAAAACAATACATTCCTTTTTCATCTTTTGAAATATATTTCTTTTCAGTACAACTCTCTACAATGGAGAGCAATGATGAACTACAACTGATTTAGAACCTAATTGAAGATTTGTGATTAGAGCTCACCGAGTTGTTGATTAGATATGTAATATGGTTAAATCAGTAATATGTTGTCATTGATGTCAACTAGTTTGACAAAACTTATTTTGTAAGTTACTATACCTAAACATCTGTAGAAAAGGAGTAAGAGAGATGAAGAGCAGAAATATCTACATGAGGAAGATGTATATGACAGATGGGGATAAGGAATACATTGGGTAACTTGTTGATGAGTCTATGACCTTATTTTATTGACTTGATTATGTTTCATTCATCTATGATGAGGAAAAGAGATGAAAGACACAAGGCAGTGTGGTCAGTTGATAAAGCATTACAGTATACATCGAGCAGTGTAGTGTATATTGAGCACAGTATAAACCGAGCTTGTGTTCACTGACACATTTCTTTGTTAACCAAGTAGGAGAAAGGAACTAAATGATTAGTTTAGCTGTTAAGGATTGATGAGCTATAAAGTACATCGAAATTAGAGATGGAGATAATATTTGTTATGAAGATCAATGACTAGCATAATTCAAGGAAGATCTAAAGGATGTAATCAAAACGTGTTATTGACACATCATCCGAGGAAGGTTTAAGTGGAAAAATGGATGAAGGAGAATAAGAAACATAATCTAATGGAGGAAAATAAAATGGGTTACTTTTCTATTTAAGAGACTAGGGTTTTTTTATGAAACTCATGCCAGAAGAAGGAGACTATAGAATTATCACATGAACAAGCTTCATGTATGCCTGATCAAACTGGTTAAGGAGAACCAAACTATAGATTTTACATTATTATTTGAAAAGCAGATATCATCATATCAAAATTAGAGAAAGTGATGAATGGAAGACTTCTTTTAAGACAAGAGAAGGTTTGTATGAGTGGCTGGTTATTCCTTTTGGTTTAACTAATGCACTGAGTACTTTTATGAGATTGGTGAATGAGGTTTTGAAGAAATTTTTTGGTAAATTGTTTATTGTATATCTAGATGACATTCTGATATTCAGTAAGACTAGAGAAAAGAATTTTTTGCATGTTGAACAAGTATTGCAGAGGTTGAAAGAAGAAAAGTTGATGATTAGCCTGAAAAAGTGTTCCTTTGTGAAAGAGAAGATTATGTATTTGGGATTTGTAATTTTAGCTGATGGTTTGAAAATGGATCCTAAAAAGGTTGAAGCTATTTTGAATTGGCCTACACCTAAAAATGCTAGTGAGGTAAGATCATTTCATGGTTTATAAATTTTTTACCGAAAGTTCATTAGGAATTCTAGTTCAATTTGTAATGCTATGACTGAGAATATGAGAGGAGACAAAAGAGAATTTAAGTAGAGACATGGAGCTGATTAAAGTTTTGAGACTTTGAAGCAGAAGGTTGTTGAATTACTTGTGTTAGAATTTCTTGATTTCAATAAGGTATTTCAAGTTGAATATGATGCAAGTGGTGTTAGGAATGGGAACACTGAGAGGGGGGGGGGGTGAATCAGTGTTCACTATATCTTTATAATTTCTTAACTCTTGAATCTTAACTTGATTGCTTAAGTACTGATATGAAAATCAAAGTAAACAAGATAAACAATCACCACCCATAACACCAATATGATTACGGGGAAACCCAAATAGGTAAAAACCCTAGTGGGAATTGACACCCACTAAGAATTGCACTAGTTTCTTATGATCCTTGTTAGAAGATCTGCAACCCTGTTAGGAGTTGTTCTTTACAATGCTTTTAGTACAGAGACCTAGTCAAAGGTCAGACCCTATTAGGATTCTTTTACAATAACCCTATTAGGGGTGGGGACACATTGTCCTAGAGCTCACTAATCAAGTGGTGAAGGCTACAACCTTCTGATCTCAGATACATACTATATCTATTGGATGAACTATTGTTGTGACACTGATTGTTTGATCAGTTCCTTTTGTGCATTGATGCTTTAGCCCTTTGTAAAGCTCTAACTCATTCTATCTTCACTTCTCATGTCTCTACTCTACTTATCTTATCTATATATCCACTTCCATACTTTATTACAAAAGTGCATCTTATATTTATATGCGCTAACAAAACAATTATCTAGGTCGGCCTATAACTAATTACATACAATCTTCCAAGTGAATTGGTTCGAGCGTGTTTACAAAAAAAGATGTTTAAATTTCTAAAACCTAATTAAAATAGGTGTATAGCCTTTACAAAACATTCTTATAATCGCTAATCAAAATAGTAACAGTCGGCTACATACTTTGTTTTGTTCTGGCGTTCACTATCTATACCACTTCAATTAACTGTATCTTCATCATACTATCTTATCTGATCATGCACTCTTAGACTTAGCATGAATACACACTTACCATTTTAACTTCAAGGGAACATACCATAACTTGGTCATACACGCGTGCGCTAATGCTCTGGTCTTCTGGCGATCTGCTAACTATCTAGTCTTCTATACTTAGCCATATCCTGACCTTATGATAATGTGTGTTGACTCCAAAACTCTATATTACTTTATTGCCATAATGAAAACACTATATCTATTCATATACAATAGTATAGTCAACTTTCCAACAATCTCCCCCTTTATCATTAATGGCAACAAAGGAATATGGAAAAGTTACTAACTATACCCTTATACACAATTCTTTAATATATACTCTAACTTATATCTCCCTTATACTCTATATTATACTTCTTCTTCACATCATATATAATACTCCATATTCTACATTAAATACTCCCCCTTTGACATTAATGACAAAGGTGCTCAAAAAGGTGTATCTACAAGTACTTACAAAGAAAGTACATCCAGATAAGCAATCTGCAAGTTCTGGATCTCTTGTTTCCAAAATGCTATCAGTGCATTGACAGTTTGTAGATGGGTGCATAAGGCATGTGTCAACTTCTCCATATTTTCCAAGTCTATACTCAGACCTTGATCATATGTCACCATAGTGGCATTGATCTCCTTGATGTTCTGATTAAGTACATCTAGAGAGAGCGCAAGAGCATTCCTGAGTTGTGTTTGCCTTGCTCTTATCTTAGACATTTCTTTCTCAGCCTTTTCTATTTTTTATATTTTCCCCTGGTACACATTTTTGCACATGTTCACATCGGTGGAGGGATCTACCACTGATTTTCTTACTTTATAAATCATTGCTTCTACTTCCTAGATTTTCTTGTAGTGATCAGCAGTTATCTTATCTTGGTTCATACAATTAGCTATGATCTTCCTTCCCTTAGCTGCAAACTCCTTCAAGGATGCTTGACCTATCTTCAATGAACTAAGGTCAAGTGCAAAGTTTTCAGCTAGTTCACTCAATCTCTTCTTCGTATATTTCTCTTCTACAACTTGGGATGCAGATTCTTCCAAACTAGAAAAGTTTTTTTTTAAGTTTGTCAATATGGTACTAACATCATCAACTGAATGAACTTTAGACACTTTCTTGTCTGAAGGTAAAAATTTGTTCAGAATTTTGACTGATTCAACAAATAGAGGGTTCCTCATCACTTTCTTCTCTTTTTCTTTCTCCATAGCAAGGACATTGATCTTAATCAAGTCTTCTCCCCAAGAGTCCAAGCTTGTGGCGTCTGGTGTCAAACTTGACAATAGCGATGCTAAGGGTAATGGAGTGATAGGAGTGATGTCCATCACTTCTTGCTTTATTTTGATTGGTATTTCAACAGATGGCTTATCTATTGGTTCACTTCTTTTCACCTCTTCTTCTCCTTTCTCCTTTTCTTTTTCTATCTCTTTTTTTGTCTCTTTTTCTTCTTCTTCACCTGTTAGATCCTCTATTAACACTTCTTCTTGTATCTTAAGTGAATTTTCACTACACAGAGTTTCAACCTCTTGTGTGCTCACAAAGGATTCCTAAAATTTATCCAAGTCATTAGTTGTGGCTGCCATTGCTATCTCTACATTATCAATAAAGATTGTGTCATATGTTTGTGTCTCAGTCATGGGTGCAGACTTCACTACCTCTGTAGGTGTTACCACTGTAGGTGTTGAATCCTGAGGACATATTACTAGTACATTGGTGGTCTTTGACTCCTTTTCTTCCTTAAAGGGCACTTGAGTTGTGGGTGTAGTAGATGGGTGCATGTGCCTATCCAGAAAAACTTTCTCAAAAGCTTTCTCTATCTCTTTAGCTACCAACTCATAGTTGTTATCCATTATGTGTAGAGTTCTTGACTTAGTTCTTAGGAGTGGCTTCACCAGATCTAACAATAATTTTTTATCTTCAAGGGAACATATAGAGAGGCTTTCATCTAGAATCTTTTCTCTTATTCTTAGATCCTCCTCAATAGCCTATCTTTTCAAGAATTCTAAGATATTCCACACATTGTCCAAAATTATTGTCTTAAGTTATAAGACTATCTTCTTGAACTTGAGCATGTGTTTAATTATCATTCCATCAATTTATGATTTATCAATCTCACTAATTTCCCTACTTGATCAATTCTACCTTCCTCAATAATCCTTTTTTTCAACACTTGAATACTAGGTCTAAAAACTACCTGCGGAGGTGCTTGAGTGTTCTTTTTTTTTTACTTTTGGTTGTCTGCAAGGATGGGTGGCTTGCATTGGTCTCCTTATTCCTCTTGGTTATTGACTTATACTTAGGAGGTGATGTACCTATGGGCACAGGAGAGATAACATTTTTTTTACCCTATTTATCATTTGGATCATCAACCTTCTCAATCTTGACTTTCTTCATTTTAGGATCATCAGTTTTAGCTTCCACTATGGATGCACTCTCAATCTCCAAGGATATATTTTCTTCTCTTGCTTTGTCAAGATCTGCATGAGTTACACCATGAATTCTAAGTATCTTAGATGTAATCTTAGAGGATTTCCTCTTAGTTGTTGCACTATTTAGAACTGCATCAACTTCCCTTGTCTTTTCTTCATAAGTTCCCCATCTAGGTTCATTAGGGTCCTTAGGTGCTGATAGTAATACTTGTGCATATGCTTCCAAGATTAGTTCTTCTACCTCATAACCAAGTGGATGGATCCACTTTGGTCTAGGCTCAACTGCTTCCATACATGTTATGTCAATTTCTACCATAAAACAAATGTTGTCTTTTTATTTCTCAATAATAATTTCTCATATCTTGTACCTCATCTGCATCTTGATCCTGAATGTCTTCAATTATAGCTCCATGTAGTCCTTCAATGTGCTCTCAGTAGATGCCTTAAGAGATATTTGAGGCATTGTAGGCATACTCTTGTCTAAGTACAAATCTAAGATCTTTCCAAGTATATGGAAGTACATGTAAATGATTAAAGACCCAAACCTAAATATTTTGGTCTTATCATGCTTGATGGCTCTAATGTTATCAATCAATTGTGCATGCAAGATCTCACATAGATTGTACTCTCCATTTTCTCTAACAAATATGACTACTGCAAGAATAGTGGCTACAGACACACTATTCACCCTTTTGGTGTGCTGAAACCTGTAACCTAGTATCATAGACATCAATTTGATGTCTTTCTCTTCAATAGGCTCAATTGTCATATTGTGCCTATCACTTCTGGACTTACATGCTTGTTCAACTAATTTTATCACATCCTTGCCCACTAGAAGAACAATGCCCATCTTAGAGAAGCTTGTCATTTCATGAATGAGTTCTCCTGTGATCCTAACTGGCACTTCACCTATCTAGAATAGGTCATCATGAATCCTACTTAGTAATATCCTGATCCACTCAGATTCATAAAACTCATATGTCATAGCATACTCAACAATGGGATGGTTTTCCAATTGTGCAAACTCATCTAGGAATTTTTTGTCTAGTTTCATCATGGACTCAAGGTGCAACCTTATCCTATCAAGTCCAACTGGTTCCTTGTTATAGTATATATATGTATGAATGTCTTCAACATGCATGACACCCATAGGGGTTCTTGAAAATGCACCTTATAAGTCATGTAAGGTGGACTAAAAAGGGTGTCTGTTAAAAATATATCTCTTCCTTTCTGCGACATCAAATACAACAGGTGTGGCCATGACTTACTTTGTTAATTGGTTTTCAAAGACTTCTAAATCATCACATCAGACTAGGGATTCACAACTGATCAATCACACTTCTTCACTGGTAAATCAAGCTCCAACACTTCACAATCCAATTTCTAGGGCTTATGTGGTCTCCAATCACTCTATTTCAAATGCAATGAGTGATCTATAAGTCTCTATATATTATAAAGCTAAATTTCCGCCATTAATTCTTGCCGCGTAAACTAGAATTCAAATGAGAATTACCAACTTCCATCCTAGAATCGATCAAGTAGTGTGCTCTTGCACATAGCATCAAATAGTCTCCAAAATTTTAAATTTAAAGGTGCATACTCTAAGGGTGAGTATACTGGTCACGCAGGGGTCTAGGGCCAAATTAGCTCCCCCTATGACCCTGAGGGTCATTCATTCAGATGTATAGGGTGTGTCCATTGTAGATGCATCCAATACATACTCATCAACCTTATCCTTCTTTACCTCTAACCAAATCAAGATCGCATCCTCTATAGCTTTCACAAACTTGACTTCTCCTTCTTCATTCAATATTGATATTACTAATTTTTTAGGGCTTTCCAGAGTTTGTGTTCTTGATCTACAAAACTTTGAGATGTGTCCAACCTTGTTACAAGAGTGAAAAATAACTAGAGGCCTTAAATTCCTCGGTGCATTGATATGGGTTACCATTTTACATTGTCTAGCTGAGTGACCATTATAATTACATAGCTAACATGTAATACTCTGAGAACTTCTTGCATTTGGTTGATTCTAATTTCTCTGATTATGCTGAGTCTTGTTCTTTTGACTTGTTCTATAATTCATAGCTCTATGACCAAATTTATTGCATGAATAATAGTAACCATTGAAAGGTCTTACCTCTTTACAATCCCTTACAATATGTCCATGCTTGTTACAGGCATAACAATTTTGGTCTACTAGCTTGCGCTCATCCTTAGATGGTTCAACATTGTCTTTAGTTTGATTTCTAGTTTCCTTAGCATCTGTAGAGTCTTCTGGTGCTTTCATCTTTGCTCACATGTCATCAATCTAATTTTCTACTTCATTGAATCCAACACCACTGGTCTCTCCTTTAAGCTTCTGTGCATATAACTGTGACTCTATCAAATCATAACTAGTGTGTAATTTCTCAATGTGATTCTTTTCCTCTTTCAACTTAGATTCCAACTTTTCTTTTTTGTTTCTTAGCTCCAAGATTTCCATGTTTGCTTGCCTCAATTCTTCATTTAGTTGAAGGTTCTCTTTGATTTTTTCATCATAAAATTCTTCATTGTTAGTTAGCTTTTCATCCAACTCTTTAATCTGATCTTTTAGATATGTGTTCTCCTCACTCAACTTCTTAACCATTTTTCCCAAATCATTGTTTGTATAATTTTTCAAATCTTGTCTCAGTTTCTTGATGAATACTTGTGCACCACTGACTTTCAATTTTAGTTCTTCAACTTCTTTCTCAGATCTATCAAGGTCTTCAAGATTTGTCATAAGATTCTTCTTCAAATTCTTTGCTTCTTTTGAACCCATTGATCTCCTCAAGTGGTTAAACTTTTCTTCAGAGGACCACAACTCTAATACCAATTGTTAGGAATGGGAACACTGAGAGGGGGGGGTGAATCAGTGTTCATTATATCTTTATAATATCTTAACTCTTGAATCTTAACTTGATTGCTTAACTACTGATATGAACATCAAAGTAAACAAGATAAATAATCACAACACATAACACCAATATGGTTATGGGGAAACCCAAATAGGTAAAAAACCTAGTGGGAATTGACACCCACTAAGAACTATACTAGTGTTTTATGATCCTTGTTAGAAGATCTGCAACCCTGTTAGGAGTTTTTCTTTATAATGTTTTTAATACAGAGACCTGGTCAAAGGTTAGACCCTGTTAGGAGTCTTTTACAATAACCCTGTTAGGGGTGGGGACACACTATCCTAGAGCTCACTGCTCAAGTGGTGAAGTCTACAACCTTCTGATCTCAGATACACACTATATATGTTGGATGAACTGTTGCTGTGACACTACTTGTCTGATGAGTTCCTTTTGTGCACTGATGCTTTAGCCCTTTGTAAAGCTCTAACTCATTCTATCTTCACTTTGCATATATTTCTCTACTTATCTTATCTCTATATCCACTTCCATACTTTATTACAAAGGCACATCTTATATTTATATGTGCTAACAAAACAATTATCTAGGTCAGCCTATAACTGATTACATACAATGCTTCCAAGTGAATTGGCTCAAGCGTATTTGTAAAAAAAGATGTTTACATGTCTAAAACCTAATTACAATAGGTGCATAGTCTTTTAAACATATTATTATAACTGCTAATCAAAATACTAACAGTTGGCTACATACTCTATTTTGTTTTGGCATTTACTGTATGTACCACTTCAACTAGTTGTATCTTTGTCATACTGTCCTATCTGATCATGTGCTCTTAGACTTAGCATGAATAAACACTTACCAACTTAACTTCAAGGGTGCATACTATAACTCAGTCATACACACGTACATTGATGCTCTGGTCTTCTGACGCTCTAGTGCTAATTGTCTAGTCTTCTATAGTTAGCCATATTTTGACCTTATGATAATGTGCACTAACTCCAAAACTCTATATAGCTTTATTTCCATAATGACAACACTATATCTAGTCATATACAATAGTATAGTCAACTTTCCAACAAGTGGTAGTGCAATAGGAGTTGTGTTGAGTTAAGAAGGTAAACCTATTGCTTTCTTTAGTGAGAAGTTGAATGATGCAAAAAGGAAATACTTTGTGTATGATCAAGAGTTCTATACTATTTTTCAAGCCCTAAAGAAAAGGAGACATTATTTGATACCAAGTGAATTTGTGTTCTATACTGATCATAAGGATTTACATTATTTGGGTTGTCATAATAAGTTGAATCAGAGACATATGAAATGGGTTTAATATCTGTAGAGTTATACATTTGTGATAAAACATAAGAGTGGAATCACTAAGTGAGTTGCTAATGCATTGAGTAGAAGAAGATCTTTGATGACTGAAATGAAAATTGAAGTTCTTGGTTTTGATGAAATAAAAGAATTGTATGAGACTAATCCTTATTTTTCTAAGCCGTGAAGTATAAAGAACCTATTCAAGATCAGCCAAGTACTAAATGGGAAGACTATGTCATTCAAGAAGGTATGTAGTTTAAAGGTATTCAGTTATGTATACTGAGAGGATCAATGAGAACTAATTTGATAAAGGAGAAACATAGTAGTTGTTTAGATGGACATTTTACTATTGACAAAACATTGAATTTTCTTAAGGAGAAATACTTTTGGTTGTAGTTACATAAGGATGTTCATAAATTTTTGAAAAGTTGTGGAATTTGTCATAATGCAAAGGGAGTAAGTCAAAATATTGGATTGTATATACCAATTTATGTTCCTAAGAAACCTTGGATTGATATTAGTATGGATTTTATTCTTGGCTTACCGAAGACAGTAAGAGGTAATATTTCTATATTTGTTATTGTGGATAGATTTTCTAAGATCGCACATTTTATACCCTATAGAAAGACATTAGATGCTATGCATATAGTAGATCTTTTCTTTAAGGAAATTTTCAGATTACATAGATTACCGAGGATTATCATCTCTAACCAAGAAAGTAAGTTTGTTGGATACTTTTGGAAGACTCTTTGGGAAAAGTTGGGCACTGAGTTGAGGTATAGTTCTACATTTCACCCATAGAATGATGGATAGATACAGGTTTTGAATAGAAGTTTGGGTAATCTTTTGAGAAGCTTAGTTGGAGATAAATTGAGTGATTTGGATTCTATGTTGGCACAAGTAAAGTTTGCATACAATAATTTAGTGAATATGAGTACTAGAAAAACACCTTTTGAGATTGTTAATTGTTAGGAATGGGAACACTGAGAGGGGGGGTGAATCAATGTTCACTATATTTTATCTTTTAACTTTAATCTTTATACTGAAATTAAATGCTTAAATACTAAATTAAATATTCACATAAACATGAAACATGAAATCAACACATGACATCAATATGGTTACAGGGAAACCCAAATAGGTAAAAACCCTAGTAGGAATTGATACCCACTAATATTTTGTACTACTTTTTTATGATCCTTGTTAGAAGATCCTTAACCCTGTTAGGAGTTACTTTACAATGATTTAAGTATAGTAGACCTTGTCAAGGGTCAGACCCTATTAGGATTCTTTTACAATAGTCCCTATTAGTGGATTGCATGCACTATCCTAGAGCTCACTACTCAAGTGGTGAAGGCTACAACCTTCTGATCCCAGACACACACTATATCTGCTGGATGAACTGTCACTGTGACATTGTTTGTCAGATGATTTCCTTTGATGTACTAATGCTTTGACCTCTAGCAAAGCTCTAATACATCTTATAGTGTCTTCACACACTTTTTCTCTACTTATCACAATTATCTATCAACTTCCATGCCAAATACAATGGGTGCATCATATATTTATATGCGCATACAAAATAAACAACTAGATCATCCCTTAAACCTATTACATACAATGCTTCCAAATGAATTGGCTTAAGTGTGTTTACAAAAAAACACATATACATGTTGGAAACCTAATTACAATAGGCACATAGCCTTTACAACATTAGAATATAGTCACAACTCAAAATGATAAATGTCCTCTGCTTACTTCGTTCTTCACTGGCACACAGTGGTTGTGCAACTTCAACTGACTGTATCTTTCTCATCTTTGCATATCTGATTATGCACTCATAAACTAAGCATGAATATAGTCTAACCAACTTAACTTATAGGGAACATACCATAATTCTTCCGTACACATGTGTGTTGATGCTCTGAGCTGCAGGAGCTCTTTACACTATCCAGTCTTCAACACTTAACTAATTTCTGATCTTCTCATCAAGTGAGCTGACTCCAAACTGCTATATGACTTTGTTTCCATAATGAAAACACTATATTAAGTCATATACATCAGCATAGCCAACTTTCCACCAATCTCCCCCTTTTTCATTTATGGCAACAAAGGAATATGGCTAAGTTGCTAACTGTTCTTAATACAAAAAAAAATTGTCTTCTATACATATACTTATATCTCCCTATACATATTATGATCCATATTCTATACACAACTCCCCCTTTGAAATTAATGACAAAGGTGCTACAAAAACTATATCTATACATACTTACTGAGGGAAAACATCCAGATATGTAATCTTTAGGTTCTGGATCTCCTTCTTCCAAAATGAGATCAAAGAGTTTACTATCTGGAGATGGGCGCATAATGCATACTAAAGCTTCTCCATCTTCTTCAAATTTTTGGAAGGACCTTGATCATAGGTTATCATGGTGGCATCAATCTCCTTGATATTCTTATTTAGAATGTCTAATGAGGGTGCAAGAGCATTCCTCAACTAATTCTGTTTAGCCCTTATCTTTGTCATCTCTTCTTCTGCCTTCTCAATTTTGTCCATCTTACCTTGGTAGACATTATTGCACATATTCACATCTATGGATTTTTCTTTCACTGAACTCTTTACTTTCTCAATCATAGCTTCTACCTCTTTTATTTTCTTGAAATGATCATCAGTAAGCTTATCTTGATCCATGTATTCTATAATGATTCTTCTTCCTTGATCTGCAAATTCTTTTAGGGATGCTTGACCAGTCTTGAGTGAGCTAAGGTCAAGTGCAAAGTTACTAATCAATTCATTCAATCTCTTCTTTAGATACTTTTCTTCTACAACTAGGGATGCAGATTCTTCAAGGCTTGAGAAATTGCTTTTGAAATGTGAGATGACTATACTCACATTATCAACAGAATGTATCTTTTACACTTTCTTATCCTCTAGCAATAAATCATTCAGAATGTTTACTAATTCTACCAGGAGGGGATTCCTCATCACTTGTTTTTCTTTGGCCTTTTCCATGGCTAGGACACTAAATTTTATCAGATCTTCTTCTTTCCATGAGTCCAAACTAGATGTGTCAGGTGTCAAACTTGACAACAATGTTGCTAAAGGAGTGATGGGAGTGTTGTCTGACACTTCTTGCTCTACTGACATTTCATCCTTTTTCTCACTTTCTTTTATCTTTTCTTCTTCTTTCTTTTCTTCCTTTTTTTGTATTTTTTCTTTTTCTATTTCTTTTTCTTGTTCTTTCTTTTCTTCCATATTTTCTTCTTCTTTATCATCATCAATCAATGCTATTTCTTGATGAGTGGGTAGTGTGTTGTTGCATAACATTTCAGCTTCTTGTGTGCTCACAAAAGCTTCTTCAAACTTATCCAAGTCATTGTCTGTGGCCGCCATTGCAATCTCTACATTTTCAATGAGGATTGTATCATCTTTTTGTGTATCTGTTATGGGTGCAGACTTTAATGCCTCTATAGGTGTTACCATTGTGGACGCTGAATCCTGAGGACCTGTAAATGGTATATTGGAGGTCTCTGCTACTTTGTCTTTCTCTATAAGTGCTTGAGTGATGGGCACATACTTAGGTTTCATGTGCTACTCTAAGAATACCTTCTCAAAGGCCTTCTTTGTTTCCTTAGTTATTAGTTCATAGTTTTTGTTCATAATGTGTAATGGTCTCATCTTTTTCCTCAAGTGTGGCTTCACCAAATTCAATAACAATGTCTTTTCTTCAACAAAACATACTGGAAGATTGGAATCAAGTGTTTGTTCCCTGATTCTGAAGTCTTCTTCAATGGCTTGTCTCTTCAAGGTATCCATAATCTCTCATACCTTATCTGGGATAGTTGTCTTCAATTCAAGAACTATCTTCTTGAATTTTATCATGTGTTTGATCACCATCTCATGAATCTCTAACTTATCAATTTCATGATATTTGTCATAAAATTTGGCTATTTGATCTAGCCTTCCTTCTTCTACTACTCTAGTCCTTAACACTTGAAAACTAGGTATGAATCCTACTTCCGGAGGTGGCTGTACATTTTTCAATTTTCTTCTTATGGCTCTAGCTGAAGGGTGACTTGTGGCGGTTTGTTTTCTCCTCTTGTGCATCTTAGGAGATGCATCTGTGGACTCAATATCAACTATAACAATGGGCGCATGACTAATATCATCCATTTTACCCTATTTATCCTTTGGATCATTAGTCTTCTCAATCTTTACCTTTTTCATCTTGGGATCATCAGACTTATCTTCCATTGTGGATGCGCTCTCAATTTCCAAAGTAATCTTTTCTTCCCTTGCTTTGTCTAGGTTTTCTTGTGTTACTCCATGAATTCTGAGTATCTCAGACGTAATCTTAGAGGCTTTCCTCTTAGTTGCTACGTTGTTTAGTTTTGCATCTATTTCTCTTGTCTTCTCCTCATAAGTTCCCCATCTAGGCTCTTTAGGGTCAGTAGGAGTTGAGAGAAATAATTGAGCATATGCTTCTAGAACGTGTTCCTCTACTTCATATCCAAGTGGATGAATCCACTTTGTTCTAGGTATAACAACCTCCATACATGTTGTATCTATTTCAACCATAAAACAAATTGTATCCTTGTACTTTTCAACAATGTTTTCTGGAATTTTGTACCTCATTTGCATCTTGGCCCTGAAGGTCTTCAACTCTAGTGTTATGTAATCTCTCAATGTACTTTCAATGGATGCCTTGTTAGATATATGTAGCATGGTTGGAATGGACTTGTCCAAATAAAAATATGATACTTTCCCAACTATATGAAGGTACATGTAAATGATCAATGACCCAAACCTGAATATCTTGGTGTTGTCATGCTTGATTGCCTTGATGTTATCAATCAACTGTGCATGCAAGATCTCACACAAGTTGAACTCTCCATCTTCCTTTACAAGTCTAATGGCTGCTAGAATTGTGCCCTCAGACACACTATTCACCCTACTGGTGTAATGAAACCTGTATCCAAGTATCATGGAAATAAATTTGATGTCAGCTTGATCAATAGGCTCAATTTTCATCCCGCACCTATCACTCCTTGACTTACATGTTTTCTCAAAAATTTTCCTAACATCCTTGCCCATAGAAAGGATGACACCAGTCTTAGATAGGCCTGTCATTTCATATATCAAGTCACTAGTGATTCTTATAGGCACATCACCTATCCAAAATAGGTCATCATGAATTCTACTCAAAAGTATTTTAATCCATTCTATCTCATAGAATTCATATGTCATATCATACTCTACTATGGGGTGATCATTCCCCTTCGCATATTCATCCAAGAAGGTCTTGCCTAGTTTTAACATGGTTTCCATGTGTGCCCTTAACCTATCCAATCCTACTGGTTCCTTCTTATAGCAGATGTAAGCCCCAATGTCTTCCACATGCATAATGCCCATAGGTGTTTGGGAGAATGCTCCCTCTAAGTCATCTAGGGTAGACTTAAATGGATTCTTCTTAAAGACATATATTTTCTTTTCTGCAACATCAAAAACTATGGGAGTAGCCATCACTTGTTTTATCACTTTCCAACTATATTCTGAGATAATCCGAAGACTTCTGAATCGACACGGTGAACTAGGGTTTCTGCAACTAATCAGGTGTACTACAAATCACTGATAGACTAATCTGCAAGTCTTCACAATAATTTCTAAGGCTCTTTCTACTCTCCTATCACTCTGAATTTTAATGCAATGAGTAATCAAACAACTTTCTATGTACTTAAAGTGAAAATTCCACCATTAATGCTTGCCGCGTAAACTAGGCTATCACTAAAACATTTTCAACTTTTGTTTTGTTAACAATCATTATATGTTCTCTTGTACGAAGGTTCCTTTATACTCCAAAAGCTTAAGTCTAAAGGCGCATACTCGAGAGTGAATATACCAGCCACGCAAGGGTCTAGAGCTAAATTAGCTCCCCCTATGACCCTGAGGGCCATTCATCCAGATGTAGAGAGTGCATCCACTATGGATGCATCCAATACATACTCATCAGTCTTGTCCTTCTTTTTCTCTGACCAGATCAAGCTCACATCCTCTGATGCTTTCACAAACTTGACTTCTCCTTCGGGATCCAATACTGGTTCTTTAGCCTTTTTAGGGCTTTTCTGACCTTGCCTCCTTGATCTATAGAACTTTGACATATGTCCATCCTTGTTACAAGAGTGACAAATGACTAGAGGTCTTATATTCCTCGATGCATTGACATGAGTCACCATTTTACATTGTCTAGCTGAGTGACCATTATAGTTACATATATGGCATGTAACATTCTGAGAACTTCTTACATTTGTCTGATTCTGATTTCTTTGATCATGTTGAATCTTGTTCTTCTTACTAGTCTTGCAATTCATAGCTCTATGACCAAATTTATTGCATGAACAACAGTAACCATTAAAAGGTCTTACCTTTGTACAGTTCCTCACAATGTGCCCATGCTTGTTACATGAAAAACAAGTGCGGTCTACAAGCTTGCGCTCACTCTTAGGTGGTTCACCATTATCTTTGGTTTGATCTTCAGTCTCCTTAGCATCAGTAGAGTCTTTTTGTGTATCCTTTTTTGCTTGCATGTTGTGAATTTGATTTTGTGCTTCATTGTATCCAATACAATTTGTGTCTCCTTTGGCTCTTCTAGCATACAACTGAGATTCTATCAAATTAGAACTGGTGTGTAATTTGTCAATATGATTCTTTGCTTCTTTCAATTCAGATTCCAAGATTTCTTTGATATTCCTTAGCTCCAAGATTTCCATGTTTGCTTGCCTTAGTTCTTCATTGAGTTGAAGGTGCTCTTTGATTTTTTCATTGTAGACTTCCTAATTGTTAGTCACTTTCTCATCAAACTCTTCAAGTTGTTCTTTTAAGGATTTATCTTCTTCATTCAGCTTCTTGACCTTTTCTCCTAGATCATTGTTAGAGAATTCTTTCAAATCCTTTCTTAGTGTTTTGATAACTAATTGAGCATCACTGACCTTTTCCTTTAGTTCTTCAATTTCTCTTTCTAATTTGTCTAGGTCTTTAAGATCAGCTTCCATATTTCTTTTTTAGATGTTTCATTTCTGCTTTGTCCATGATCTCCTCAAGTGGTTAAAATTCTTTGCTGAGGACCAAAGCTTTGATACCAACTATTAGGAATGGGAACATTGAGAGGGGGGGATGAATCAATGTTCCCTATATTTTATCTTTTAACTTTAATCTTTATACTGAACTTAAATGCTTAAGTACTGAATTAAACATTCACATAAACATAAAATATGAAATCAACACATGACACCAATATGGTTATGGGGAAACCCAAATAGGTAAAAACCCCGATGGGAACTGACACCCACTAATATCATGTACTAGTGTTTTCTGATCATTGTTAGAAGATCCTTAACCCTATTAGGAGTTGCTTTACAATGCTTTAAGTATAGTAGACCTTGTCAAAGGTCAAACCCTATTAGGATCCTTTTACAATAGTCCCTATTAGGGGAGTGTACGCACTATCCTAGAACTCACTGCTTGAGTGGTGAAGGCTACAACCTTCTGATCTCAGATACACACTATATCTGTTGGATGAACTGTCACTATGACACTGCTTGTCAGATTAGTTCCTTTGATGTGCTAATGCTTTGACCTCTAGCAAAGCTCTAATACATCTTATAGTGTCTTCACACACTTCTACTCTGCTTATCACAATTCTCTATCAACTTCCATGCCAAATACAATGGGCACATCTTATATTTATATACGCATACAAAATAAACAACTAGGTCAGCCTTTAAACCTATTACATACAATACTTCCAAATTAATTGGCTTAAGCATGTATACAAACAAACATATATACATGTTGGTAACCTAATTAAAATAGGCACATAGCCTTTACAACATTAGAATATAGTCGCAACTCAAAATGATAACTATCGGCTGCTTACTCTTTTCTTTACTGGCACACACTGGTTATGCAACTTCAACTGACTGTATCTTTCTCATCCTTGCATATCTGATTATGTTCTCATATACTAAGCATGAATATAGTCTAACCAGCTTAACTTCTAGGGTGCATACCATAATTCTTCCGTACGCATGTGCGCTGATACTCTGAGCTGCAGGAACTCTATACACTATCCAGTCTTCAACACAACCAATTTTTGATCTTCTCATCAAGTGCGCTGACTCCAAACTACTATATGACTTTGTTGCCATAATGACAACACTATATTAAGTCATATACATTAGTATATCCAACTTTCCAACATTAATGGCATACAACTGAGAGGTATATCAGATTTGAAGGATATTGTTGGTGAAGAAAAGAGAAGTGTTGAAGGAGTAAAGTTTGTTGAGTTCATAAAGACATTGCATGAAGAAGTGAAACATAAGTTGAAAAATAGAAATCGGAAATATAAGGACAGAGTAGATAGATCAAGAAGACATAAGACTTTTGCAATTGGGGATGAAGTAATGGTACACTTGAAGAAAGAAAGATTTCCTATTGGAACATATGGGAAGTTAAAAATGAAAAAATTGGGTCCTTGCAAGATACTAAGGAGATTTGATAGTGGAAATGCTTATGAGATTGAATTACCTAATGACATGGATGTATCACCTACATTGCAGATTTGTATAAGTATTTTTAACCTGATGAAGACATGACAGTACTTAATGATTATCCTGTTGGTTCCTGGATAGGATTTTACACTTCATGAGATACCAATATGCTTATGACTAATGTTAAGGAGTGGTTAATTCCAAATGTGGGAAATATATAAGCAACTGGACCAACTATAGAGACAAGACTGCTCTCTTCACTTTTGGCTCTGCAAAACCAAGGTGGGTACACTTGATCCAATAGATTCAACTCTATTCTTTACTAAATACTAGATCTTACAATAGATGACAGTGAGAAAGTACTAAATAACAACCTATTATTCATTGACTCTCCATCTGGGGTGAAACTAAAACTACACAACATAAAACTAAAATGGTAGAAAGGATAGAAAGGATTTGATTTAAATTTTGCAAAATAAAACATATCCCAACCAAACATGTATCAGCATAAAGTTTACTTGTTTCAGATCAGTTTCTTATCCATTGGGAAAATCATCTAATAGACTGCAGAATATAGAAATTGATTACTATTACTTCATCAAAGACCCAAGTCATAAATACAAATACCCAGAACCATACTGCTTATAGAAATCCCTGTGCAAACCCCATGAATTTGTGCATCATCTAAAGCATATTTTAATGTAATTTCAACCAAAACTAAAGATAAATAACACATGCATAGATAAACTCCATACAAAGAATCAGAACATTCAAAACCCATAAAACTTGACACAGATTGGAGAGAAATGGAACTAAAAACTTGAATTAAGAATGAGGACCTGAGCCTTTGTATACACCTTGCTTGAAGATTCAGATCCTCTTGACACAATATGAAAATGATCTACAACTTTCTACTCTATTTTGATACAAACTAGACTGAATATGTCCTACTCCTTGACTGAAGGTTCAAGATATGACCTTGTGAACTAGAAAACCAGCAGCCCCTAAAAATGGTCTTGGAAATCCATATATAGGATTGCAACAAGCTTAGGACCATTTAGGGATTTTTTAGGGAAACACAGTCAACCCTAAGACTCTTAAAAATATCTCAAATAAATCTGATATCAATTACATTCTAGAATAATTTTACAAAATATTTGTATCCTTACCCAAATTTGACCTCAGATTACATAGTCCATTACTGCTCTCACCAACTTTGTTGAATCTGATTTTTAGCACTGCCATTGGAAAGCTCATTTCACACCAATTCCAAAAACAAATAATACTTTCATATTTGGATAAAAATAAAGCCCTCAAACATTATTCTCTGTGAGCAGCCTCCATTATTTAAATTTTAGAATTTCTCATATAGTTCAACTTTACAAATTCAAATTTAATTCTTTCCATGCAGACTTGAAATTCAAGGTGGGCCCACATGCCACATGGCACCACCCTATTCATTCATTGGTCCACCTCATCTACCATGTCACACTTGTCACCACACCCTCCACCACTTTTCATTCTCTGATTAGCCTGTACCACTGACCGTGCATCTACCTGACAGCTCACCTCGGGACACATGTCACACTGTCACCATTTTGCCAAGTTAACAAGTGAGCATCTTTACATCTCCAGAATAGTGATGACCGCCAAATTTGGCATGCATCCAAAGGTGACCCACCATCAGTCTATCCTCTACTTTGTTATCGTTCGGTGCCACATGTCACATTTCTATTGGCTCCACTATCCACCTGAGCGTTTGACTATACCTCTTTGACCATGTCATCGGGTGACACTTGTCACCCTATTGCTATACCACCAAGGTAATCTCTAAGCATCTTCATTTTAGTGGATCAGCAATGGTTGTCAATCTAGGCATGCATCCCAAGGTGGGTGAATATGCACACTATCAAAATTTCTTACTTGTGCATGTGGGGCACGACGTCCAAGTCACCATCCACTAGTCTACCTCAATTTCTACACGTATGAGAAGGCTCCTTAGCTGGGCGTCTACATTTGGACAACTTGAAGATGTGTGTTTGGGCTTTTAAACATCATGTTATGCATCTACACCAGCAATGTGGCACTAAGTTCTCGCATTGTTTTAAATATCTCATCAAAAATTTGTCCTATGTGCCTAGTTGGCATGCATTACAAGGTGGGCCCACATGGGTTGAAGCCACACAAGCCCCTCTTCCCTTTTCAATTTACACTACTATTGAATGTGGTTGTATTTGAAACCTTATGTCAAAACATACCAGGAGCATGTGGGATTTATCCCAATACACAGTCTCATTATTTTAGCCACCTGGCTCCTGGTATGCACAATCTTCCTCTTTTCCTTGTTGATGTGCGTGAGGGAAAAGTATAGCAGCACCTTTCAAACCATGCATACACACATATTCCACACTAGCCTTCTTGGCTTACATCTTATGGCTTGTGAATTTTGTCTGTTAATCCCTTACGCTGGTTGATTTTCATTTTGATGTAGGAGCATCTTGGGTCTTGGAGCAATCTTGTATCAACCAAAAACATTTCCTGATTTATGTACCTGTTTGCTATTGTTTTCTTTATAATTGTTGTATTTTTTGGTTTTTTGGTGTGTGAAGATTAAATTTTTTTGAGGACCTATTTGGGAACCTTCTCCTATGAGCACATAAATTTTGGATGGACTGTTTCAAAGTTACAGTTGTTTTCCTTGCCGTCGGAACCGCATTTTCCTATAGTTTTGGTGCTAATTGTTCATAGTGGTGATCTTGATCCATAAGGAATCAGCCTTTTCAATCTTAATGAATTTTAGAGGACCTAAATTACTATCATTTTCCAAGAGTGCAAGCCCTAATTCGATATGAGTAAAAAGTTATGCCCATTTTTCCTCGGGACCTATTTTCTACCAGTTTTCAGGTGAAATGTGTGGTGTTTCTTCTTGCACAATTATGTGTGATCAAATGGGGCCTTGCGTAGTTAAAGGAATTTTTTTGGGTCATGTGAGGACCTAAATCCAAATTTTCATCAATTTATATTAATTCTAGTATTAGTTTTGGTTTAAATCTTCCAAACTGGACCTATAATGTAATTAAATGTCTGACTGGCTGACCTGTGGCTTAGCTGGCTATATAAAGAGTCTAGATTGATGTAGTAGGGCATCAAGAGATAATCATGAGAGAGATCTAGGAAGGATTATCAAGATATATCATTTGAGACAAAGATAGGATGCAAGCTTTAATTCCAATTTCATAATTCTCATTGTATAAGGCCGAAACCCAGAAGGCCTCACAGTCGGGCATGTTGAAAGAAATAATATAATTCTATGTTGTTGTTGCCAATTGATTGTCTCATATCCATTGTGATTTCATTTCTTTCATGTGATATTATATTTCTTCCATTATGTAACTCTGAGCAAGGCTTGTTTGTGCATTCAAGTGGACTCAATTCTGCTTGATTCTACTTGTATCTACCCTGCCCCTGCATCAAGTGGTATCAAAGTGAATTCTTTCTTGTGGATTGGATCATGGAGAACCTTATTGGATTGGTTGTAGGGTGGTCGATCTAAGATCTGACTTATAACTTATAGAAGGTTATGATCTTGCTAGAACCTGATTTTCAAGATGGTTCGTGGTAGAGGAAATGATAATGCTATCATGGATATGTTGAGGCAGATTGCAAGTAGGCTTGAAGTTGTAGAGACAGCCCAGAGAAGAGGCACACATCTTGAAGATGTTAGTGATGATGAGGAAGAAGTAGCACCTAATCCTAAACCTAAAGTTGAACAGGATGAGGAAAGACTTTTGAGAGTTTTGTCTAAGGCTAACTCCAGACTTGCAGTTGAAGTTGCTTTCTATGATGCAAGACTTGAAACCGATACATTTTTGGCTTGGATCTCTGAGATGGATAAATACTTTGAGTATGAAGGTACTCCTAATAATAAGAAGGTTAAGATAGCAGTCACAAAGTTGAAAGGGTATGCATCTCTTTGGTGGGATCATTTGCAAACTGAGAGATAGAAGAGAGGAAAAGAAAAGATCAAGACATGGATGAAGATGCTTGGAAAGATGAAGAAGAAGTTTCTTCCAACTGACTACCAAGTTAGTTTGATGAGAAAGATGAAAAATCTAAGATAAAAGGACATGAGCGTGAAAGAATATACTGAAGAATTTTACAAATTGGATATCAGATCTGGACATGTGGATGATGAAGTTGAGAAGGTGGCTAGATATCTAAATGGCCTAAGGACATCAATTCAAGATGAGATTAGTTATGAGAAAATAGATAGTGTAGAAGAAGCATACCAATTTGCTTTGAAGGCTAAAGAAAGATTGACAAAAAGACATGAGCAAAGAAAAAGAGGAAGAGGTGGAAGATTTCAGAGAAGTAGAGGCAGATCTTATGGAGAAAGTAGCAGATCTAACAATGCAGTACAAGATAAAGGGTGGAATGATGAACCTGCTAAAAGAGGTAACTACTCTAGAGGTAGCTATACTAGTTACTCTAGGAATAATAATAATGGAAAAAGAGAAGAGAAATCTTGGTTTAAAGGTAGTTGTTACAAATGTGGTGAAGAAGGACATAGAGCTTTTGAATGTACTAACTCTGGAAAGAAGACTGGAGGTAATTGCAGAAATAATTTGGCTTGTGAAGAAGTTGAGGAAATGTCTAATGAACTTGAACATGGTGAGAACTTGATGTTAAGAAGGATCTTGTGGAATGAAGAAGCTGATGAGGAACCTACTTTGAGGAAAAGCTTGTTCTGAACCAGATGTAAGATCGCTGACAAATGTTGCAAGGTAATCATTGATAGCGGAAGTTCTAATAATTTGGCATCTGAAGAGCTGGTTAACAAATTCTAGTTGCAAAGATTGAAACATCCTAAGCCTTACCATATTGCTTGGATCCAAAAGGAGCATAAACTACTTGTAAGTGAACAATGCCTTGTTAAGTTCAAAATTGGGAATTATCATGATGAAGTCTTGTGTGATATTATGCCTATGGATTGTTTTCATATTCTTTTGGGTAGACCTTGGCAATATGATAGGAAAGCTTTGCATGATGGTAGATTGAATCAATATACTATTTGGATGGATGGAAAGAAACATGTATTTTTACATTTGATAGAAAATTTTGATGAAAGTCACTGTACCATAGTCAGACTATGTTTGGTTGATGGTAAAAAGTTTGCAAGAGAAATGAAAGAACAGAATGTTTTCTTTTCTTTAATTCCAAGAAAGACTGAGAAATAAGATGAGTTAGAACATGCACCTGAGGTTAAGCCTTTGTTGAATGACTTTCATGACATCATTTATGATAATGTACCTGATGGTTTACCACCTACGAGAAGTATAAGTCACTATATGGATTTGATACCTGGAGCTAGTTTTCCCAATAAAGCACCACATAGGTTGACACCTGATGAAAAGACTGAGTTGAATAGACAAGTGCAAGAATTTCTTGAAAGAGGTTTGATTAGGGAAAGTCTGAGTCCTTGTGCATTACTTATTGTATTAGGACCTAAAAAGAATGGAGAATGGAGAATGTGCACTGATTCTAGAGCTATAAACAAGATAACAGTAAATTTCAAATTTCCTTTGCCTAGGATGGATGATATAATGGATAGTTTGAGTGGAGCAAAGTATTTCACAAAGATTGATTTTAAAAGAGGGTATCATCAGATGGATAGTTTGAGTGGAGCAAAGTATTTCACAAAGATTGATTTTAAAAGTGGGTATCATCATATTAGGATCAAAGAAGGGGATGAATGGAAAACTACTTTTAAGACTAATGAAGGTTTGTATGAATGGTTGGTTATGCCTTTTGGTTTGACTAATGCACCTAGTAATTTCATGAGGCTGATGAATGAAGTTCTAAAAAGATTCTTGGGTAAGTTTTCATTGTATATCTTGATGACATTTTGATATTCAGTAAGAGTAAAGAAGAACATATGGAACATATCAGACAAGTATTGCAGAGATTGAAGGAAGAAAAGTTGATGATTAATTTGAAGAAATGTTCATTTATGAAAGAAGAGATTGTGTACCTTGGTTTTGTAATTTCAGCTGATGGATTGGAGATGGATCCTAAGAAAGTAAGAGCTATACTTGATTGGCCTACACCAGAGAATGTTGGAGAGGTAAGATCATTTCATGGATTGGCAAGTTTTTATAAGAAGTTCATAAGAAATTTCAGTTCTATTTGTAATGCTATGACTGAAACTATGAGAGGAGATAAAAAGGATTTCAAATGGACACATGGAGCACAAAAGAGTTTTGAAACATTGAAACAAAGAATTACAAAGTTGCCTACACATGCTTTGCTTGATTTTAGTAAAGTTTTTCAAGTTGAATGTGATGCTAGTGGTAGTGCAATTGGATCTGTTTTGATTCAAGAAGGAAGACCTATAGCTTTCTTTAGTGAGAATTTGAATGATGCTAAAAGAAAATATTTAGTTTATGACTAGGAATTCTATGCTATTGTCCAAGATTTGAAGAAGTGGAGACATTATTTGATGCCTAAAGATTTTGTGTTGTATACTGACCATAAAGCTTTGTAGTATTTGGGAAGTCAGAATAAGTTGAATCAGAGACATATGAAGTGGGTTGAGTTCTTGCATAATTTTTCCTTTTCATTGAAGCATAAAAGTGGATATTCAAAGAAGGTTGTTGATGCCTTGAGCCGAAGAAGAAGTTTGTTGATAGAGATGAGAGTTGAGGTACTTGGTTTTGATGATTTGAAGTGTTTGTATGAGACTGACATTGATTTTGTAGAACCTTGGAAAGCTTGTAAGGAGCACATAGTGAGTGATAAGTGGACTGATTATTTCATTCAAGAAGACATGTTGTTTAAAGGAGGTGAGTTGTGCATACCTAGAGGATCTATGAGAGATAACATAATAAAGGAGAAACATAGTGGTGGACTTGCTGGACATTTTGGGATTGATAAGACTATGAATTTGATTTCAGAAAGATACTTTTGGCCATAGATTTACAAAGATGTACAAAGAATGGTTAGAGGTTGCAAAATTTTCCAAACAGCAAAAGAAACTAGTCAGAATTTGGGATTTTATACACCTTTTCCTGTACCTGATAGACCTTGGGAAGATGTGAGTATGGACTTTGTTCTTGGATTGCCTAGAACTCAAAGAGGTAATGATTCTATTTTGGTAGTGGTTGATAGATTTTCTAAGATGGGTCATTTCATACCTTGTAAGAAGACATCTAATGCATTGCATGTAGCTGAACTATTCTTCAAGGAAGTGGTAAGATTGCATGGTTTGCCTAAATCTATTGTTTCAAATAGAGATACTAAGTTTACTGGTTATTTTTGGAGAACACTTTGGAAGAAGATGAATACTAATTTGAAGTTTAGTTCCACATTTCACCCTCGGACAGATGGACAGACTAAAGTTGAGAATAGAAGTTTGGGAAACTTGTTGAGATGTTTAGTTGGAGAGAAACCTGCTAATTGGGATTTGATTTTGGCACAAGAAAAGTTTGCATATAATAATTTAGTGAATGGAAGCACTAAGAGGACACCATTTGAGATTGTTATTGGATTTCATCCGAAGGGAACCATAGAGTTGAGAGATTTACCTACTAAAACAAGAAGAAGTGTTGAAGCTAATCATTTCGCAGAATACATGAGAACTTTGCATGATGAAGTTAAAAAGAATTTGGAGGATAGTAATCTGAAATATAAATAGAGAGCAGACAAGAGAAGGAGACATAAATCTTTTGAAGTTGGAGATGAGGTTATGATTCATTTGAAAAAGAATAGATTTCCAGTTGGTACCTACAACAAGTTAAAAATGAAGAAGTTTGGACCTTGTAAGATTCTAAAGAAGTTTGACAGTGGAAATGCTTATGAAGTGGAATTACCAGAGGACATGGATATATCACCCATATTCAAAATTGCTAATATCTTTAAGTACTTTGAATAAAATGATGAGATAGAAGATGGTCTAGATTATCCTAAGAAGAATAAGGATAGCATTGAGAAGATCTTGAATAAAAGAGTGAAAAAGAGTACAAGAGGAAAAGACTACATGGAATATCTAGTTCAGTGGAAAGACAAGCTAGTTGAAGATAGTTCATGGATTACAAAAGCTAAGTTGGATCTTTATGATTCAAGTTAGAATATGATTAGTTCCTAATGTGGAAATCAATTCTTTATTTACCCCAGGTGTCTGATGCAGGAGTATCTTGGGTCTTGGAGCAATCTTGCATCAACCAAAAACATTTCCTAATTTCTATACCCGTTTGCTGTTGTTTAATTTATAATTGTTTTATTTGTTGGTTTCATGGTGTTTGAAGCTTATATTATGTTGAGGACCTATTTGAGAACCTTCTCCTATGAGCACATAAAGTTTGGATGGACTATTTCAAAGTTACAGTTGTTTTCCTTGCCGTCAGAACCTCATTTTCCTGCAGTTTTGGTGCTGATTGTTCATAGTCGCAATCTTGATCCATAAGGAATCATCCTTTGAAATATTAATGATTTTTAGAGGACATAAATTACTATCATTTCCCAAAAGTGCAAGACCTAATTCATTATGAGTAAAAAGCTATGCCCATTTTTCCTTGGGACCTATTTTCTGCCAGTTTTCGGGTGAAACATGTGGTGTTTCTTCTTGCACACTTACGTGTGATCAAATGGGACCTTGCGTAGTTAAATGAATTTTTTTGGGTCATGTCAAGATCTAAATCCAAAGGTGCATCAATTTATATTAATTCTAGCATTAGTTTTGGTTTAAATCTTCCAAACTAGACCTATAATGTAATTAAATGCCTGACTAGCCGACCTGTGGCTTAGCTAGCTATATAAAGAGTCTAGATTGATGTAGTAGGGCATCAAGAGATAATCATGAGAGAGATATAGGAAGGATTATCAAGATATATCATTGGATACAAAGATAGGATGCAAGCTATAATTTTGATTTCATAATTCTCATTGTATAAGGTCGAAACTCGGAAGGCCTCACAGTCAGGCATGTTGAAAGAAATAATATAATTCTTTGTTGTTGTTGCCAGTTGATTGTCTCATATCCATTATTATTTCATTTCTTTCATGCATTATTATATTGCTTCCATTGTGTAACTCTAAGCAGGGCTTGTTTGTGGATTCAAGTGGACTCAATTCTGCTTGATTCTGCTTGTATGTACCCTACCCCTGCATCACATTTGGACACTGTCACATAGCCCCTATGTTTGCAAGTGCATCATGATGGAGTATTCAAAGTCCCAAATGAGATAGGCAACACCCCTATGGACTTAGTGCACACAACACCAAAATTGTATGGTGTGTGTGCAGCTTAAAACAAATATACGCACCATAGACTGGCAGAAACATGCCTTCACACCTACGCATCACTCCCTTTCTCCATACACTGGCTGGTATTACATGGGAAAACACACACACCTAATTCTATCAAGTTATAAACATACTTCAATCTAATCTGGGCAAACACTGATGACATGCCCAAACTAAACAATGCAATGTAACATGCGGTAACTCAAAGTTGGATATAGAGACATCCTTCACTGATTAGGAATATGTTGGTGGAAGGTTCTGGCAGCCTCCTCCACACTTGGGCATAGTACCAAGAGGCCTATGTAGGACCTCCAAACTCACAGCCCCATGAAAACTCAAAAACCCCCTCTCGATCTACAAATTTCCAAGTCCATACACTGGCTTCCTTGTTTTATTGAATGGCAACCAATGCCAAACCTCACGCAAACCTCAAACATTGAGCTCTGTCCGTAAACAAACATTGGAAGATCACTGTAATATGTTGGTTTCCTTTGGATAAACTGGCATCCTGCAGATTTAAAATGGTGGTGCCACTAATTTATGTTGGCTGCTTACTTCACAAAACTTACGCATCATCAACATTGGCTTTGCCAATTCCTTGTAGACACAGTGTCCCTTAATTTCACTGCATTTTTCCTTTCCTTCATTGCATTGACCACTGACCTCTCTACCTATAAGTAATAGTCAAATAGAGGGTACATAATAACTCAAATGTGATGCTTGTCCTTTCATGTTTCAAAAAGGAAAACATATGGCAACTTCATCCATCCAAACATTTGTGATAAAATGGAGAACCAAGTAGACCAAATTATTATCCAGGGTGACATCAAATAATGAATAAAGACTCTAAACATCTTCCATTGAAAATTGAGCATCTCCCTCCACTTCATTTATGTCTTTATCATGACTTCTATAGATCAGGCGAGCTTCCAAACATTCATCACATAAAACCAACCACAAATTTTAACACCATCAAGTTGTAATATAAAATTGGTTAATAAATCATAGTGATTCAGCATTTTTTTTTACTTCAAGGTAATAAATCTTATGTAATCGAAGACTGCAAGGCTCCTATTAAAATACTGAGGTAGGTCGGACCCCAAGTGGGTCCGGCCTAAAAAAATTTTGATTTCAAACAACCAGTCTTGAAAATGACCCAGAAAGATTGGCGAAAACAACTGGATCTCATCCGAACAACCAGGCATCGTTAAAAACTTCAATTTTTAATACTTCGTGAGTCACCAAATCTTAACAAAATACCCTTAGTCCTACCATTAAAACATTGATCAAAACATAACACTAAATGCTGAAACTTGGCGAACACGAACTTTGTGGCATAGACAATGATCTTGCCAAAGGGATTCATCAGACAATGAATGAGGCAAGAGATTTTAAAAGTTAAAAACACCCATTCAAAAATGCCAGAAAACCACAAACTGAAAACACTGTCGACTGCCTCGGTAAGAGATGATCTAAAAATATCAAATGACAAACTAGAGATGAGCCACTGAAACTGGTAGAAGAACCATCAACAAATATCACAACAAAACAATCCTCAACTGAAGATGTTCAACCATTCAAAAACTAGAAATTTTTGAAAACAATTACTTTGCAGAAATATTCCATCCACACTTTTATCACCATAAAACTCTTTTCTGTCTGGCCTTGTAATTACATCAAATGGAAACCTCTGCATATGAAACCCTGGATGAAGATTCCTTCTCACACAAAGAAGACAAGTCCATGATCAGATTCATCAAACAATCAACTGATTATCAATTATTAATCTTCAAAGTCGGCCACTTAAAACATCCTGAACTGAAAACAATCAGATTCATAGAAATTGCATTTGGAATTGATCGAGCAAAGTGATCAATCGGATTCGTCATAGTTTGAAACCTATCATGGAGAATAAATTTCATTTTTTACATTACAGAACATCTTTCAATTATGCTGGACCTCAAACTGAGTGCAAATGGCAGGATCTCAAAGTGAGCCACTCACAAAACTGAACTGTGCACTGCTGAAGAAACTTAGCAATCTGCAAACTGAATGGCTCTGGCAAACATGTCAAATGGGCACATGGGGGGCTGAAAATTGGCATGGACACTCTTTCCCATACCTACATTATGATGCAACAACTGGCATATCTTGATAAATCATAGGGCACATAATGCACTCATCCAAACAAGGCCTCTAACTAAACTGTGCAACTGATCCTCATTAAAATGTTAGAAACTAAAAATGGAATCAGATTGGCAAATTGGGCAAATAGATTCATCATGGCCTAAAAAATGAAACACAAGAAGTATTTGACCACTGGAAAAAAAGGTAAAAGGAAACTTCTCAATTGGGTCATAGGGTCAAAAGTTATAACTAGTCAAACAGGGCCACTCAAAAATAACCGAACAGAATGCAAAGTGCAGATTTGTACACTAGCCTCCAAATGAGTACCCTCAAAACCTATCGGAACTAAATTTTGAAAGTTATAACCAACTGTATAAGCCAAATAAAAAGTGAGGAATACATGTCCCAAGCATTATGCCATGAAAATTCAATAGGCCTATCCTTATGTGCACTTGAAACTAGGTCCTTTAAAACTGTTCTTTGAAGGGCACAAACTTTGCCTTGGGAAAATTTCCTAATTATGGGATTGAAACTATCTAGATTTTCAGGGTACCAACATATCCTAAGAAGAAGATAAAATAATTTGAGAAAATTTTGGAACATAGAGTCGGCAGAAGCACAAGAGGAAAATAGTCTATGGAATATCTAGTAAAGTGGAAGAATAGACCGATTAAAGACAGTTCGTGGATTTCACAATCTGAGTTGGATTCAACTCAAGTTGTACCTATTGCATGATTTAGAGAATCATTTCAAACAACCCCAGGTGTCTAATGCAGGAGCATCTTGGGTCCTTGGCAATCCTGTGTCACCAAAAATAAGTTTGAGTTTTCTATTTTGCTCAGTTTCCTTCTTTTACTGAGTTGGCTCGGTAGTTGCTCGGTTTATTCTTTGACCGAGTTGGTCAGTTAGTTTCCTAGCACTCAGTTAACCTTGCTTGCCAAGTAGTTTATTTTGATTTCTTTTTGAACCTGACTTGTGCATTTAAATGTGGTCGCATAGTTAATGTTGGTATAGATCATTAGGAAGTGTGTGGACCTAGATCTATTTGTTCCTTCTTCTAATGATGGACCTTGTTGGTGCCCAAAAATGATGGATCAGATTTGGCCAACTCACAGGTATGATGGTGATAAACAACTTATACCTTTATAATTTTGGCTTAATCAAGCCAAGGCTGGTAGGCCTAATTTCACTTTGAACTATCAAATTCACTATGATGCTCAACTGCATACATAAAACAAAGTTCCTCCAAAGGTGGTGAATGATCCTTTGAGGAAAGCAACAAATCTTTTGATAATCTCTACTCTATAAAACTTGACTAAAATGGATTATACTAAGGACTAAAAGTAATGCTTTTGAAATAATAATTTAATGATCTACAAACTATAGATGAACTTAATGTGACAATTTCCAATTAAAGATTGGATCAGTGCCTTCTAAGTATTTGGGTTATAGAGTCAAAACACTTTCAATCCTATGTACGATCAAAGATAGTTTTAAAAACTTGCTTTAATAAGACAATATCATCACTTCACAGGATTCCACTTGAATTATAATTCAAATCAATCTATATAGCTAATCTTATCGAATTTAACTCAAATTAAGAGACCGTAAAAAACAAAGGAAAATTCGTAGATCTTTCAATTGATATTCAAACTATATATTGATTTTGAGTTATAACATTCAGGGAATTTAAAACAATGAAAAATTCTATAAAATAGACTATCCAAAAGACTAATTGAAAACATATAGCTTATAACCACAAATAAAAAGAAATGACACTTATCTTTATTGATGTTAAAAAACTGCTACATAAGAGTTCATAGTTGTAATTGTTTATGAAATTATATTATATCAAAATATATCTTGTATGTCTTCTCTCTTTACATTTTAATTTATGTATATATATATATGTGTGTGCGTTTGAGTGGCTTTCACACCTCTTTAGGGGGAAAAGACACAACCTTAATACAAATTATTTTGAAAAAATAATAAACTAACTAAAAAATAACTACCTAACTTTCGGATTTGGGTCTGGTAGAAAAACCAAAACACCTTGTGGTGAGCTAATAATTTTATTGGAAATAGAAAATTTGATTTCCCGAAGTGGGTCATTTTTAGATTTTTAAAATTTGACCATCTTCAGCCTTTGTTGGCATCATCTTTGCAGCAGGTCAAAATTCCAGCATTTTTTGAAGGCTTTGATCATAGAATTTTAATTGTTCTTGTCACAGAGATTCCTTCCTTAATCTCTCAACTTCTTAATTGAAAATTAATATAATTTTTTCATCCCATTTCATGTACTCCATCATTAATTATTTTTCATGGAGTTTAAGAGGCCATTTTTTAGGGTTTTATCACTATATAGGACTCCAAATTTTGCCCAAAATTCAGAGCTCCAACAGGCTCTTTCTGGGGACATATGCTCCATGTGAGCATAGCAAGAATCCAGCTAGATCTGGTAGAAGTAGACCTAGTATGAAGTCCATTAGGCTATAGAGTTACTACATTTTCAATAATCAAATCAAATCTCCTTTGATGGCCCCGGGTCACCAAAACATAGAATCAATATTTTCCCCTATCAAACACTTGATTCTGATCATGTAAAAACTCCCTCCTTGTTGCATTGGGTATATCTTCCTTATGGAAAATTCTCATTGTTTCATCGATGTGGTCCTTGTTATTTGACCTTTGTTTTGTCTTTGAGGAATCATTAAGTGCATCATGATTTTCTCTAATTGAAGGATCTCTATGCATTAGACCAGTTGTATCAAAACAAAATTTCATTACTTGGACAACTTCTTGCACATAATTTGCTTTTTCTTTATACTCCATATGGTTTTTCTCATCATAAAATGGTTTTAAAGATAACTCATATTTAGGAGAAATTACTATACTTTTATCAAGAATCTGATTAGATAGGATATTTGGAAAACTTTTAGCACTATTCCTCAACACATTCTCCTCATTATGCTTGGCTGATATCATCTTATCTTCACATGTTTGATACAACTTTTCTTCATAGGATGAATTGAAAGATGTCTCACCTCTTGAATACACTTCCCCACAAATATTTTGAGTTTCATCATCCTCAAAATCATCATTAGGCATGTTATCTTCATCATGATGTCAATGGATTTGATTGCATAAAAGATCTTCCTCAAACAACGGATTCATGAACATAGAGAACTTGGACGCATCTTCCTTTGTATCCTCTTCAAACAATGGGTTCAAGGTCATAAATAATTCAGGCATACATCCATGAGATCTTTCATTTGGATCATCAAGTGTTTCATCAACAAGATTAATATCTTCATTGACATTATTTCCTGAAAGTTCCTCATGTTCATGCAGTTCTATTTCATCTCCTTCATCTAAAACCCCCTGAATATGTGTTGATCTATCAACTTGTTTACCACAATGGATTGAGAAAAAATTTGGGTTGTTCCTCTCAATATGTTTATGATATACTATGTCTAACAATACTAAAATATCTTCCTCACTTTTATATTCACTGATGTTTGATGTCATGCAAGTATCATCAAGGGCGGTTTCTTCTCCAAATTGGTCCAAAATTTCTTCTATATTTGGATCTAAAATATCATTTTTATGTTTCACATTGCATTCATTGTATTCTTTTACTTTTTGAAAAAGGATCTTCAAATCAGGGTCATCTTAAGAGACCCCAAACTCATCAAGCCTTCTTATAAATTCCCTTCTTGATGGTGTGATATCTGAAGGTATCTTTAGATAGAAACCCATCATCCTTATGAAAAAATAGGCTGTGGACTCACCCTCTTGTCTTTCCAAATTGATAAATTCATCCAGAGAGGATATATAATATTCTTCCTCTAGATAGCTTTCTTCTTGTTCATAACATCTTATATCCATTTCCACACACATCTCATCTTGGATGAAATCTTCTTCCATCTGATTTAGGCTTTCTTCTTCATTAGAATCTAGGGCCTCATCTCTTGTATGTTTCATGTTGTATTCATTATCTTTTGCTTTTATTTTATCATATATATACTTTAGAAAACTACATGCCCAAGAATCATGAGCAATCCCTAATTCATGTATTTTATTGCATATTTCATGAGATGAAGGTTTGACCTTTGAAGGTATCTCCTAATAAACATCACACATCCTCATGAACAAATGTATCATAGATTCACCTTCATACCTTTCCAAATTGAAAAAGGCATCAAGTGGAGACATGCTAAGATCCTCCTTCATGTTAGAGCTTTGGTCTTCACATTGTTCATAACATATGTTATATTCATCTCTTGCATCATGGAATTCATATAGAAACCATTGTTCAAATTATTTCCAAGATGAAATACTTTGTGTAGGTAATGATTCATATGCTTCTCTTGCATTATCTTCTAATGTCCTGAAAAATAGTTTCATTGTCTGATCTTCCACACAAATCTCATAGTTCTCTATAAATGCATAAAATGCATCCAAATGTTCATAACACATGTTATCTTCATCTCTTGCATCATGGAATTCATATAGAAACCATTGTTCAAATTCTTTCCAAGATGAAATACTTTGTGTAGGTAATGATTCATATTCCTCTCTTGCATTATCTTCTAATGTCTTGAAAAATAGTTTCATTGCCTGATCTTCTGCACAAATCTCGTAGTTCTCTATAAATGCATCCAAATGTTCAAATAGAAACACATGTTATCTCCATCTCTTGCATCATGGAATTCATATAGAAACCATTGTTCAAATTCTTTCCAAGGTGAAATACTTTGTGTAGGTAATGATTCATATGCCTCTCTTGCATTATCTTCTAATGTCCTTAAATATAGTTTCAGTGCCTAATCTTCTACACAAATCTCATAGTTCTCTATGATTTCATAAAATGCATCCAAATGTTCATAACACATGTTATCTTCATCTCTTGCATCATGGAATTCATATAGAAACCATTGTTCAAATTTTTTCCAAGATGAAATGCATTGTGTAGGTAATGATTCATATGCCTCTCTTGCATTATCTTCTAATGTACTGAAAAATAGTTTCATTTCCTAATCTTCGGCACAAATCTCATAGTTCTCTATAAATGCATAAAATGCATCCAAATGTTCATAACACATGTTATCTTCATCTCTTTCATCATGGAATTCATATAGAAACCAGTGTTCAAATTCTTTCCAAGATGAAATAATTTGTGTAGGTAATGATTCATATGCCTCTCTTGCATTATCTTCTAATGCCCTAAAAAATAGTTTCATTGCCTGATCTTCTACACAAATCTTTATTGATGTCAAAAAATAGGTACATAAGAGTTCATAGTTGTAGTTGTTTATGAAATTCTATTCTATCAAAATATATCTTGTATTATCTTCTCTCTTTACATTTTACATTATGTATATATGTGTGTTTGAGTGGCTTTCACACCTATTTAGGGTGAAAAGACACAACCTTATTACAAATTATTTTGAAAAAATAATAAACTAACTAAAAAATAACTACCTAACTTTCGAATTTGGGTCTAGTCGAAAAACCAAAACATCTCGTGGTGAGCTAAGATTTTATAGTGGAAATAGGAAATTTGATTTCCCGAATTGGGTCTTTTTTAAATTTTTAAAATGTGACCATCTTTAGCCTTTGTTGGCATCATCTTTCTAGCAGGTTGAAATTTCAGCATTTTTTGAAGGCTTTGATCATAGAATTTTGATTTTTCTTGTCACAGAGATTCCTTACTTAATCTCTCAACTTTTTAATTGAAATTAATATAATTTTTTCATCCCATTTCATGTACTCCATCATTAATTATATTTCATGGAGTTTAAGAGGCCATTTTTTAGGGTTATCACTATATAGGACTCCAAATTTTGCCCAAATTTTAGAGCTCCAACCGGCTCTTTCTGGGGACATATGCTCCATGTGAGCATAGCGAGAATCCAGAAATCTCTGGTAGAAGTAGACCAAGTATGAATTCCATTAGGCTATAGAGTTACTGCATATTTCAATAATCAAATCAAATCTCCTTCGTTGGCAGCAGGCCACCAAAATATTGAATCAACATTTTCCCCTATTAAACACTTGATTTTTATCATGTAACAACTCCCTCATTTATGCACCCTAAAATGGTCACCTAGACTTTGGGCCCCCATTCATCAATTTATCAATTTCTCGAATCAATGTTTTGCAATATTTTCAATCCAAATCAATTTTCTTCATTAAATCGTAATTAATTCAATATTTCCTAAAGTTTGGTCATTTTATTTTAAGCCTTATTTAATTAAAAAGAGAAAAAATAAAAAATAAAATAATCTCATTTAATTAAGAGAACATGCTCCCTTTTAATTAAATAAACTAAATCTTTTAATTAAATAATAAAATCACTTTATCCTAATCCACATTTAATTAAAAGAAAAAAATCTCTTTTAAATAAATAAAAAAATATTTTAATTAAATAATGGTAACCACTTTGCTAAAAATAATAAGTAAATAATAAAATAAAAAGAAAAAGAAAAAGAATTTTTGTCTACACATTGAATGCACACTTTCCAAGATGAATGGAATCTCTTTTTGCCTCTTAATCTCTTCCACACATCTTTTTACCTCTTAACTATGTCCATTGATTTTGCCTCTTAAGAATCTTGAGCACATGGATCAACCAAGATTTAATCTCCACCATTGCTCATTTTTTTTGCCTCTTAATCTTGATCGTCCATTCATTTCTAGATCCTTTATAAGGAGCCCTCTCCTTCTCATTTATGCGTGGAGATTTCAGAGATCAAGATTTATGTTATTGTTATGCAGGGTTGGAGAGCAATTTTGGAGGAGAATTTGAACACTTGAGCTTGGATATTGTAACTTCTCTTTTCTTGTCTTCTTCTCTCATGCCTCCATGGCAATCCATTTAGATTAATATTGCACTTACATATTAGATTAGATTCATATTTCCTTTCATAGAATAATCTTGCATAAACATTTCCTTTCATAAATTAGTTTTCTTTCATGCATTGTTATCATATAGAATAGCTTCCATTTTCATTTGTATGCATACTTGATGATCATGGAGACTACCATTATTATTTTTCCTCTTTGAATCTCTCATTTTATGGTGTACTTGCATGGGCACAAACTAGGTCTAAGCTGAGGGCCTCTATCATAAACCCTTGCACTCCATGAATAGAGAGCTATGAGTCACCATTTGAGACCTCATTCTTGAGCAATCTTGGATATAATGACTCATAGAAGTGTGTCAACATTTTACCACATATTTTTGGTGCCCACCGTGGGGTAACCCACCTTTACATGCTTGTTTTAGTTATTTTTGGAGCTAACCCCCTTGTGCAGATTTGCTTGGAGACTAAAACCCTAGATTTTTAAAAATTTGATCATACCTCCCAAACAGCTTGGGTTTTTGGTCTAAATTATTTTTTATAGGTTGGCAACATATTAGAGAATCTTCAATAAAACATTCAGAATTTTTAGTGGTATTTTGAATTTTTTATAATTTTTTCTTGATTTTTCATAAAAAAATTAATTTTTGGCACAAATTAGCATATTTTTCATAAATTTTTACATTTTCAGAAAGATATTTAAATTTCATAGGGGTCCATTCTTTGTGTTTTAAATTTGGATGCAATATCATAGCTCAAATAGTCTATTTATAAAAACTTGTCTGTTTTGGTAAAATGGGTCTTTAGGGCACAAATGAAGAGATCTTTTTGAAATTTTTATATTTTTGAAAATCTCTCTATTTTTTAGTAGGGGTCTTTTTTTTTCATTTCTATTTTTATGGCTGAAATCATATAAAAAAAAATCAGATCTTGTTGACTAGGTCAAATGCAAAAAAAAAAAAAATTGTGTGATGAGTGTGCACTTATTTTTCATGGTTCAATGCATGATATGAGTTGTCATTTGGATTATTTGCTAGCTATTATTTCTCCTAAAAATTTATTTTCAGATCTAACCCTAGTGTTTGCATAAGTTGGATATACATTGCATATCTTGTTTGCTTGTTTGCTTGTTTGAGAGTTTGTGACTTGCTTGCACAAAAAAAGCTCAATAAAAATCTACTAAGCATGTTGCATTGGACTTGAGGTATTTTGTTTCATCTCTATAAAATTTGGATTTTGAAAATTAAAATGAATCTCTCATGTGTCTAGCTTGAGTGCTTATTGCTTTCATAGATCACACTTCAATTTTGGGCTCTAAAAAGAACATAGAATTCACTTTCTTGCATATATGTTTCACATAGTAATTAGGCCCTATGAACACTATTTGTGGAATTCTTAAGAGAGTGGGCTTCTTGCAAAGTTCTAGTTCTTGGCGATAGAACCCCTTGTAGGTGGGGAGGATATTGTTACTATCTCATGATCTTACTTGGTTTAGTCCTCAACATTGATCGGTACGTTCTTTCTTGGACCCACTTAGAGATCTTAGTGGACATTGTTGTTGACATCATGAACCTTGGTGAGGTGATTTCAATCTTAGCATGTCAATAAATTTTCTTGCTATCTTTGGGTGAAGTGAAGAGGCTAGAGGATTATGCTCTACTCCCTTTTTGGGTAGTATCAGAAAGTCAAATCCTTGAATCTGAACTAAGTCCCCATGTGGTCCTTTTTGTGAGTAACCTTTTTAGAGAGGGTTAATTGTAGTGGACATTCCCTTTATTGGGTCAACCACGTGGATGGAACCTCAAGTGGTAATAGTCATTTTTGTCATGGTAGCAACTGTGTGTGTGAATTTTGTACCTGATCTGTAGATAAAACACTTCAGTAAAAAATTAGAGGTTAGCAAAAATTGAAATCGTGCAATAAATTGAAAGCTAAACTAACCAGGTGATTTACTGCCTTCTAATAGGTGTGAGTATGATGTTCTCAGATTGTTATCAAGATCAGTGACCTTGACAACACCTAAACAAAGGATTTGAATGCAAAATTGATATGAAATATGAATGTAATTAATCTATAATTTTTTTTATTTTCTATGCAATGATATGATGAAAACGTGATATGAATCTATGCTAATATGAAAATTGATATGCTAAAATGATCTAACAATAAAATGAAAACAAAAGTGATCTCACAAAACGTGGTTGATTCACAATAAGCTTTGATCCTCCAGATACCAATGTGCCAGCATGAGCTTGCAAATTATGAGATGATTTGGGATGAGCTGAAGCCTTAATTTATAGAAATCCAGGGCTTTGGAGGTGGATGGAAGAAAGCCATAAATCACTCAGATTAACTCAGCTTCATTTTTGAGTTATCTGAAAATAAAGATAATTTAACTCACAAAAACATGCAAATCATGCAAAAATAGCTTTTTAACTCAAATTAGAAGTTTAGATCAACTTTAAAACTCAAAAATGATGTTGAGTTCCAAAAAGTCAATAACTTGCATTGATTTTCTAATTTGGAGTTTAACTGCTCTTTGATTGTGCACATGGATAATTATGAATTAATAAATAAATAAAGTGATTTATTCTCAACTTAACTGATTTTTAAAAAATAATTGATTTATGGGTTAATCAATCATTTAATCAAATTTTTATTCAAAAATAATATCATCAAATATGACAACTTGCTTTAATTAATTAAATAAGAATTTAATCAATTAATGATAGGATTTTGGATTTATTGTCAAAATTAAATAATAATACTTAGGAATAAATATAATTAAATTCAATTAAATAATTAAGTGGTAGAATTAAATCTAATTAATTAAATATTGAGAATATTCAATTAATCAAACTTTAGGATAAATGTGATTTATCACCAAATAATTATAAAATTAAAGATAATTATGATAAATAGAAATATTGCTAGGAATATTCCCCGATACAGAATTTAAGATAATCAATTAGGATTCGATGATGTTTAGATGTGCCTTAGGTTAGGACTTTGATGTCAATTTCATTTGATATGTTTAATATAGAAGATTAATGAACTTATAGCCCATTTTTGGGGTATTACAGCAACAATCGCTATATAAATATCCTTGTGGAAGAAATATCCACAGGTGTAGTTTCTTGTTGGGCTGTGAGATCTCCTTAGCATCTCTGATTGATTAAATTCTTGGAATGTGTCAAAACCCCAATGCGTCAGGATTGGAGTTCGCCCTCTTGAGATTGCAAAAGTTGCAGAGTTGACCATTACTATGAACCATAGTGCAACCAAATTTTTTTTTCTAGGACTATGTGCATGGCTAAAAAACATTTTGAGAACATACACAAATAGAATCTTTAGGGAGTATAATACTATGTCACTATTCTTGTTCATGCACAAGGTTGTTTTTTCCCTTGCTCATTGTTTGAAGATAATTGTTTTCTTGAACTCCCTGATTGATGTCTTGCGTGCCTAATTAATGATAAGAATCTGTTAATGCATAGTTGGTCACATTAAACAAATAAATATGAGTTCACGAGTGATAAAAACTTCAAAGATCTCCCCAAAAGTGCTATGACATGTTGCTCAACATCCAAATGAACTTAAATGGTATTAATTTGCACAAAATGACTCTTGGTCTTCTTTCTTCCACATCTCCCATGTCTTCCTAGTCTCCCATTTCCATCCTTTCTCTTCTTCCTTCACACTTCTTCCTCTTCTTCCCAAACTCTTCATGTCTTCTTGATTCTTTTTCTCTTATTATCTAGTCTACCTTCTTCTATTCATCTCTTATGTCACTTCCATGCTTGATTCCTCCTCTTCCAGAACCATGAATTTCAACTATCTTGTTATGGAACCTCTCTTGAAAATAGATGATCTCGAACTCATTTCTCAATTTGAAGAGTATTATTCCTCCAAAAATCTCATGGGTGATAAATTTATTACAAAAATAAAAGAAAAATTGATTAAATCAAACGCCTTTGCTAGGATCATACACATGATCCTATCACGACCTCCTTCTTCCAAACATTTTTCATCTTCTAATTCTTCTCATCCTTCCTCATCTTCCAAGTCTTACCATGACTCTTTTAGACATTATTCGCATTCCTCATTGTCCAAGTCTTCTTCCTCCACTAGGTCTTCACTTTCCTATTCTTCACAATCTTGTTCCTCTTCTACTTCTCCCAAAAGTCTTACTTCTCTTCTCAAGACATATCATAATGAGCAACGTGATAAATATTGTGATACCTCTTCCATAAAGAGTGACACACCCATCTTTGATGACTATGATGATGGACAATGTAGTGATACCTATGACACCTCTATTCCTAAAAGTCATCCTAGTCGTGTGCTCGTGCTTACTGGAAATGGGTCATCACATTAGATAGATCGTGATGGTGATCCATATGATTTTGATTTTGAAAGATACTTTGATGATTTTTGTGAACAATACCTAGATGATACATCCACTTCTATTGAGGAAGAGAAAGCTTTCCGTGCTGATTATAAATGTAAATACTATAAGAGACTCTCCTCTAAGAACTCTAATGCTAAAAAATAAAGATTACACTCTCAAGAAAGATTATGTTAATGATAGACCTTTGTCTTGTGATGGTTCCCTTCCATCCCCTACTTCCTCCAATACCCATACATTTCCTAAAGCTTCCAAGTCTTTCAAATCTTTCACAAATCCTTCATTCAACAAAGGTCCTAATACTTTTCATGTGGTTCCCTATAGTTGTCCTCAAGGGCTACCTCTTAAAGAAACTCAAGATAACCTTCACTTGGCTGCAAATACTTTCAATAATGCTAAAACTAAAGAGCCTAAGCCTTTATATGCTATAATGCTTACTTCAGCTAGTCCTTCACCATCTCTACCAAAGTCTTCCATACAATTCCAACATGCTTCCTTGTCCTTAGAAGTGGCTCCATGTCAAGAGGACTCTAAAAATGATAAAGAAAAGAACATAAAGAAAGATCAAGATCAAGAACCCTCCATGTCATCTGATCATTTTCATGATTTCTCTTATCTATTTCATGGTTCTTTTGATCATGCATGCCCTTTCTCATTCATTCCACCATGTCTTAAGTCTTCTCCTAAGCAAGATCAAGCTACTACTTACACCATTGAGCTTATTGACAATCAAAATAACCTTACTACACTTTTGCTTTCCAAAGATGATACTTCCATTAAGGTTATTAAAAATAGTGTTGTTACTTCCAATGTTAAGCCTATTAAAAATCAAGAGAAAAATTATATGGTTATGCTATCCAAAGCTCCTTGTCAAGATCAAAGTTTTCCATCTTCTTGTTCTACAACTCCATGTTCGCTTCCACTTTCTACTCTTCCTAAGTCTTTTCAAGCTTCGAACAATCCTATCAAAGAAGTTGCTCCTATTCAAGATGTTCATGATCCTATTGCAAATCCTAATGCTCACTCTAAAGATGTTGATGTCCTTGGTTGTCATGTAGATGTCGATGAACTTATTGATTATCCTTTTGTATCTTCCATGTCCATCCTTGGACCTCCTCCACCAATACTAAGGGCTTCACATATTCCATCTATCTTGGGCCCTTATGTCCCTTCACTTTACCCTCATAAATCTCCTAATTCATCATCCATCTTGGGTCCTTACATCCATCTATCTCCTATCTTTCCTCAAGATCAACATAGATGCATACCATTGAATCCTTTTCATCCACCCACCCATCTAAACCAGTCATATCATCCTTCTTCTTTCGCAAGTCCCAAGTCTTTTATAAGTAACTTGAATGTTCAATAGAAGAAAAAAAAGCAATACAAGAATCCATCAAAAAGGAAGATCATCATGTCTCCTCTAATTGACATGGAGGTATGAAGTCAAAAGAGATATCTAAGAAGAAAACTACAAGACAAGTATGGGTTCCAAAATCCATCATTGAAGATATTCTCTCTAAATCAACAAAAAGAAATGAAAAGTCTATGACTATATGGATTCCAAAGTCTCTTTTGAAAGAGTCTATGTTGAGCAAAAAGTGAAGTTGACATTCAATATTCCAAAGGCTTCCACTCCATCTTCTTCCAAAAATATTCTTCCATTTCATGCGCCTCAACCACAACCTCTACTATCCATTCACCATATTCTTTCACGTATTCCTTCATTCACATTTCCTCCATCCTCTTGCCACCCTTCAAGGTGTGTTTTTATGTTGATCTTTCCTTCCTTTCCATCTACCCTTTCACAATCCTTCCATTTATTATCCTTCTACCTTCTATCCTTTTTCCTCATTTGCATATTCCTCCTATCTTCCAACCTCACTCGCTTTACATAAAACTTTATCCTTCATTTTTATCTTCCATCTTCCTTTCCCTATCACCATCTTTGAGCATATAATTTTGAATCCTTGGCATATCATGGTTTATCCTTTCAAAGAACATTATCTAAAAAGCTTGCCTTCTTCCAAAAAAAATCAAAAAAATAGAAAAATTCAAAAAGAAAACAAAAATAAAAATAAAAAAAATTTAAAATGTGCCTTGGTGGAAACCTGGAAATAGGTGCCTTGGTAGCAAAAGTAAAGAGAAATAAATTCATCCTATGGTGAAAACCACTCCCTTCTAGCACCTTGGATAAGTACCATGATGAAAACCTAGCAATTAGGCATCATCTGTAGTTCTTCTACATATTTCATCCATTATGTCTTCTCTCTTTGATCTTGAAAATGTTGACCTATACATGAACATTTGGCTATCTAATGAGCTATCTTACGATAATCTTGCTTTCATTTCATTCATGTTTAGCCTTCATGTTTATTTTCCTCCATCCATTCTAGCCTTTCATTGTCCTTTTCTCCTTTGGTCTTTGTCTTTGTCTAGGGGGCATAATTGTGTTAGCTTTAATCTCTTGGATGCGTTAGTCTTTAGAACACCTCACAAACAGTATTTTTCAGCACCACCCCAACTATTTTTTTCAACACAACCCCTGGCATCGATTGTTTCTCAACACTTCTCAGTTTGGTCTTACCCAGTTTTGTCATGTGATCTTACCTGCTGGCAAGCATTCGATCCTTATCCTCGAAACTCAGTATCAATGAACACACTTAAATTTTTAAACACAACACTTAATGTTTGAGCTATGTCATGATCTTTTCTTTGTGTTCTGACTATTATTAATTTTCATTAAGTGTCCTTGTCTAATAAGTCTCTCTAGGATGCATAGCTAGAGGACTTGGGGCATGGGGCATGTTTTTATTTTCTTTCTGCTTGTGGGTGTGGTCTTGAAGCTCTAGAGTGTCTCTTTTTGTTCCCTTGAAACACTTAGGAGATTTGATGCATCATCCTTGACTATTTTTGCACAACCGTTCTTATGGTCATCCCAGCATCTATGCCTTGATGTGAGCATGGTTTTGCTACATTAAATTGGGTAAGCTAATATTGAAGTCATCTTGACCTTTATGTCTGTGATGCTTATGTTAGAATCTTTCCACATTCCAATCTGATATAAATCACATTCATATCTTCATAGTTGCGCTTGTGACTAGTGATGATTGTGTGATTTTTTGATGTCCGTTAATAATGGCCCAATGATGAAAATAAGTTCCTTAACATTCTCTAATGAATGATGAACACAAAATCCTATGTTACAACTACTCTATTGCAAGTACACCTTTGAATTTTCGTGTAGCTTTCATTGTTAGACTTCGTGTTAATTTTCATTTTTAGGCTACGTTAGGAGTTTGAGAGGGTTTTCCTTCATCTTTCTTTTGGACTTTAAATCAACTATGGTCACATTTTGATCTTCATTTCCTTATCTTCTTTCGTAATCTCAATCAAAATTTCCTACCTTAAACAGTTGATTGATTTTGAGGCATTCTCTATCTTTAGGCACATTCTCTTTCTTCTCTCCATTTCTTTTCACCTCTTCCAAACTTCTATCTTTCATTCTCTTTCACCCCACTTCTTTTCTTCTAATTCAATCTTGGGGCATAATCTTTCATGTTTGATGATCTACCTTGGTTCTGTGATCCTTATATCTTTCATCTTACATCAGGAACCTTATCTTTAGTTCGATTTGATCAAATTTATCAATTTACTATTTCACCTGTATCTCATTTCGATTTCAATCACAAGGGGGCAATACCTATCAAACTTCAATCCTTGATTCAGCTTTATCAAACCTATCAATTAAACCTTGCTTGAGACTTGACAATTACCTATATACAGGGGTGTTGGCTTTGTCTTTTTCAATTAGCTTATCTTTGTCCTAATGTGTTCCCGTCCGTCGATCACACATCTAGGTTGTTTTGTGATCCCAAATCGATCTCATATTTTAAATTCATTCTTTGACTACATGTGTTCCTATGAAGATCACACATTAGTCAAAGAGAGGCAAATGTATGCACTCTAAAATGGTTGCCTAGACTTTGGGCCCCCATTCATCAATTTATCAATTTCCTGAATCAATGCTTTGCAATATTTTCAATCCAAATCAATTTTCTTGATCAAATTGTAATTAATTCAATATTTCCTAAGGTTTGGTCATTTTATTTTAAGCCTTATTTAATTAAAAAGAGAAAAAATAAAAAATAAAATAATCATATTTAACTAAGAGAACATGGTCCATTTTAATTAAATAAACTAAATATTTTAATTAAATAATAAAATCACTTTATCCTAAGTCACATTTAATTAAAAGAAAAAAATCTCTTGTAAATAAATTTAAAAAATCTTTTAATTAAATAATGGTAACCAGTTTTCTAAAAATAATAAATAAATAAAAAGAAAAAGAAAAAGACTTTTTGTCTACATATTGAATGCACACTTTCCAAGATAAGTGAAATCTCTTTTGCCTCTTAATCTCTTTCACACATCTTTTTGCCTCTTAACCATGTCCATTGATTTTGCCTAAAGAGAATCTCGAGCACATGGATCAACCAAGATTTAATCTCCACCATTGCTCATTTCTTTTTGCCTCTTAATCTTGACCATCCATTCATTTCTAGATCCTTTTTAAGGAGCCCTCTCCTTCTCATTTATGCATGGAGATTTTAGAGATCAAGATTTATGTTATTGTTATGCAGGTTTGGAGGAGAATTTGAACACTTTAGCTTGGATATTGCAACTTCTCTTTTCTTGTCTTCTTCTCTCATTCCTCCATGGAAATCCATTTAGATTAATATTGCACTTACATATTAGATTAGATTCATATTTCCTTTCATAGAATAATATTTCATAAGCATTTCCTTTTATAGATTAGTTTTCTTTCATGCATTGTTATCATATAGAATAGCTTCAATTTTCATTTGCATGCATACTTGATGATCATGGAGACTAGCATTCTTACTTTTTCTCTTTGAATCTCTCATTTTATGATGTACTTGCATGGGCATAAACTAGCTCTAAGATGACAGCCTCTATCATAAACCCTTACACTCCATGAATAGAGAGCTATGAGTCACCATTTGAGACCTCATTCTTGAGCAATCTTGGATATAATGACTCATAGAAGTGTGTCAACATTTTAGCACACACCTCCTTGTTGCATTGGGTGTATCTTCATTATGGACAATTCTAATTGTTTCATCAATGTGATCTTTGGTATTTGACCTTTGTTTCTATTAGAGTAATAGTGTTTTGGGTTATTAATTAAATCATTTTTTATCTAATTACTAACTCACCTATTCACTCTAGTTGCTTAAGCCAACCTTAGGGTTTCCCTTTTTAGGGTTTTGTGATTCCTTTTATAAGGATTCACCTCTTTGTATTTCAGATCAGATTATCATATTGTACTATTGTTCATAATAAAGATTGTTCTTTTGAATGTGCATATGATGTCTCTAGCTTTTTGGCCTCCATAGATTTTTCTTGCTTTATCTTCTTTTCTTCTTCCATGTGATAGGGTTATGCATGCAGGTGTTCTTAGGAGATTAGTTTTTCACCTAATCTAACATGGTATCAGAGCCATCTTGCTGCTCGTTGTTCATGTTTTGTTGAAGTGGTTCAGAAGCTAGAGGTTTTCAAGGTTTTCAAAGGTTTTTATGTGGGTTTAGATGGGGGCTTTTTTCTGGTCACTTTGGGCTCAAATGGACATCTCCATTGAGCTCAAAGCACCCAAAAACCCTAGAATCCATATAAAATTTGTCTATTTTGGACAATGTTGGCTTTGAGGCAAAAAAAATTGGTTTCCAGTGCCATATGGGCATGGAAACCGAGAAAAATACAAAAAAAAATCAATTTTTTTATTGTTTTTTGCGTTAAAATAATGCATGCAATGTATTTTTTTTGGCACCACCGGCACTCCTCCGTCGCTAGCCCAGCATCGGCTCGCACCACCACCGGCCCTCTGCGGCCCCCGCCGCCACCTGCACAACACCGGCAACACCGCCTGCAGCAGCGACACCACTCTGCTCAACCCGGCCCACTGGCTCCTCCCGACTTCGCTCTACTCAACCGGCTCCTCCGCCAAACGCACTGCCCAGCGGGCTTTTAGCTTCGCAAGCTCTTCAAACTCCTAGTGGTGGTCGCATGAGTGACCGAGAGCTATGCTCCAGCCCCCTACGCGTACCATGCACCTAGGGGCTCATTTTTTTTCAACCCCAAGGGCTTAAAATTTGTTTTTGGAGCCTTTCTAACCCCCTAACATTGTTTTTGCTCTATCTAGAGCATACAAAGGCCTTTTTCAGACTTCTTTATATCATCGAAAAGCTCTTTTTGAGCTCTTTCTAATTATGGAGGTTAGGTTTTTTGGATTTTTTTTTTTGATAGTGTTTTTTTCTGTCAAAGTCCAATGTCTATTTTTGCCTTCTGAGAGCCATATCTTGCTCATCTGGACTCTATTTTCGGAAAACCAGATATCGTCAAAAATTTGGTTCTATGAATTTTGCAGTGGTAGGGGTATTTTATCCAGATTCTACTCCAAGTTCTTTCTCCTCTGAGTTTTTCACTTTCACACTCTAGCGGATTACTTGGATTCTATAGGTCCTGGGATCTCTTCTTCTATTCTTCTGGCTCACTCTTCTTTCTGTCTTTCTGAGCATTGTAAGCTTCTCTTCTATAGAATTTTTTTTTTTTGTAAATGCACTAAGATAAAGTTCCTACTTCTGCATATCTGGGATTTTGAGCACCTTGTGTTTATTTGTACTTGCACTCAGTTATAAAGTGCCATGAGGGGGTTATGATGTTTTGCCTTTTGTGCTCATCCACCTTTGTCAAGTGAGTGTCCCTTCCATAACATTAGCCTCATGTTGCATGTTCAGAAGATCAATTCTTCTTCTTTGACACCACCCTTTATCCATGGTTGTCCTTCTATTGCATTGTTGGTGCTCCTGATTCTTCTTCTTGCAGATGTTTCTGGCATTGCATTTCAGTGTTCATGTCACCCCTCTCCCTACTCAGCATTATGGGGGGGGTTCACCTATTGGTTCTATTGCTTCCTTGGTTCAGTTGAGTGATCTACGTATTCAATTTTTGTTCCTATGTACTAGGCAGATGCACTGGCTAGGCACCTATGCATTTCGGTGAGATGGTTCATCTACTATATAGACACTCGTTCATTCCTACTTTTGGAGGTCACCTCTTTGATTGATCAGCTCTTCAGACTTTGTCTTCTCTACTTGGTCATGCACTATTTTAGTGGGGGTTGCAGTGGTTTCTTCTGATAGTGTTTGTAGCTTCATGCTTCGGAGATGCTTCATGCTCTTTCTTGTTCCTTTCTTTGGGACATTCCCTAGATTGGAGGCTTTGTTTTCTTCATCTAGTTCATCTCTTTTTGGGGTAGAATTTTTCCCATTGGGTTTTCTCTATTTCCCCGCTTTACAAAGATTTCTTGTACTTGGGTACCTAATCAGGCCTTGTTGTTGAGACCCATCTTTCCTGCTTTCTGTAGTAATCTCCTAGGTTTTAGCTTCTCCCTAAGCTTATCTTAAGGAGGGTGTTAGAGTAATAGTCTTTTGGGTTATTAATTAAATCATTTGTGATCTAATTACTAACTCACCTATTCACTCTAGTTGCTTAAGCCAACCTTAGGGTTTCCCTTTTTAGGGTTTCATGATTCCTTTTATAAGGATTCACCTCTTTGTATTTTAGATCAAATTATCATATTGTAATATTGTTCATAATAGAGATTGTTCTTTTGAATGTGCATATGATGTCTCTAGCTTTTTGGCCTCCATAGATTTTTCTTGCTTTCTGTTCTTTGCTTCTTCCATGTGACAGGGTTATGCATGCAGGTGTTCTTGGGAGATTAGTTTTTCACCTAATCTAACAGTGTCATCTTTGAGGAATCATTAACTGTATCATAATTTTTGTTGATCAAATGATCTCCATGCATTAGACCAGTTGTATCAAAACAAAATTTCATTACTTGGACAACTTCTTGCTCATAATTTGCTTTGTCTTTATACTCCATATGGTGTTTCTCATCATAAAATGGTTTTGAAGATAACTTATATTTAGGAGACATTACTGTTGTTTTATTAAGAAACTGATTAGATAGGATATTTGGAAAACTTTCAGCACTATTTCTCAACACATTCTCCTCATTATGCCTGGCTGATACCATCTTATCTTCACATGTTTGATACAACTTTTGTTTATAGGATGAACTAAAAGATGTCTCACCTATTGAATACACTTCCCCACAAATATTTTGAGTTTCATCATCCTCAAAATCATCATTAGGCATGTTATCTTCATCGTGATGTTGATGGATTTGATTGCATAAAAGATCTTCCTCAAACAACGGATTCATGAACATAGAGAACTTGCACACATCTTCCTTTGTATCATCTTCAAACAATGGGTTCAAGGTCATAAATAATTCAGGCATACATCCATGAGATCTTTCATTTGGATCATCAAGTATTTCATCAACAAGACTAATATCTTCATTAACATTATTTCTTGAAAGTTCCTCATGTTCATGCAGTTCTATTTCATCTCCTTCATCTAGTACCCCCTGAATATGTGTTGATCTGTCAACTTGTTTACCATGTTGGATTGAGAAAAAATTTAGGTTGTTCCTCTCAATATGTTTATGATATTCCATGTCTAACAAGGCTGAAATATCTTCCTCACTGAGAGAATCCTCTTCCTCATTTTTATATTCACCGATGTTTGATGTCATACAAGTACCATCATGGGCAGTTTCTTCTCCAAATTGGTCCAAAATTTCTTCTATATTTGGATCTGAAATATCATTTTTATGTTTCACATTGCATTCATTATATTCTTTTACTTTTTGAAAAAGGATCTTCAAATCAGGGTCATCTAAAGAGACCCCAAAATCATCAAGCCTTCTTAGAAATTCCCTGCTTGAAGGTGTGATATCCGAAGGTATCTTTAGATAGAACCCCATCATCCTTATGAACAAATAGGCTGTGGACTCACCCTCTTGTCTTTCCAAATTGAGAAATTCATGCAGAGGGGATATATAAGATTTTTCCTCCATATAGCTTTCTTCTTGTTCATAACATCTTATATCCATTTCCACACACGTCTCATCTTGGATGAAATCTTCTTCCATATGATTCAAACTTTCTTCTTCATTAGAATCTAGGGCCTCATCTCTTGTATGTTTCATGTTGTATTCATTATCTTCTACTTTTATTTTATCATATATATACTTTAGAAAACTACATGCCCGAGAATCATGAGCAATCCCTAATTCATGTATTTTATTGCATATTTTATGAGATGAAGGTTTTACCTTTGAAGGTATCTCCTAATAAACATCACACATCCTCATGAACAAATGTATTGTAGATTCACCTTCATACCTTTCCAAATTTAAAAAGGCATCAAGTGGAGACATGCTAAGATCCTCCTCCATGTTGCAGCTTTGGTCTTCACATTGTTCATAACACATGTTATCTTCATCTCTTGCATCATGGAATTCATATAGAAACCATTGTTTGAATTCTTTCCAAGATGAAATACTTTGTGTAGGTAATGATTCATATGCCTCTCTTGCATTATCTTCTAATGTCCTGACAAATAGTTTCATTACTTGATCTTCTACACAAATCTCATAGTTCTCTATAAATGCATAAAATGCATCCAAATGTTCAACTGTTGATTCATCCCATTCTCCATGGAACTTTGGTACAAGATGTGAAAACTTAGGGAGCAACTTAAAAGGAATACAATGGAATCCCCTAAGGTCCAATGGCCTAATACCATCTGGAATAAATGGTTTTCTTTGAAATGGTTGTTTATTTTGATACATTCTGAATATCTAAATCAGTAATAACTTGTTTTTTTATACATTAGGTTCTTGTCAATAGAGTCGCAAACTCTTTCAAAGAGAAAAACATTATTTATCAGCTTCTTGGTCTTCTTCCTCAATAGAGTCACTGATTGAAATGCTTTATTGAATAGAGTCACCACCTCATTTGAGGAATGTCTTGCTTTTGGGTTCTTTCTTCTAGTAGAGTGTGCTTCCAAAAAACTAATATAACTACTTTATGATTCTAATCTGCAAAATCTAAAATTCTAGGTAACTTCACAATGTAAATTGTGAGCAACTCTCCCCAATAGAGTTGCCAATTTTTTGGTGCCCAAAAATGATGGACCATTTTTGGCCAACTGATAGGTATGATGGTGATACACCACTTATACCTCTATAATGTTGGCTTAATCAAGCCAAGGCTGGTAGGCCTAATTTCACTTTGAACTATCAAATTCACTATGATTCTCAATTGCGTACACAAAACAAAGTTCCTCCAAAGGTGGCGAATGATCCTTTGAGGAAAGAAACAAATCTTCTGATAATATCTACTCTATAAAGCTTGACTAAAATGGATTATACTAAGGACTAAAAGTAATGCTTTGAAATAATAATTTAATCATCTACAAACTATAGATGAACTTAATGTGACAATTTCCAATTAAAGATTAGATCAGTGTCTTCTAAGTATTTGGGTTAAAGAGTCAAAACACTTTCAATCCTACGTACGATCAGAGACGATTTTAAAAACTTGCTTTAATAAGAAAAGACCATAACTTCATAGGCTTCCACTTGACTTATAATTCAAATCAATCTACATAGCTAATCTTATCGAATTTAACTCAAGTTAAGAGACCGACAAAAACAAAGGAAGATTCACAGATCTTTCAATTGATATTCAAACTATATATTGATTTTGAGTTATAAAATTTAGGGAATTTAACACAATGAAACATTCTATAAAATAGAATATCCGAAAGACTAATTGAAAACATATAGCTTATAACCACAAATAAAAAGAAATGACACTTATCTTTATTGATGTTGAAAAACCGGTACATAAGAGTTCATAGTTGTAGTTGTTTATGAAATTCTATTCTATCAAAATATATCTTGTATTGTCTTCTCTCTTTAAATTTTACATTATGTATATATATATGTGTTTGAGTGTCTTTCACACCTCTTTAGGGTGAAAAGACACAACCTTTTTACAAATTATTTTGAAAAAATAATAAACTAACTAAAAAATAACTACCTAACTTTCGGATTCGAGTCTGGTCGAAAAACCAAAACACCTTGTGGAAAGCTTAGATTTTTAATGGAAATAGGAAATTTAATTTCCCAAACTGGGTCTTTTTTAGATTTTTAAAATTTGACCATCTTCAGCCTCTGTTGGCATCATCTTTGTAGCAAGTCAAAATTCCAACATTTTCTAAAGGCTTTGATCATAGAATTTTGATTGTTCTTGTCACAGAGATTACTTTCTTAATCTCTCAACTTTTTAATTGAAAATTAATATAATTTTTCATCCCATTTCATGTACTCCATCATTAATTATTTTTCATGGAGTTTAAGAGGCCATTTTTTAGGGTTTTATCACTATATAGGACTCCAAATTTTGCCCAAAATTTAGAGCTCCAACAGACCGAAAGGCTGATTTGTTTCAGTAGCCTCTTGTATAAATGTAGTTATTAGTTGTAGTTTTAGGAGAGAGAGTAGAAGATAGTTAGTTAGAGGTATCGGTTAAAAATTTTGAAGAGAGTTTCTGAATCCTCGTATGTTGGAGGAATGTTGTAATTGAACTTGAATGTATTTGGCCATAACGGGAAGGCCTTACAGCCTGACATGTATGAGGTGATTTATGAATAATAAAGGATTTGTTCTGCATTCTCTCTCTCACTTATTGTTGATTTTTCTTCTGTGTGTGATATTTGGAAGGAGGATTTGGATTGGGGTGTGCCTTTAGCCCTCATCCCGCCCTGCCTTGCATCGAAAAAGGACATGCAAAGGGAGCTTGGCGGCTTTGTAGTGGTGTGTGGGTGGCTTTGTGGTGACAGATGGCAGGTGGCATGTCAATGGGGCATTGGTAATGGGTGGCCAATGGGTGGTTGAATGATGACTAGAAACATGAACTTCTAGTGGCTAAAAAGTCACGATGCTCAAAGTTCAATAGCAGTCATTAGAAGCCACACCGATCAAAGGCCACCTACGGTCTTTAAAAGTTGTAGAGCGGTCCACAAAAAAAGATCACCTATGATAAAATTTTTAAAAAAATCTTTTTAAATTCTTGTCGTACAGACATAGGCCAGGAAGGAAAAAAATTTCCCCAGATGCTCACGTGATTGAAATAGTTCAAATTTTATATCAAATTTTATTGAATTAGCCTTGTGAAGCTGATGGTGAGCTCCATTTAGGCCCAAAGAACTTTGAATTTTTGGGTACCCTCTTGAACAAAGAAAACCCTAGAACTTCAAACCCAAGTAAAATTGACCTCCTATATCCGATTTTAGCAAAACAAAAGATCATCCTAACTATCTCGAATCTTCTGGATCTAATTCTGAGATCCAAATTTCCCAAAGATGCACCAAAAAAATTATTGTAAGAAAAATCTCAAAATTGATGAACAAGAAGATGTAGGGTAAGCTTTGATATCATGTTAGAATTTAGAAATGGTGAATTCCCACAAGCCCAATAATCACTTGCATGCAAATAGCCTACCACATACAAGAGAAAATCCTCAAACAAGAAAGTGCATAAACATTTATAATGAAGGAATAATTAATAATTGAATTAATTAGAATTAATTATTACAATGAGATCAATCCTTAATAAAAGAGATTAAAAAAAAAACCACTAAAGGATGCATGCATAAAATAAATGAATTATTAAATGTAAACTAAAGCTTCCTAAATTTAGCTTAAGTGAAAAAAGAAAAAAGGTGACAATTAATCAATATGATTAAATTAATTAAGTTAAATATCCTTTTTACTCTAACATCATTTATACATGAGATGAACAAAGAAAGGCCCTTGATAGTTTTTATGTTAATGACATAGAGCATTGCATACAGGTCACAACAAGATCAAAAGGAAAAGCCATATATCATCGGGTTTCTTGATTTTGAAATGCCATCTTGAATAAATAAATAAAAATATTATAAAAGGGTCTCAATATCATTTGTTTTACAAAAGAACCACAACCATGTCATTTTATCAGAATCAAGAATAGAAATAGGAAAAGAAGCCCTCGAGGTTTCTATGTTTGTAGAGTTCCTTTTTTTCATATAGATGGAGGATGCATAGTAAAACAAGTTCTAGAATGATGTAATCAAAATACCCAAAAAATATCATGTAGCAGAGAGCCTCGAATTTAGAAAATCAAAACCCTATGTTCCATGAAAGAATAAGAAATACACAAAAGACATCAAAATTTTCCATCATCTACTGGTAATTTCAAAGTCTATCAGAAATATACATGTGTATAAGCCACATTAAATGAAAGATGTATATGAGGGTTTTCAGACAATGAGGGCATAGCAAGACAAATTTTCAAGGAAAAAACAAAAGAATATTCATGGTCCCTACCCAAAACCTTCATGGATGAATAAATAAATGAAAAGAAATGAAGTCTACATACAGAACTGGAGGGGCAAAGTCATACGAAATATCAAGCATGTTCACTCTTAAGTCATCAAATGTAAGCATTGAACTTAGGATAAGAGTGCCCAAAAAAATATAATTTTATTATTTCATGTATTTGCAAGGCAAGAGCATGAAAAACTAAGTGGATATGCATGTACTTGAGTCACAATCTGCACAAAGAAAACTCCAAACCCTAGTTCACCTTGTGACCGCAAAGGAAAAGCAGAGAATTGGAAATGATAAAATAAAAATGAAATTGGTAATTAGGGTTTCAAGCCCTAATATTCCCCCACGGTCAAAGGCATTTTTTGCCTTAGTTTTTATTAAAAAAAATTTCAAAAAATAATGGCCACAAGCGGCAAGGAGATTCCTTTTTTCCTTAGGATAGTAATTTCATATTAATATTCATTAAATCAGTAAAACATATTACTTAATAGATATTAGTGACAATTAATAACTATTAAGTGATACATTTTATTTATTTAAAAAATATTAATATGAAATTTATCATTATGTTTATAACTGAATGAATTAAAATGTAATTAATGTTTACTAGATAGTGTATTATAAACTATTCAATAAATACTAAAATTAAGAATGCAATTGTAGGGAAGATATGCTTGAGGGAGTTTGCATGTAAACTGAAGTGAGGAGTGGAGTTCGATTTTCATGGAGAGAGGGATTTCTTCTTGCATGATGGGTTGGAGAGAGAGTTACTCTATTTTTTCATGTTCCAGTATTGTAAAATATTAATAAAGTGCACGAATCTATAAACACTTTATTGATATTATTTTTAATGCAAAAATAGGGAGATATTTCATGGAGGGACTTTTTCAGTTAAATATGGTCAAAGGGGAGATTTTATTTTTGCATTGATTATGGACACTATTTGGAGCAGCTATTTGTAGTTTTGTTTTAGTTATAGATTATACATCATCCATGCATGCTTTAGGGAGGTTTTGGGCCTATTTTCAAGCAGATTTCTTCAATTGTGTGCCCTTTCGTATGCATGTGTTTTACTCATATCTAACCATGGAGATATTTTTGGCATTTTGGAGAAGAGTTTGAGTTCAGTTCAGAGAGTAGTTGCAGTTGAGTTCCCACCTTTATTTTTAGGCTTGACCTTCCTATAAGGTCTTTGCATTAGGTGTTTTTCAATAGTTCTTTCTTCCTTGCCTTGTTTTTCTTCTACAAAATTTGGGTATTTTTTATGGAGCTCATTATTTTTAGACTTTGCAGAAGTGTTGATTCCTTTGATTTTGAATAAAGAGAATATTGTTCCTCCTCATATTAGTATATTATCAATGGTGGATTTGTGAGTTATTTTTAATTTGTGTGGTCTTGCAAGCCCTTTGATTAATCTCATTCACGTATTCAATTCTTGGTGCATGTTATTTATTCATTGATTCAAATTGCATGTTATGTTGTTGGGGTTAAATAACTTTAATTGTGGAGATTTATTTTCCCTTTTAAAGGTATTGAAGCTTGAACCTTCATATAAGCTAGTTTTTGAGTTTTGGGTTGTGGAAAAATAGTCTTTTATTGGAGATTATTATGAATTTCTAGTTGTTAGGGGGTTTTTGAGGATACTTATCATTCGGTGTATCACCTTTTAGAGATACATTTTAATTCAAGCATATCCTTCTATCCTTTTCCTATTCAAAAGATAGTTTTTAGGTGAGTACTGAGAGGAATCCGACCTTCTCCAGAGATTGATCTTCAACATAGGCATACCCGCATGCCTGAAGATTATTCCATGTTTCACATGATTTCTAATTAACATACTTAATAATTTTGTGTGCAATCCCTCGTGACAACAATTGTAATTGTTGTAATTTCATTTCACATTGTTGGTAAGTTTCAAATAGTTTTAGTTATAGATTGTTGCTATAATTTTGTACTTTTATTATTATTAGTACTTTTTATTATAGATAATTTTACTCATGCTTATATGCAAAATTACAAGTTTCTGAATTGTAAATATTATTTCTAATTCTTGACAATTTGATTTGCTAAAACACTGTAGATCTTATAGAGTGGATTGATAGTGCAACTTTTACTAATGAAAAAAAGGGAAAAATAAATGACATGGTACATTTTCATGAGGTCAATAAAATATTTTCAAATAATAATTTATAAGCCAATATTCACTAGTAAATTTGGCCTCAAATTTTGACCAAGAATTGGTCGAAATTTCGACCGAAATTAGTCAAATTTACGACCAACATTGTCGTCGGTCTTTTTTTGTCAAATTTTTGACGTACTTATAATCAGTCAAAATTTTGACTAAAACATAGGTCAAAAATTTGACTGAGTCCATGCTCCAAAATTGTCGTCATTTTTTTTATAATGGTCGAAATTTTGACCAATTGTCGAACAAATTTCCACCTAGGATTGATCAAAATTTCGACCAGTGGCAGCAAAAATTTCCACCAAATGTTGGTCAAAATTTTGATGAAAACATCAAATGTTCGACCGAGATGCTATACATTCGATGGATGAGATGGTCAAAATTTTGACCATTCAATTGGTGGAAATTTTTTTGTTTTGGTCGAAATTTTGACCATCCTTTGGTGGAAGTTTTTGGTGGCATTGGTCAAAATTTTGACCAATGCTATTTTTTATTTTTTTTTAAATATTACATACGTAAGGTGCATTTAGAGTTCTTTTCATTAACCTGTGATTCATGAGTAGTGGTTTACATGAACCCATCTCTCATGAGAATGAATGGAACAGTTAGCACTCATTGGCTCTAGGTGATGCTTACGGAGGTGAAGCACCGGGACTTCCCGGGAGGTCATCCATCCTAGTACCACTCTAGCTCGAGCACGCTTAACTACGGAGTTTCATCCATGGTTAAACCCACTCTACTTGCATCCTCATTTGCAAAACCTTCACCAAGTGTTATGCCTTATGAACCATTCATTAGAAAGCCACTTAAGCTTGTCAATTAATAAGTAGGAGATATATTCCACAGCAAGTCAAATTGTGATATTGCTATCAACATTCAACTATGTAGTTTTTTGAGTCAAACTCATTGACTCGTGATTCATGAGTAGTGGTTCACACGAACCCATCTCTCATGAGAATGAATGGAACACTTAGCACTCATTGGCTCTAGCTGATGCTCACAGAGGTGAAGCACCGGGACTTCCCGAGAGGTCACCCATCCCAGTACTACTCCAACTCAAGTGAACTTAACTATGGAGTTTCCTCCATGGTTAAACCCACTCTGCTTGCATTCTCATTTGCAAAACCTTCACCAAGTGTTGTGCCTTAGGAACCATCGATTAGAAAGCCCCTTGAGCTCATCAACTGGTTCGTAAGGCACAACACTTGGTGAAGGTTTTGCAAATGAGAATGCAAGCAGAGTGGGTTTAACCATGGAGGAAACTCCATAGTTAAGTGCGCTCAAGTTGGAGTAGTACTAGAATGGGTGACCTCTCAGGAAGTCCTGGTGCTTCACCTCTATGAGCATCAGCTAGAGCCAATGAGTGCTAAGTGTTCCATTCATTCTCATGAGAGATGGGTTCGTGTGAACCATTACTCATGAATCACGGGTCAATGAGTTTGACTCAAAAAACTACACAGTTGAATCTTGATAGCAATATCACAATTTGACTTGCTGTGGAAAATATCTCCTACTTATTAATTGACGAGCTTAAGGGGCTTTCTAATGAATGGTTCATAAGGCATAACACTTGGTGAAGGTTTTGCAAATGAGGATGCAAGTAGAGTGGGTTTAACCATGGAGGAAACTCTGTAGTTAAGCATGCTCAAGCTGGAGTGGTACTGGGATGGATGACCTCCCAGGAAGTCCCAGTGCTTCACCTCCATAAGCATCAGCTAGAGCCAATGAGTGCTAACTGTTACATTCATTCTCATGAGAGATCCATTTGATAAAGCTTGGTGAAATAACTTCAAACATTTTGAAGCATCTATTGGATTCTATCACCCAAAAGGAAGATGGATTTCCCAATTCAGAAATTCCCAGCCACCATCTTTAATAAATTTATCTGGATCATCTGAAATGGTCTTCAAAATTGGCCGCCAGTTCAAGTTCATTCTGCTTTCATAATACTTTATATCCATTGAGTTTAGCCATTCTTTGATGCCATCAAGAGAAGATTGAAGAATAACATTAATGCGGAGTACATCCCACTTGAAGTCTTTGAAAACAATAGCCATATCAAATGCCTTTTTCCCAAGTCCTACTCTCTCAAGGTTAACTATCTCAATCTCACTAATGGTTATTACTAAGAAAGGAAATTCCACCAACTCTACCAAACAGTTTACGGTAGGAACAATAAAAGAAGAGGCTTTGAAAGGAACTCCATGAAAACCTAGCTCTCTAAATGGTATATCAAACTCCAGTTCAAAATCTTTTAGATGAGGCTACTCCCATAGCTCTATTACTCGTTTAACAAACCCTTCAAACTCTCCATTGATTTGATTTTTCCTGTCCCTCTCTTGCTGCTCTTCCTCAATTTCATCGGGATCATACATGGACCTTCTTGCCCCTCCTAAAGTTTGGACCACGTCCATTACTTCCACATAAAACTGGACATCCTTAGTCTTCTTAGTTCCCACCATAATATGGTTATGCAAATGAAAATGAAGCAAAGTAATCATCTCCTTCTCTGCTGGCTAGAAGAATGCGTGTTTAATATTTTGATACATGATATCAGCTCTCTCTTCTGCTCTCATGGTTGAATACCGAAATCCATTATAGTGGGCCTCCAGAGTTCTAGTCATCTTTCTTCCTCTTCCACCAAATGTTGGCCCGATCCACAAGTCTGCTAACCTAATTGGCTTTGTTTTTGAAAGCTGAAGTTTCTTCTGAGTCACTAGTGTAGGTCTCTCTATCTTTTCAGACTCTGTCATAGCTACAGACCGTCTGTGGGATTTGATCATTTGTACCACTTGGTTGATGATGCAGGGGCATCTAGCAGGGCACCTGAGCCCAGGAGTGGAATGGCATTCAGAGATGTTCAATTGCAATGTTAGACTCAATATTCAAAGCAAAATTCATAATCAAGTCTAAAGGTCATTGTAATGTAATAAGGAATAATTCAGTATGTAACCAAGATATGGACGTACAAAAAAAACTAGTGAGCTATTTAACAAATCCCCAAAAGAAATCGATATCAAGAATGTAGTGAAAAAGATGTGAGTAGAATGGAAAAAGATGTGAGATGCATGAACATCAAAGATTAATATGGCTAGAAGATAGAAGCAATGAACTGTTCATGGGTTCCAAGAACTTAAAAAATGTGGAGTTCAGTCAGCCTGTAGTAGCAAGCTAAAAAAATTCTTTCAAGTCATTGATTCAGTTTGCCATGTTTATTGACCTCAAATTTGGTCTTTTCATTAACCTGTGATTCATAAGTAGTGGTTTACATGAACCCATCTCTCATGAGAATGAATGGAATAGTTCGCACTCATTGGCTCTAGCTGATGCTTATAGAGGTGAAGCACCGAGACTTCCTGGGAGGTCATCCATCCCAGTACCACTCCATCTCGAGCACACTTAACTATGGAGTTTCCTCCATGGTTAAACCCACTCTGCTTGCATCCTCATTTGCAAAACCTTCACCAAGTGTTATCCCTTATGAACCATTCATTAGAAAGCCCCTTAAGCTCATCAATTAATAAGTAGGAGATATTTTCCACAGCAAGTCAAATTGTGATATTGCTATCAACATTCAACTGTGTAGTTTTTTGAGTCAAACTCATTGACCCATGATTCATGAGTAGGGGTTCACATGAACCCATCTCTCATGAGAATGAATGGAACACTTAGCACTCATTGGTTCTAGCTGATGCTCACAAAGGTGAAGAACCAGGACTTCTCGAGAGGTCACCCATCCTAGTACTACTCCAACTCGAGCGCACTTAACTACGGAGTTTCCTTCATGGTTAAACCCACTCTACTTGCATTCTCATTTGCAAAACCTTCACCAAGTGTTGTACCTTATGAACCATCGATTAGAAAGCCCCTTAAGCTCATCAACTGGTTCGTAAGGCACAACACTTGGTGAAGGTTTTGCAAATGAGAATGCAAGTAGAGTGGGTTTAACCAGGGAGGAAACTCCGTAGTTAAGTGTGCTTGAGTTGGAGTAGTACTAGAATGGGTGACCTCTCAGGAAGTCCCAGTGCTTCACCTCTGTGAGCATCAGCTAGAGCCAATGAGTGCTAAGTGTTCCATTCATTCTCATGAGAGATGGGTTCATGTGAACCAGAGTATCAAAACCCGCGGTGAGTCAAGCGAGTTATCCTAACTCGCAGGTCGAGCCATGGCTCTCGGGTTTTAGTGACCCGGCCGAGTCATGGGCTGAGTTATGGGGCATGACCCACGTCACTCACCGAGTCAGCGGGTCATGTCCATAACTCGTGGGTCCGTGCCTCATGACCCACGCCACGCCAGGCCTGAGCCATAGACTTGTCAACAACAGTGATATACATGTTGTTGAAGGATGAGAAAAATTGTGACAATCACTTAGAACAAGACAATAATCTGCTGTTTCAAGACGGAAGACTGTGCCAATTATGCAGTCATAATAAAAATGATATCAGCAATAATCCACGAATGAGAGCAGCAAACAAAAGGATGTAGAAGACAGTATGCTGGAGGACAGTGGCTTTCATTTTTATGACAGTGATCAGAAATGGAGAAATGCAGAAGAATATCGGTAAAAATCATGACTATTATGAGAGGACATGATAATTAACAAACAGACACATCAATGTCTAAGGACATTGATCATCTTCATGAATCTCTAATGATAGTAGGCTTCATGAATTTCTGATGACAGTAGTCTTTAGTGAGTGTTCAAGGACAGTGTTCAAAGAAAGAAGATAGAAAATAGAAGAATGAATCCTAAAGTAGTCATTAGTCATGAAAAGTCACTGATAAAAGATGATTAAAAGCAGTGTTTTGCAATGTGATAGCAGTGAAAAGAAAATCAATCAGAGCAGTGATGTATAGCAGTGATTACATGATGAAACAATGACATATACTATTAGAAATAGTGACATTCACTATTAGAGCAGTCACAATAAGGATAAGAACAGTAAGTAAATGATAGGTCATGAAGAACAATCCAAGGAATGTCAAAAAAGTTAGCCAATGAATAAATAAGAAGAATCATAAAGAAATGAGAACAGCTGACGATGTATCACAAGAATATCAGTTAGAACAGCCATGATTCATCAATGAACATTCATGAGTTGTTAAAGGGAACAGTAGGACAAATGCCTTGGGACAATGAAGATTGAAATGCTAAGAATCAATGATCCACAAGATTCAAATTGGAGAGATGGAATGAAGACAGTGAATGTAATGGAAAAAACAGTGATCAAATTGCCTTGGTTATTGATTGAATCTACACATTTGAATATCTATATATATTGAACTAGCAAATAAGAAAAGACGTGACTATTCACATTAGAAATGACATGTTAGTTCATAATGAAGTGATGTGACTATTCATAACAATTACCATTCATTCCCTTCATTATCGATTATACTTTGTTCTCTTAACCATATCCTTTAGATGTTATTTGACCTTTAGATGTGATGTGATGTGTTTTTAAGCTTTATTCAATAATGGGTGCCTGAAACAAGATTTAAATTTTAAGAAATCTCTTTTTTTTTTTTTGCCGAGTCATAGCTGAGTCGTTGCTGAGTCATCGGCGAGTCACGGGTTGAGTCGGCCTTGCTGAGTCAGAGTTTTGATTCTTTGGTGTGAACCACTACTCATGAATCATGGGTCAATGAGTTTGACTCAAAAAACTACACAGTTGAATCTTGATAGCAATATCACAATTTGACTTGCTGTGGAAAATATCTCCTACTTATTAATTGACGAGCTTAAGGGGCTTTCTAATGAATGGTTCATAAGGGATAACACTTTGTGAAGATTTTGCAAATGAGGATGCAAGCAGAGTGGGTTTAACCATGGAGGAAACTCCGTAGTTAAGCGTGCTCGAGATGGAGTGGTACTGGGATGGATGACCTCCCGGGAAGTCCCGGTGCTTCACCTCCATAAGCATCACCTAGAGCCAATGAGTGGTAACTGTTCCATTCATTCTCATGAGAGATGGGTTCATGTAAACCACTACTCATGAATCACAGGTTAATGAAAAGAACTCTGAATTTCTGAATTGGGAAATCCATCTTCCATTTGGGTGACAGAATCCAATAGATGCTTCAAAATGTTTGAAGTTCTTTCACCAAGCTTTATCAAATGGATCTCTCATGAGAATGAATGGAACAGTTAGCACTCATTGGCTCTAGGTGATGCTTATGGAGGTGAAGCACCGGGACTTCCTGGGAGGTCATTCATCCAAGTACCACTCCATCTCGAGCACGCTTAACTACGGAGTTTCCTCCCTGGTTAAACTCACTCTGCTTGCATCCTCATTTGAAAAACCTTCACCAAGTGTTATGCCTTATGAACCATTCATTAGAAAGCCCCTTAAGCTCATCAATTAATAAGTAGGAGATATTTTCCATAGCAAGTCAAATTGTGATATTGCTATCAAGATTCAACTGTGTAGTTTTTTGAGTCAAACTCATTGACCCATGATTCATGAGTAGTGGTTCACATGAACCCATCTCTCATGAGAATGAATGGAACACTTAGCACTCATTGGCTCTAGCTGATGCTCACAAAGGTGAAGCACCGGGACTTCCTGAGAGGTCACCCATCCCAGTACTACTCCAACTCAAGTGCACTTAACTACGGAGTTTCCTCCATGGTTAACCCACTCTACTTGCATTCTCATTTTCAAAACCTTCACCAAGTGTTGTGCCTTATGAACCATCGATTAGAAAGCCCCTTAAGCTCATGAACTAGTTCGTAAGGCACAACACTTGGTGAAGGTTTTTCAAATGAGGATGCAAGTAGAGTGGGTTTAACCAGGGAGGAAACTCCATAGTTAAGTGCGCTCGAGTTGGAGTAGTACTGGGATGGGTGACCTCTTGGGAAGTCCCAGTGCTTCACCTCTATGAGCATCAGCTAGAGCCAATGAGTGCTAAGTGTTCCATTCATTCTCATGAGAGATGGGTTCATGTGAACCACTACTCATGAATCACGGATCAATGAGTTTGACTCAAAAAACTACACAGTTCAATCTTGATAGCAATATCACAATTTGACTTGCTGTGGAAAATATCTCCTACTTATTAATTGACAAGGCTAAGGGGCTTTCTAATGAATGGTTCATAAGGCATAACACTTGGTGAAGGTTTTGCAAATGAGGATGCAAGCAGAGTGGGTTTAACCATGGAGGAAACTCCCTAGTTAAGCGTGCTCGAGATGGAGTGGTACTGGGATGGATGACCTCCCAGGAAGTCTCGGTGCTTCACCTCCGTAAGCATCACCTAGAGCCAATGAGTGGTAACTGTTCCATTCATTCTCATGAGAGATGGGTTCATGTAAACCACTACTCATGAATCACAGGTTAATGAAAAGAACTCTGAATTTTTGAATTGGGAAATCCATCTTCCTTTTGGGTGACAGAATCCAATAGATGCTTCAAAATGTTTGAAGTTCTTTCACCAAGCTTTATCAAATGGATCTCTCATGAGAATGAATGGAACAGTTAGCACTCATTGGCTCTAGGTGATGCTTACGGAGGTGAAGCACCGGGACTTCCTGGGAGGTCATCCATCCCAGTACCACTCCAGCTCAAGCATGCTTAACTACAAAGTTTCATCCATGGTTAAACCCACTCTGCTTGCATCCTCATTTGCAAAACCTTCACCAAGTGTTATGCCTTATGAACCATTCATTAGAAAGCCCCTTAAGCTCACCAATTAATAAGTAGGAGATATTTTCCACAACAAGTCAAATTGTGATATTGCTATCAACATTCAACTATGTAGTTTTTTGAGTCAAACTCATTGACCCGTGATTCATGAGTAGTGGTTCACACAAACCCATCTCTCATGAGAATGAATGGAACACTTAGCACTCATTGGTTCTAGCTGATGCTCACAAAGGTGAAGCATCGGGACTTCCTGAGAGGTCACCCATCCCAATACTACTCCAACTCGCACTTAACTACGGAGTTTCCTCCGTGTTTAAACCCACTCTGCTTGCATTCTCATTTGCAAAACCTTCACCAAGTGTTGTGCCTTATGAACCATCGATTAGAAAGCCCCTTAAGCTCATCAACTAGTTCGTAAGGCGCAACACTTGGTGAAGGTTTTGCAAATGAGAATGCAAGTAGAGTGGGTTTAACCAGGGAGGAAACTTCGTAGTTAAGTGCGCTCGAGTTGGAGTAGTACTAGAATGGGTGACCTCTCGGGAAGTCCCGGTGCTTCACCTCTGTGAGCATCACCTAGAGCCAATGAGTGCTAAGTGTTCCATTCATTCTCATGAGAGATGGGTTCATGTGAACCACTACTCATGAATCACGGGTCAATGAGTTTGACCAAAAAAACTACACAGTTGAATCTTGATAGCAATATCACAATTTGACTTGCTGTAGAAAATATCTCCTACTTATTAATTGATGAGCTTAAGGGGCTTTCTAATGAATGGTTCATAAGGCATAACACTTGGTGAAGGTTTTGTGAATGAGGATGCAAGCAGAGTGGATTTAACCATGGAGGAAACTCCGTAGTTAAGTGTGATTGAGCTGGAGTGGTACTGGGATGGATGACCTCCCAGGAAGTCCCGGTGCTTCACCTTCATAAGAATCACCTAGAGCCAATGAGTGCTAATTGTTCCATTCATTCTCATGAGAGATCCATTTGATAAAGCTTGGTGAAAGAACTTCAAACATTTTGAAGCATCTATTGGATTATGTCACCCAAATGGAAGATGGATTTCCCAATTCAGAAATTTCCAGCCACCATCTTCAATAAATTTATCTGGATCATCTGTAATGGTCTTCAAAATTGGCCTCCAGTTCAAGTTCATTCTGCTTTCATAATACTTTATATCCATTGATTTTAGCCATTCTTTGATGCCATCAAGAGAAGATTGAGGAATAACATCAATGCGGAGTACATCCCGCTTGAAGTCTTTGAAAACAATAGCCATATCAAATGCCTTTTTCCCAAGTCCTACTCTCTCAAGGTTAACTATCTCAATCTCACTAATGGTTATTACTAAGAAAGGAAATTCCACCAACTCTACCAAATAGTTTACGGTAGGAACAATAAAAGAACAGGCTTTGAAAGGAACTCCATGAAAACCTAGCTCTCTAAATGGTATATCAAACTCCAGTTCAAAATCTTTTAGATGAGGCTACTCCCATAGCTCTGTTACTCGTTTAAAAAACCCTTCAAACTCTCCATTGATTTTATATTTCATGTGCCTCTCTTGCTGCTCTTCCTCAATTTCATCGGGATCATACATGGACCTTCTTGCCCCTCCTAAAGTTTGGACCACGTCCATTACTTCCACATAAAACTGGACATCCTTAGTCTTCTTAGTTCCCACCATAATATGGTTATGCACATGAAAATGAAGCAAAGTAATCATCTCCTTCTCTACTGACTGGAAGAATGCATGTTTAATATTTTGATACATGATATCAGCTCTCTCTTCTACTCTCATGGTTGAATATAGAAATCCATTATAGTGGGCCTCCAGAGTTCTAGTCATCTTTCTTCCTCTTCCACCAAATGCCAGCCTGATCCACAAGTCTGCCAACCTAATTGGCTTTGTTTTTGAAAGCTGAAGTTTCTTCTGAGTCACCAGTGTAGGTCTCTCTACCTTTTCAGACTCTGTCATAGCTACAGACCATCTGTGGGATTTGATCATTTGTACCACTTGGTTGATGATGCAGGGGCATCCAGCAGGGCACCTGAGCCCAAGGGTGGAATGGCATTCAGAGATGTTCAATTGCAATGTTAGACTCAATATTCAAAGCAAAATTCATAATCAAGTCTAAAGGTCATTGTAATGTAATAAGGAATAATGCTATAAAAGCAATGTAATAAGTGAAAATCCCATGTAATGAGTCAGAATGTCATGTAATGGTCATATAGGGTTAAGGTCTAAGTGGTTTTAGGTTTATAGGCATTAAATGGGTCCTTGACAAAGAATAGTCTCAATGACAGAGACAAAGGATCAGTCTTCAAAAAAGGAGCATTGATTGAGGATACATTACCTTGAGACTGAGATCTTCAAAATGTTGCAGTCAAATGGAAGATTACAGTCTCAAAGGAATATAGGAGAAATGTTTGGAGACAAAATAGTGACAGAGGCTTTACTCAAAAAATGCATCCAAGAAGGTGAGTAACTGGAAGATGGTTTGCTTCAAGGAAGTTAGAATTCTATTTCCTCAGTTTGATTGTTACAGTAGAGGATAGAGAGCAGATGTTACAGGGTTCTTTGCTCTTGAGTAATTTGAACCTCAAAGGCAAAGCTCTTCTCATCTCTTTAACAATACAAGTGGCTGTTTAAAGAAGATTTCTAGGTTTGGATGGTCCATAGTAAAATTTCCCAAAGAGTGTATCGAGTCTTCCCGCATAACGTTTTAAGCTTGATGGGAACATAGGCAAAAAAAAAGTTTCTAATTAGATTTTAACAAAATTTTAGCCCTTCCATTATATTCATATTATTTAACATCTTCATAATCACCACTGTAGCTTGCAAGGTGATTCATCAAATTAAAAACAAAGCCTCCATGGCTTCTTACAACCTTTGAGTATTGTAAACTATAAGTAATATTCAGTAGAGAAATATAGCGAGGTAAGTGAGGACATTCTTCATTATAAGAATGAAATGATAGACAAGGGTAACTCTCAGGTTTAGTCTTTAACCATGCAAACTGTAATTGTAGAGACTGGCCTGGTTATTACCGTTGACATTCAATTATCTATTGAGCTTACAAGCTTGGAGAAGAGAACTGCAAACTGCAACACCCTCACCAACTGTAAGAAACAGCCAATTTGGTCACAAAATTTTAGTGAACTTTTCCTTTTGAAGATTCTCCATGAGATCTGACCCAGGGTTGCTCAATGCAAGCTAAAGATCATGTATACTCCTTGTTAGTATAATTCACATTGTTTACAATACAAAATAGATTTTTGTTAAATTTTGTTATAACATAAAGATAGTCACACTTATTTAAAACTTGTAAGCTTGGTGAGCACTTGGATTTTTATTGATTTATATGTAGGTTCTAGGCCAGTAATGAAACAGTACGCAATTTAAAAAGGTCAAAGTTTAGAGTTTACTGTTTAAACCAAAATTATATGAAGTGTTGATATAGTTGACATGTTTGATACAGAGTACATACTGCTGAACACGTTTAAACAACACATTCTAAGCTTTCATTTCTTTGGTTGATTTATTAGGAATGCTTTTACTTAATTCAATAAGACCCACTTATTAAATTTATTAGGAATGCTATTACTTAATTCAATAATACCCACTTATTAAATGATTTTAGATGAATGACATAAACAAATCAAAACTTAAAATAAATTGTTTAAACCAAAATAATATTTTGTTCAAACCAAAATTATGATAATAGTTACCTGAAGGCCTTTTAGTTCAATTATTCTCTTGAGCTCTTTGAGCATTTTGATTCCACTGGTGTCAACAGTGGTTACAGCTGCATAAGCGAAAAAAGAGAATGAAAAGCAGCACCAAAGTACAATACAAACCAAACCTACTAGAGTTTGACCATATACAGCTGTATATCTAAATCCCAGAATAAAGGAAACAAGAATGGTTGTATATGATAAAATTAGGGTGCATTTATTCCATTTTATTCTGCTCCATAGTTTTGTTACTAGAAAACTGATTACAAGTGAAGGGAAATCCTTTTACAAAAAAGAAATGATGCATCAAATATGTAAGCTTTCAGAACTTATGGCCCATATCTATAATAACATACTGCAAAGTGTCTTCCTTCAGCTTGGCAAGATGCTCCTCTTCATCCATTATCCATCTCATTATCCTGCGTACATTGTAAACTTTATTAAGGTCCCCAATAAACAATCCATGTAATGAAGACTGTGGATTAGAGATGTGTCAAAGCAGAAGAGCTCAAAAGAGAAGGGTTATGGTGAATGGGTGCTCATGACATTGCTATTGCTTGGATTACTCAAAACATCAAATAACAAATAATATATAAAGTTATAAACTGTTAAGGGGAGGGAGAACAGTAGTCGTATGGACTATCTTCTTCAATATCAAATACCATCATGCAATTCATTAAAATATTAGGCTTAACATAATATATTCTAAAAATGACATTTTTGAAATTCTACCAAAACTTAATCTAAAAATGACTACTATTCAAAAGATGAGTTATTCGAAAGATGGGTTATTTGAAAGATGGGTTATAAATAATTGAATCAAACATGACTACATTCAGGAAGCTGCATGACTGAATTCAGGAAGTTGACCCTACACATAGGACATTCATTATGTCTATTGAAAAATAAGCTTTTAAAATAAACATAGACAAATCACCTTTCTCTTAAGTAGCTTGAATTGGAAAAATAGATTCAAGCTACAATGCTTTGAATTCAATAAAAACTTATAATTAAATAATATTTTGTAGCTTAGCAATTTAGGAGTGCTGGAGTGATTACCAGTTGTGATATAGCAAGATGTGCATGAACCTTCAATGTTCATCGTGTCAATGGCAATCATCTCTTTATTGCCATCAATATTGTAGTTCTTGAACAGTGCAAAAGTTCTGCCAACTGCTATTCCTTCCTGTACGGGAATAATTCAAATCAACTAGAGGTAATAAATTACTAGCCAATGAACATAATTATAAATCTTTGATGAGCTGATCTTTTAAACTTTTTTCTTGCAAATTCCACCTTTTAAGGAAAAACACAAAATTGTTAGATATAGCCACTAAAAGAAAAGACTGGAATGAAAGGAAAAATACTGTACCAATTAATGATATGAAAAAAAAATAGTGGGATAAACTTAGTTCACTTATGATGTTCCACCTTTTACGTATGGTGGGCCTGAATATATGCAATGTTAGGTCATAAAGTTTCTTATAAAACATATCATTTCCTGCAAAAAATGTCATGGGATAATCAATCCAAAATTTGTTATGAATAGGTAAATGCATATTACAACATAAAAAATAATTATTTAAAGTACCTGGAATCTGAGGACATTTTATAGGCATTGATTCATTATTGTCAATCAATAATGACATCTGCGTCGCACCCGTGCTAGTAACACGGGTAGATCCAAGAAATGGTGGTGAATTATCACCAATACATGCAGATTGATCAGTATCTGGTGTACCAAGCGGTGCCACCAGGGTATCTCCTGCTCCAAAAAAAATAATCCACTATGTGATGCACCCAAGATTAAAGTACACCAGATACTGATCAATCTACATGCATTGGTGATACCCACTTGATGTCGCCTTTGGTCTCATCATCATAAGAACATGAGCCCCCATTAGCAAGGAAATATTGCATGCGTTTGTCAAATTTTTTTCTAATCTTTTGCCACATCAACCTGTACTGAGTGGTCAACAACAAGATCCATAGGTACCTGCAATCATAAAGTTGATAAATACCAATAGTTGGTGTAAAGAAGAAAAATACCATAAATAATAGCATTTCAAAAATGACTAAGAAATATATATCTGATCTAGAATTTAAAGTAATAAAGACAGAAAGAGTAGCGATAAAGCAATCGTGATTAAATAGTAATCTTCAAAAACCTATGTTGTTAATCTTTCCATCATACAATGTATTAGGATTTATTGAAGAATATAAACACACAAAAAAATTGACAAGAAAATAATGTAGCACATAGACTTAGAGTCCCTAAATCTTCAACAAAATATGGAATGCAAAGCCAACACAATGAATTTCCATTTCTCAAGCATAAGAAATTCAAGCTTATTTCTCATGGAACAGCACAAGACAGAAACAAAGATGTATAGGAAAACACAGTGTGGTATCAATGTACTAATCTACCCCATAGGCACAAAAGAGACATACTAAAATACACCCATAGTTCAATTATTAAGTGTTATTTTTATCTTTTCAAATATTTTAAAAATGTATGGCTATCAAATACAAAGCTTTGTGCTTAATAAATAAAAGGTAAGGTTTTGAACATGTAGATCCACTTGTTATCTGAGGTTCGAATACATCATAAACTCAAGCGAATTAAACTGGAACTCCTGGAGGGGAATTGGATTTCTATTTCAGCACAAAATAGAAACATGATGAGAAATGATGAAAATGTTTTATTTTTCACTAAGCATAAGATATAGAAACTAAAGAAAAAGTGCCACCATTTTATACTAAAATGAACTAAAATAGTCTTTCAAAATATGAAGGCAACAACAATACTTACAGATAGGGACCATAAATCTTTACTTGACGAATATGGGTATCCCATCCATTTTGATGATTAGACAATACAGCAAGCTGCAACATAAATGTTTGCACAAATACATCCTTGAAATGAATTAACAAAGGAAAATCTGTAAGTCTAAGAAGAATGGAAAATGTTTAATTAAACAAGATCACCATCACAAAAATCTATAAGTCTAAGAAGAATGGAAAATGTTTAATTAAACTAGAGATGTTACCAATCTCTCTTGGAATCTGACCAATGAAAATAGAGTCGTACAAGCTTAAATGCCTTAAATTGTTGAGCTTGTGAAAGTGTGATGGGATGGCAAGAGGAGGGAAGAAGGCATTGTGACTGAGGTCCAAGTGCTCTAGATAGTGTAGTTGGAATAGTCTCCCACGAAGTTGCCTCCACGTCATGAATGGATAGATTATCTGATCTTGTGCGGTACCTCTTGTCTTGGCTCTAGCAATGGTTGTGCTGGTTTCAAAAATTATAATTTAGAAATGTATAATTCTATTAAAATAAAAGCATTAAAAATTTGATTGTTTCCAAGAAAACATAGATTGAAATGAATGTTGAAAACCATACCATAAATATGAAGTATGTTTCTGCCATACTTCTTTGCCGTATGAGGTGAGTTTAAAACTCATATCAAGCTGAAGAATCTCAAGCATAGAGTAACAAAAAGGAATGATAATAAGACACCTGAATGTGAATCTAGATCACAAAATCCTCCATATGTACCACCACTAACACGTACACGATCCCACAACCATGTATTTCTTTGTATCATAATGATCTAATGCAGGAGAATAGAGAAGCTTGGTGAAGGAGCAATGTTGGATGATAATTTGTTGATGGAGGTTAAGCCTGAACAGACACCAGTCATGTTGAAAGTTGTTTGCTTCATGATTGAAGAGGTTTGGTGATGGATTACCTATAAGGGGGTCTATAGTGAGGTGTTTACACAGTTAGTTTGGCCTGGAGTTGATGGGAGGGGTCCTTTTGATCAAACCCTCATGGTATGTCCCTAAAAGCAAGGGTTTGGTGGCAAACAAGTTAAGTGAAGGGTGGAGACTTGGTGAGTTGGAAATGTGTCATTTCTCAACCTCTAGAATGATTGTTTCAGCCTTTTGAGTCTTGGGAGCAAGTGGAGTTAGGGGTTGCTATGTAAAAGTGAAGAATTAGGCCTGGTGAGGATAGGCTAGGGGTATTGGATCTTGGGTATGGTCCAAAGGAGTATAGGTTGAATCTTTCAGAGGATTTAAAGAGCCCAAATGGGTATTTAGATAATATTTGAGTTTACTTAGTTGTTTGGGGAAAGTAAGAGGAAAAGTCAATTTAATGACTGGTGAGGGCTACAAGCTTCAAGGACTGATTGTGTGTGTTGGATAGAAGATGGGTTGTCCAAATCAAATGGGTTGTGGGAATATGGTGGATAGGTCATAAAAAGATTTTTTGTGAATTTAAAATGAAGGTTGGATTCTTGTGTGAAGGTTTGGTGATTGAGAGAAACTAGGTACACTTGGGAGTCAAGGCATTGAGGGATATTGAGGTAAAGAAGCAATTGCAAAGTGGAGTGGATTTGTTGTCTAAGGTAATCAATATGGATGCCACACACTAGCTCTGCATCAGGTTGCAAGAAAAGTTAGCTTAATGTTGGAGGAACCTTTGTAGTAAAGAGCACTTGAACTAGAATAATATTGGGATGAGTGACCTGCTGGGAAGTAGCATTGTCTAAAATGAATCAAGGCAGTGAACCTGTTGTAGAGGAGTGTTTGGTTGATATCCTAAAGTCAAGAACTTCTTATTTATCCTTGAGTTGAACTCTAGTTCCTTGAGTGGATTCCAAGACGTTGTTGAATCCTCGAGTTGAACAGGGTTCCTTAAGAGGATATTAGAAGGCTCTGCATCAAAAACTCTAAGCTTGTCTTTAAAATTTGAGCTTCACTTGGTTTCGAGAATAGTTTAATATTCTCTACTAAACAAGGCCAACCACGTGAAGGTGGAAGCTCATTTGGCCCCTCCCCCCCCCCCCTAACATCACTCTAAATTCCCCATTAACATTTAATAACATTCATTCATTCATTCATTAATCCGGCATTTTTGAAATATAACATTCAATCATTATAATCACATGATAACATTCATTAACACATAAAATTCATTAACACACAACATTCATAAATAATTCATTAACACATAATTCATTAACACACAACATTCACAAATAATTCATTAACACATATTAACACACATCATTCATCAACATTACTAGTACAAAATTACATCCATTAAGACAAAGTTCTTTCATTAGCAATAAATGTTAATTACAATCATTTCTTTTTGGGTTTCTTGCTATTTTTTTTAATCATATAATTTCTAAGAGGAAGATCAATGTCCTCATCATTCCCCTCCTCTATTGAGTCTAATCCCAATGTGTGTCTCCTCCTCATCTGTTCAGGAATAGGAGGCCGCTGCGCTGAAGGGGGGTCTGCTGCAATAACTACTTCATGAGTTAAATTCACACTTTTATATTATTGAATTACAAGTATTTATGTAAGTAAAAGAACTATAAATCAAAAAATTAATTTAAAAGAACAAAACATAGATTTTCTTTACCTGAATGTGCCACATGATCTACATGGTGATCAGTCTGAACATCCTCCGGCACTCATTCAGCATGACCTGATTCTGTATCCTCTAAAATATACACAAAAATGTTACACCAAGTTCAATTTAAGATGTTAAATTATATTAATAATTACATAATTAGTTTTAAATAGAAAATGAGCACCTCCTTGGACAGTATGATCCACATCAGGGGCTTCATGATGCGGCGCTATAGGCTGCATTGCAATGTAATGGACATTATTATCAAATTGATTGTTGCTCAAGTATTCAATTTCTAATATATTTTTTGGCATATTTACCTATGCACATGATGCAGGAGACTCTTCGGTTGGGCCAGTGGAAGCTTTCCGTAGGTGTTCAGCCACGCCTTGATAGCCTTCCTTGAAGGCAATTTTTTTGTGTTCTTCCATGGCCTCTAAATTAAGATCAGAGCCCTGCATTTTTTGATTAAACAAAATTATTTGCATTTTATAAATAATTTTTCTCTGCAATTCATTTACTGCTACTTACAATGCGAGCTTTAATTTTCAAATATCCACCAGCGCCAAGTCTGTGTTGCCCAATCTTTTCCAGCCTGGCCTTTGTTGCCTTTGAAGTGTCCTGCAACCTATGAAAAGTTTGAAAAAATGGTTATAAAAACATGTATATGGAATAACAAATGAAACTTTGAAATGCTGAACACATTGCCTTCAATGGTGAAAATGTCTAAAACATCATACCAAGATATTATATTGAAAAATGATGATTGCATTCAAAATTTAATTATCATCTCAAAAGTCCATGCCAAACACCTTATCACTAGTAGTTAATACTATTGCATACCTTCTCGCATTTGTTGGCGAAACTCCTTTTTGAGCGTCCGCTTTCTCCTTTGCATCTAAAATAAATTCACTCCAATCCCTCGCTGAAATAAAGGGAGGACGCTCGTACTTTGGGTTCTGGACGAGACTCTTTCTATATTGGTCCCTTACAGTCTTAAGATGTTTGCAAGCTCTTTCCAAAATTTTCTTCTCATCAAAAATATTATTGCCAAACTCATGTTGTAAATCTTTGATGAGCTGATCTTTTAAACTTTTTTCTTGCAAATTCCACCTTTTAAGGAAAAACACAAAATTGTTAGATATAGCCACTAAAAGAAAAGACCAGAATGAAAGGAAAAATATTGTACCAATTAATGATATGAAAAAAAAATAGTGGGATAAACTTAGTTCACTTATGATGTTCCACCTTTTACGTATGGTGGGCCCGAATATATGCAATGTTAGGTCATAAAGTTTCTTATAAAACATATCATTTCCTGCAAAAAATGTCATGGGATAATCAATCCAAAACTTGTTATGAATAGGTAAATGCATATTACAACATAAAAAATAATTATTTAAAGTACCTGGAATCTGAGGACATTTTATAGGCATTGATTCATTATTGTCAATCAATAATGACGTCTGCGTCACACTCGTGCTAGTAACACAGGTAGATCCAGGAAATGGTGGTGAATTTTCACCAATACATGTAGATTGATCGGTACCAGGTGTACCAAGTGGTGCCACCGGGGTATCTCCTGCTCCAAAAAAATAATCCACTATGTGATGCACCCAAGATTAAAGTACAAATTATGAAATCATAATTAGCACAAAACCAAATATAGTAAAACAATGATTTACCAGATGCCATAGCCCTTGAAGGCATTGATGTTTGCATGGCCCTTGTGGCCGACATTGCACTCGACAATCTTCTATGGGCAACCTAGCTAGTAGGAGTCTCCTGCAATTGAGGACCTGAACAATACATTGTTAGCAAAGACATTTTCAAATAATAAAAGTAAGAGTTAACTTGAGAAGTTTTTGAATGTTCCAAAGAAAAAATTCCTTGTAACTTGTCAACTAAAGGATTATTTTACCTGAGGCAGCCGGAGAACTACTAGTACCGGCCTCATCCGCACATTGTCCTTGACCAGGTACTAGAGATTCCATAAAATCCTACAACAAGAACACATATTACATATATTTTACTTCACAACATAAAAGAGTATAAAATATTAACCTTTATTGAAATTTTGTTATAACTAAAGATTCATTACTGCTTACTTGATACCGATGTCCGAGTGCTTTCAATTTAGTTAGCCTCCTGAGCATCTCCTCACTTGGATTTCTTTCATACAAAATGTTAATTATATCTTTATTAATTTGTTTCATTTTTTTCTTTACCATGATTATAACATTAGGCGAATCTGCAAAAAGATCATCATCATCAGGGGTAGCTATTGCCTCTACTATCGAGGGTGCTTTTCCCTTATCCTGAACATCAAATTGTGATAGGAATATCAGTAAAACTATCATAAAAACTCCAAAACCATAAATAAAATAACGTAATAATATAACATTTTTCAACTATCTAATTTGTACAATTTTAATAAGGTTTACCTTTGCTGAAGAACAAGTGGGAGGAGCATCCTCGTGGCCTCTATCATGTGCGGGATCCATATCATCCTGTGACAAAGATTAAATATAAAAACTTTAGCGAACTAAAAGAAATAGACTTAGCAAAAAAAAACTTATTAATAAAATAGTATATAGTACTTACCACCCTCATGATAGTAACTTTTTTTGTATCTATGCGATTTAAATGATAATCTATTAGCAGTTCTTCCCCTGCACTTATTGATTTTATTGCACATACAAAAACTTGATTCCCCTCGCGCACCTCAAATATGCAATTGGGTTGCTTATTAGTTGATGAAGGTCACGTACTATTTATAAAACCCGCAATATTACCTGTTGCTTTTGGTCTCCCATCAATGTACATTGCAAATCTTTTACTTTGATCATTTTCTTTCCTTTGTATATAATTAGCTGATAGTGCATACCTACGCATACTTTTTTTATATTGAACAATCCGCATCCAATCATTGTAATTGTAACACGGACCGACATACTCGAACAATTCAACAACTCTATTGTAATATACCTTTATCCCATCCATGGAAAATAGGCCCAAACCATGTAATGAGGATGGAGCAATGCGATATATCCTCTCATTAACATAAAAATCAGTATTAATTGGAGGTAGCTCATTGGGTACCCATTATTTCTCAATGTGTGTGTACCGAAAGGGCACCTTGATGTCACCTTTGGTCTCATCATCATAAGAACATGACCCCCCATTAGCAAGGAAATATTGCATGCGTTTCTCAAATTTTTTTCTAATCTTTTGACCTCTAGTTGATCTCCCTGTTTTAGCCGTACTACATGTAGAACTTTCATCTAGCATTCCCTCATTTCCCTCATTCGATGTAGATAGATTTGACAAGTACCTATTTGGTGGGTGCTGCAATCCATCAAATGAGATATTGCCACATCAATATATATAGAATAATCAAGTCGTGACCCATACGTACAGTTCTTCTTTGTCTATACATGAGAGATATAAAATGTACTAGGTTGAAAGTGATTATATATTATATTTCTATATGGTTATTTTTCTATATATACATTATATGATTATATAATATGTCTATTTATAACATACGTGCTTAGTGATAAACAAGAAGAATATAAGAAAATTATGTCTATTTATTGACTTATACCTGCCGATCCATGTCACTGTGCACGATCCACACCAAAGGGGTCAAATTTACTGCATATGTTAATCATTTATCTTAAGTTAGCTAAATATTACATGATACGTATGCTACAAATAACTTAGAAGATAACATGAACAATATGCAACATCGTAAACATGAACAAATTTACCTTATGTATGGAATGCAAGATCGTCAACAGAAGGCCGAGGTGACAATGTCTGTAGTCAATTGCCTGTTTGCAAAAAGGGTGATAATCAAACACAAATATACATGTATCAACAGTAATTAATTGAGCATCGTAAACAAAAAATTGGTAATTATAAATCACATATGTCGTAATCATTAGAATTGAACAGAATAAATATGTAACCATTACAATTTAAAGCAAAACATAAATATGTAATCATTAGAATTGAACACAATAAATATGTAACCATTTCAATTATGTCATTGATCATCATCATCATCATCATCATCATCGCCATCGCCATCGCCATCATCACCATCATCAACAGCATCACCGCAATCATCATCGCCATGATCACCATCACCATCGTCATCACCATCATCATCATCATCATCATCATCATCATCATCACCACCATTAGCATCATCATCATCATCATCATCATCATCATCATCATCTGCTTCTTCATCATCTTCAGTATCTTCTTCTTCCATAACATTATACTTTATCAGCCTTCCTCTTGGATCATGTCTAACAACAAATGACCAACCCTATTTATGTGGAACCTCTGAGTAAAACACTTGCTCACACTAGCTTGGAAGAACATAGGGCTCATCTCCAACTGGCTCAAATGACCTTGTATTAATCATTGTAAATCCATTATCATGTTGAATAACAGTTCTATCTGGATCATTTTGATTCAATCGTAGCCTGTACCATTTGATGACAAATAGAACTACTTTGAAGGAGTTAAAGTCACACTCAATTATATCATCCAAGATGCCATAGTATTGATTTTGAGATTGTTGAGGATGTAGGTCATTTCTAGATGATATATTGGTGACCTCGAAAACTGCACTTATCCTAGAATCACAAGTTTTCTTTGTATCATCCAACTTTTTTATATGAAATTTGTGGCCATGATAGTACATAGCTTTGTGGTGCTTGACCTACAATTTTTAAAGTGTGTAAATTATTTGTATCATGAGTTGATATGAAACATACGAGTCATGATCATTAATAAATTTGTACGTACCTGTCCACCTCTTAAACCATGTGCTAGATCAATTACCATTGGAGTAACATTGGGATCTCCATTACAATGAGCTTCTCTAACCAATGAAGCAACACCTTCCCATGTTAATGAGCAACCATTTTGTTGACATCGTTCAATCCATACCGTCATCCAATCAAGATTGTTTGCAATATATAAATGTATTGCATCCCATTCTCGACCAGCTGTATCAAAAACATCTTAGATTTATTGCATCCGACTCTCGACCAGATTTATAAGAATTAATTAACTACAATAACATCTTAGATTTACCTCTCACTTTCCTCAATCTACCTTTGCCCATCAAGTGCTCCCCTTCAAATTTGTTAATGGAGTTGGGATCCCAAATACGATCTACATGGATCTTTACTGCAAACTTAGGAAGATATTCACTAATGTACACCATGGTCTGGTATACCATATATCCCTCTACCATAGAACCCTCAGGATGTACTCTCTGTCAAACCAAGCCTTTCAAAAATTTCAAGTGCCTCTCAACCATCCACATTGACCTAGTTGGTACAGGTCCGCACAATTCAATCTCCTCAACTTGATGTAAGAGGTAATGTTCTTGTGCATTGAAAAAAGTTGAAGGTAGACACTTTTGCATTTCACACATAAGAAGAGGAATTTTTCTCTTCCAGTATTTTATATCTTCTTTATTGATTTCTTTAGATGAAAACCACCTCATCTATTTTCCAATATCATATATAACTTGTTTGACATCGTTGGCAAAGTGGTGTGGGAGAGATAGAGGTAGAACATACTGCAATATTTGTAAAATGATCTCGTCAATATTTTATAAAAGAATGCAATGAAAACCACATGCAGTATACAAATATATAGTGAATACAAAGTAATATGAATTACCTTAATAAATATATGCCAATCATGTGTTTTCATCCCTGGCCCAAATTCACTTTTCTTTGATATGAGATCATTTATGTTCGCAGCAAATCCTGTAGGAAATCATATTTTCTTTATAATTTCTTTTATAGCATTGCTCTGCTGCTCCGACAATAACCATGGAAGAGCACTTGTATCAATCTGGTCTCCATTTTGATTGGATTGAATAAAAATTTTCATTGCATGGTTGGATTCTTCAATGTCACTACAAATTTTGATGATTTGGTCTTTGTCATGCCTTCCATCCAATATTTTCCATAATGTCTCTGTTACATTCTTTCCAATATGCATAGGATCAAACAAATGCATGATTGAGAGTTTCTCGTAGTACGGCAACCTAGTAAATTGCATAGGATAACTTTTGAGTCCTTTTGGAAGTTGGTCATTGATGCCTTGACGACCTTCACAAGCATCAATTACATCATCAGTAAACAAAACACAATATGAAAAGATAAATTTGAAACAAAATCTATCAGATGGAATGACATTACCTCGACGATTTATTTTATTGTATGCCAACTTCCATAGGTGAGGTGTCATTCTCCATGGCTTTGATGTTTTCTCTTCTTTCCCATTGAAAAGATGTTTTTCAGTAATTCAGTACTTATGATTTCTGTGGAGAAAGTGTCTATTCTCATCGAACACCTGCTTTCTCAAACTTTTTGAATGATGAGATTTTGTCTTTGGACCACAAACTGGACATGCAAATTTTCCCTTTGTCTGAAGACCTACAAGATCATGTCTAATTGGATTAAATCTGTTAACTTTGTGTTAGCACTATAACATACCAAAACAGAGGCATTATGAAGAGAACATACCACAAAAATGTGTTAGCCCAAGGGCATCATGTATTGTCCATACAAGCATTGCATGGAATTGAAATTGTCTTTGTCCTATTGGTCTAGAGATGTCATACATAGTGACCCCATTCCATAACACCATCAACTCGTCGATAAGGGGCTCAATATATACATTGATATCTTTAACTTGGTACTTACCTAGTTGAATGAACAAAAACATTACATAATTATTATGACCATTTTGATGGATTATTAATAATAAATTAATTTAGATGACCATTAAATCAAAAAATACCTGGAACAATCAGTGACAACATTATGTGCTCCCTCTTTATGGACAACCAAGGAGGAATGTTATTATTGATAACAAAAACTGGCCACACCGAGTAAGTAGATCTCATCTCTCCAAATGGATTGACACTGTCCGTTGCCAATGAAAGCTTGAGATTACGAGGTTCTTCTTTAAAGTGTGGCCATTTTTCTTCTATTTCCTTAAATGTCAAGCCATCTGCAGACATTTGCATAATGCCATCTTGACTTCTATTGCATGCATGGTAATCCATAAATTGTGCCAAGCTATTGCACTTGAATAATCGTTGCAAACGTGGAATAATGGGAATATGTCAAAGAACCTTGCAAGGCACCTTTTTTGTTATTCGATTTGATTGATATCTACTAATATGACAAATAGGGCATTCTGTTGCAAATTCATGCTGTTTATAATATATAATATGATCATTCGGACATGCATGTATTGTTTGATATTCCATTCCAATATCTTTCATAATGGCAAATAATTCTCGATACGAGCGAGGTAGGATGTTTGATGGTGGTAACAAAAACTCACCTACCAACCTATGACCAAAAATATAATTTGTTAATTTAAAGAATATTAATTGCTACACAATTCATCCAATATTAATTGCAAGGGAATTATGACTAAAATAATGAAAAAAGATGACATACCTTAACATACGTGTCATTGCTACGTTGGATAAACCATTCATAACCTTCAGGTTCACCAACAACAATATAGTGGCAAGAAGAGTTGTTTCGGAGCCTTCATATAGGGGCTCGTGTGCCTTCTCAAGTAAAGGTACATCAAGCTCTGCATCAACATCATCATCATCTTGATCATTGTGATCATATTGATCTTCTTCATCATCATGGTCTTCTTCCATGATATCATTACCTTCTACTTCTATGTTCACACCTCCATGTTCCCTCGTTTGGAAATCCACATTCTCCAGATTGTCATGGTCCATAACATGAAATTGAGGGACGTTGACCTATATGAAAATGATGACCTTATATTGACCATGATCATGTTGTCATCATCAAATCATGTCTTATGTATTTTATAAAATATTAAAATACATACCAATAGACGAAATTCATTTCCCCCTTCAATGTGACCATGTTGCCTACAATGTTCCTCAGCTGTTTTGATTAGATATCTTCGAGTCTTTAAGCCCTTACAAAGTTTGCAAGGACAATAACATTTTCCATCACCCTTTCTTTTTAAGTTAAACCATAGTCTAGCAATTGTCTCCCTATTTGTTTGTGCGTTGATATCATCAGACATGGTCTTTCTTGAATGGAATGACTCGTTGGTGGAAGAAGGATGATTTGTTTCCAACCTGCTGATAAAAATCGTTAGTGAACAACCATTTTCTCAGCCATTTTAATATCGAAAACATCATATGAAATATCTTTATCATTTAGATTTTAATGCTATATTTTAACTTTTAATCAAAATTATGTGTAATATAAGGACCCTATATCACCATTTTACTGAGAGTCAAGCATCAAGTCATCGGTAAGTTAACACAACTTGATATGAAGATCTGAAGATATTTGATACTTCCATCATCACCCATGACATAACTCTCAAGCCTAACATAAAGTCATTCATACAAAAGTAGCAACCTGTTAATTTGTTGATAGAACCCTTAATCTTCAAGGAAGTTCAAAATTTACTTGCTGCAACGATAATTTTTCCTATCTGCCACTCCACTTGGGTGGAAAATTTGGTGCATGTACAGAAGAAGCAAGAGGAGATCTGTGTTAATTTTTGTAAGCTTAAAAAGGTGTTAGATTGGACACGCTAAGCCTCTACATCAATTTTATGAGTTCACCTTTCAATAATGTTGAAGTGAGGTATTGGGCCCTCGAGAAATAAGCTTTCAGCTTGGTTAGATAATTCAAGAAGTTTAGACAATATATCTTGAGAAGCAATATATATGCCATTATGCCTGACCAAGTGGTCAAGAGATTGGTTATGTAGTCAGATTTGGGAGAGCGTCATGAGAAATAGATGGCTATTTTGCAAGAGTTTGATTTAGAGATGCATCCTATGGGATTGGTTTAGAGATGCATCCTATTTGATTTTTGAATTTAGCCACTAGCAGTTCAAAATTTGAAATGTATGGGTCTTTGACCACTTGCATTCTTCAAAGGTGGCCACGACCTTCCGAATGTAACAAACTAATCAAATAGCGTTAAGGTTTTCTTTTAAACCTTTCTATATAAAGCGACGATTTCGAGTTTTCTTCCTGGTTCTTTCCTGATTGAGCTCTTTTTGAATCAGTTTTTATAAATATAAATATATATAGTGGTTCTTCCACTTTTGTCTAAACAAAATAAAATAAAACAAGATACCCTATAAGAAAAGATAATCATCTCCATCTTATCTACATTGATTCTTAGAAAATAACATACTACACAATAAAAAATAACCAATAAATGATAATCATCTCCTTCTTATCTATGTTGATTCTTATCTCTTTTATATATAATCAATTTTAGAGAATGAAATAGTATGCAATAAGCGATAATCACCCCCCTTATGAAAAACAAGATAATCATCTAAGTTCAATATTCTAAAAAACAAGATGCCACTTGCAATAAAGTGACCATCTCCCTTCTATGTACAATGATTCTATAATTGAGTAAACTCTAATTCACAAGTAAAAAAATTCATACTATAATTTAGAAGGTCTAATTCACAAGTAAATAAATTCTTGGCAGCTCCTACATAACAAATTTTTAAAAATATATTGCACATTGAATCAATTTAAACCCAAGATGTATTTAAATTAAATTAAAAAATATATTCAAATTTAGATAAATCAACATGATAGATCATCAATATATCACTAAGTCTACAATAAGAAACATTTTGTTACTTAATTCTTCCTTTGTTAACCCCATCTTCTCTTCTGTGAAACATAATAAACAATCACTAACAAGCTTCTAACATCTTGTATGTTTCCATCTTCTGCAATGACTACAAAATATCTCCTACAAAAAATTCACACAAAAAACTCAAGTATAAAAATTAGAAGCACTTTGAACCTAGATATATATTAAATACTTTTGGAGGAGTTGTTTAAAGCTAACTACACATGTAAATGTGTGCACGATAAAAATGTGATATAAATAAACATACCTATTTTAGTGGATGTTGACATATAGTCATAATAATTAGAAATATTGAAAATGAATGTCTTCAAAGATTTTATCTTTGTCGTATACCTATGCAAAGATGGATGCAAAATATTGAAGCATATCGAGTATGCAATCTATTTGTCAAATGTTAAAAAAAATAATAGATCTTTTAATCTCAAATCTATAAAACATCACATATCCCAAATAATAACCAAATACAAATTATAATTTTTTTTCAAATATGGGACAATTTACTCTTAGCTTTTTTGGATAAGTATCTTGCTGATTTTTGGTTCCTCATGCCTCTCTTCTTTTTAAATCCAAAGACCAAGAAGGTAAAAAAAAAGAGAAGAAAAACCTACATCATCTCCATTTTTATTTTCTCATTTAAATGAAAATGAGGACTTTAGCATTCTCACCCCACAATTTGGAAATTTCTAAGTAGGGAGTAAGTGACTACTCCACTAGACTAAGCAGGATAAATGGATGCAAACACATGAATCCTTCCATCAATTCATAGATACATTAATTGTTACAATATTTTCAACTTGAAACTAATTAAATAATTTAATATTTTATCTTTCATTTTTAATAGAGCTCTAGTCACCTCCATCAATATATTAATAATTAGAAATAAATTTTCACACATATACTTTGTGCTAGCTCTTCAAATGAGGACATTGATATGCCTGCAAAGATCATAAATATAGTCATTGCACATATGCTAACAAATACTAAGCAAGGTTCTTATAAATATGTCTATAATCAAAGATTCTTGCCTCTATTATTTGATAGGTATATCTACCTTTCTCATCATGCCCAGTGAAATGAGGACGGTCTCTCTAAAGACAACACGATAATGTACACTCACTGTAAGGACAATCACAAATGAGGACAGTCACTCTAAAGACAACATGATAATGTACACTCACTGTAAGGACAGTCACAAATGAGGACAGTCACTCTAAAGACAACATGATAATGTACACTCACTTTAAGGACAGTCACAAATGAGGACATCGATCTTATAGTGAGTGTACATTATCATGTTGTCTTCACAATGACTTTCCTCATGTGTCATAATATTAGAAGTTCACAAAATTATTTTTGTGAACTGTAATATTATTTTTGTTTTGTAATTTTTGTGACCTTGTGTAATTTCACAAAATGAGAAGTTCTCACAGTGACTGTCCCTTGTGTAATTGCCACTTGAATGAGGACAGTCACTGTAAAGACAACATGATAATGTACACTTACAGTGAGTGTACATTATCATGTTGTCTTTAGAGTGACTATCCTCATTTTTTGAAGAAGAAAAGCATTAATGTGGCTGAATAGCAATACATTCAAGTGGCAATTACACAAGGGACAGTCACTGTGAGATGTCCTCATTTGTGACTATCCTTACAGTGAGTGTACATTATCATGTTGTCTTTACAGTGACTGTCTTCATTTGTTGAAGGAAAAAAGCATTAATGTGGTTCAATAGAAATGCATTCAAGTGCAAATTACTCAAGGGACAGTCACTGTGAGATGTCCTCATTTGTGACTATCCTTACAGTGAGTGTACATTATCATGTTGTCTTTACAGTGACTATCCTCATTTGTTGAAGGAAAAAAGCATTAATGTGGTTCAATAGAAATGCATTCAAGTGGAAATTACACAAGGGATAGTCACTGTGAGATGTCCTCATTTGTGACTGTCCTTATAGTGAGTGTACATTATCATGTTGTCTTTAGAGTGACTGTCATCATTTGTTGAAGAAGAAAAGCATTAATGTGGTTCAATAGCAATACATTCGATCAAGTGGCAATTACACAAGGGAGAATCATAGTGAGATGTCCTTATGTGTGATTGTCCTTGTCACAAATGAGGACATCTCACAGTGACTGTCCCTTGTGTAATTTCACAAAATGAGAAGTTCTCACAGTGACTATCCCTTGTGTAATTGCCACTTCAATGAGGACTGTCACTATAAAGACAACATGATAATGTACACTTATAGTGAGTGTACATTATCATGACAACATGATAATGTACACTTACAGTGAGTGTACATTATCATGTTGTCTTTAGAGTGACTATCCTTATTTGTTGAAGAAGAAAAGCATTAATGTGGCTGAATAGCAATACATTCAAGTGGAAATTACACAAGGGACAATCACTGTGAGATGTCCTCATTTGTGACTGTCCTTACAGTGAGTGTACATTATCATGTTGTCTTTACAGTGACTATCCTCATTTATTGAAGGAAAAAAGCATTAATGTGGTTCAATAGCAATGCATTCAAGTGGCAATTACACAAGGGATAGTCACTGTGAGATGTCCTCATTTGTGACTATCCTTATAGTGAGTGTACATTATCATGTTGTCTTTAGAGTGACTGTCATCATTTGTTGAAGAAGAAAAGCATTAATGTGGTTCAATAGCAATACATTCGATCAAGTGGAAATTACACAAGGGAGAATCACTATGAGATGTCCTCATGTGTGATTGTCCTTGTCACAAATGAGGACATCTCACAGTGACTGTCCCTTGTGTAATTTCACAAAATGAGAAGTTCTCACAGTGACTATCCCTTGTGTAATTGCCACTTCAATGAGGACTGTCACTATAAAGACAACATGATAATGTACACTTATAGTGAGTGTACATTATCATGACAACATGATAATGTACACTTACAGTGAGTGTACATTATCATGTTGTCTTTAGAGTGACTATCCTTATTTGTTGAAGAAGAAAAGCATTAATGTGGCTGAATAGCAATACATTCAAGTGACAATTACACAAGGGACAGTCACTGTGAGATGTCCTCATTTGTGACTGTCCTTACAGTGAGTGTACATTATCATGTTGTCTTTACAGTGACTGTCCTCATTTGTTGAAGGAAAAAAGCATTAATGTGGTTCAATAGCAATGCATTCAAGTGGCAATTACACAAGGGACAGTCACTGTGAGATGTCCTCATTTGTGACTATCCTTACAGTGAGTGTACATTATCATGTTGTCTTTACAGTGACTATCCTCATTTGTTGAAGGAAAAAAGCATTAATGTGGTTCAATAGCAATGCATTCAAGTGGAAATTACACAAGGGATAGTCACTATGAGATGTCCTCATTTGTGACTGTCCTTATAGTGAGTGTACATTATCATGTTGTCTTTAGAGTGACTATCCTCATTTGTTGAAGAAGAAAAGCATTAATGTGGTTCAATAGCAATACATTCAAGTGGCAATTACACAAGGGAGAATCACTGTGAGATGTCCTCATGTGTGACTGTCCTTGTCACAAATGAGGACATCTCACAGTGACTGTCCCTTGTGTAATTTCCACTTGAATGCATTGCTATTGAACCACATTAATGCTTTTTTCCTTCAATAAATGAGGACAGTCACTCTAATAAACCTTGGGTATCGATTGGTCCCTTGGATGAAATTTTGTTATCTAGGTGTCTTTAGGTGTTTTAAGAGTGTTTGAAAGTCTAAAACATCAAATAAGGTCTTTTAGGTTTTAAGGCGTGATTATAAGCCTAAGAGCCCTTAGTCCATGAGGATCATTTCCATTTTTATGTTTTGGTTTCTTAGTTTTAAAAGCTTTCTTATTTTCAGTTGTTATAAAAAGTTACATTATGATGTTGTCGCGCTTTTGCAATAGCACAGTTATTATTGTAACAGATTGACCATTCAGTTCTCCAACAGTCACCACTAGTGTGGCATCAGTTGGACCTATTAGGAAGCAATGGCAATCTATATATTTTGTCCAATCAAGGGATTGGAATAGAGGACTTTTGAAGAAAATTGGGAAATAAGAAAATAGTTGACATTTTTTAGTATGTTTTTTATCTTCATTTCTTCTATATGCTGTCAAACATGTAAAGTACGAATAGATTTGTCATTTCAAGAATATCTATTCATGTATTCATGGCTTTGTGTAATTCAATAGATTAATTGTTCTTTCTAACACAATCGGTCATGAAAGTCCAACTAAATTAACTGTTGCAGTGAGTCCAAGCATGTAAATATAATCACACATCTCAGGCAATTAGTTTTTCTGTTATTTGTTTTGTGTTCTCAAATAAGGAATTCTTCAACAAACCAGAATAAAATCTATTGTTCTTGGTCTGTCATGGAATTCTGACCCTAACTTCAACTTCACCATGGAGTTCCAATGCCGATGGTTGAAAAACAATTTAGGGTAGTATGTTGTAATATAATCAACACTTGGACTTGCAGAAACTGTTAAAACTTGCTTCTTAGTCATTGCTCAAATTGGGTAAATGCAATATAAAGAAACAGTGAAGAAGATGAACATCACAATATTAGTTGGAAATTCTTGGATCTTGTTAAGCTCGGGTTTGTGAACACTAACGAAGCCCTAAAATTAGGCATGCAACTATATGCAACCTAAACAATAACATATGTTGAAATGATACAAAAAGAAAGATGGATAATGAATAGTAACCTATGATTGTGGAACGAAGAACATTTGTGGCAACCAACAGTCTCATTAACTCTACCGAGTACTTCCAGTTGAATCAATCCTAGCCTGATCAACTAGGGTTTTCATTCTTGTGACCATTCATAGAGGATAAAACTGTTAAGATCCAAACAATCCAACAAGAGGCCATATAGATAGAGGGGCCCCACATCTCAGGGGCGAAAGAAACCTCGGGACTTAATGAAATGAAGTATGGGCATGCACGTCCAATCACTTACTAAATTTGGTTTGTGTCTCATTTCACAAACCAAATTTAGTGAATCATCAACAGTCAAAAGCCTGAGATTGAATTGGTAAAATACTCTGTTTCAAAAGATAACTTGTATAAAGGAATTCAAATTTTTGAAACACAGAGAAAATAGTTGTCAGGAAATTCATACACAGTTGTCCCCGCCTTCTCGCCCGCTCCCGCCCGCTGTGGCCCGCGCTGAAAAAGAAAGGGGTAAAGTAAAAATGAAATGCTCTTTCTTTTTTTTTTTTACATTTTATCCCCGTATTGGTCAAAATTTCGACCATATATTTTTGGTCGAAATTTCAACCAACACGGGGATAAAAGGAAAAAAAAAAAAAATTTTAAGACCATTTCCACTTTGGTCGATAAATTTGGTCGAAATTTGACCTCAAATCTACTAGTGATTATATTTTATATAAGATATAATTTTAACTTATTAATTTAAAATTATTCTAATTTATCATAATAGTTATTTTAATCATTTTTTTACAAGCTTCTACCATAGGGGGTAGATCCATTTTCATTAAACTAAAAAGAAACTAATACATCCAACAAAATACAATAATGATCCATTTGCTTAAAACATTAACTCTCTATTTGAGAAGTGGAGAATAAATCTACATATATACCAACATAGTTGGCGAAGGGAACAATAGTATTATTGTCAAGCCCATCCCAATACAATCCAATGGTTTAAACCACCTTTTTTTTTCTTTCCAACAACTTTTGCATCAAAGATATCTGCAATAAATTCTATCTTAGGATTTGGTCGAACCAATTAGAGAGACATTAATCCTTTATATTTCTCTTGAAGAATATGGTCAGTCATTCCCACTACTTTGTATATATTACCTATTGTCTAGATGATAGTGGTGAAGAGTCTTTTAGAGACTACCCCATCATGTTTATGATCACCACAGAAAAATTAAGTAGTTTAATCAATTTTATTATTACTCATTTTAAATAATTATTTTTTAATTTATAATTATTATTTTTTAATTATTTAATTAAATAAATATTATTTAAGATTACTATAATCAAAATAATTTATTATATATAATAGGGTGATGAAATGTTGGTTTATATGTTTATTTACAATGTTTTGCTAGTATTAATAATATGATTTAGAACAACAAAGAGGGGGGGTGAATCAGTTGTTCTTAGGTCCATATGTATAAATAAACTTTCAAAAAAATTCAACAAATCAGATCTAACAACCAACATCTACTCGGTCATTACTGAATACAAAATAGAAATATATAACAATGAAGTCCACTATCCAATAGTATCTAACATGCAAAGCACAGAAATGTTCAAACCAAAACATTCACACAAGTATTAACACCAAGATTTATAGTAGAAATCCAATTTGGGAAAAACCACTTTGTAACATGTTACTAATATTTTCACTCTTCTGAAGTGAGCTCTGTGAAAAGCCAACCCTGTCAAAGCTTACAAACACACTGTCAGGTGTGACTCGGTTAAAGGATTTAAACCAATCTATTAAAAGTGTGCCTTGTTATAGGACTTACATACACTCTATTAGAATGAAACCTTGTTCAAAGGATTTATAAAAATGAGTGTTGGGTCAACCTTGGTTAAAAGGATTTTGACTGATACAATGGTTAGAAAGTAACAGTAATATTGATCTGAAAACATACAAGTCACTTTGCAAATATCAGATCCAATTCTGTACACATATTTTGGCTTACTAACTGTGATTCATTTCCATCTCCATCACTGATCTTCTCAGAAATCCCTTCAAGCAATCACAACACTTCTCCTTCATCCTTTTCTGCTTATATAGTCAATAACATCAACAACAACTCCAACATCCTCTCTCTTCAACCTCATGCTTAGGTTTCCTTAATACTTCCTCAATTAGGTCAATACAACTTTTGCCGCTTAATCTCCTCGGTAGATCTTAGGGTTAGGTCATATTCATCGAATCCTTCCAACTTTATGTTCTTCATCTATCCTTCTAGAAACATCTCAAATCTCTTAATAGATTTACAATAAAACATTTTACAGTGCATTAAATTCTTCCATAGAATCAATAAATAAAGTCAACACGATTTACATAATCCAAGAATTCAACTATGTTGGCTAGGAATCTGAATTCTTCCTCAAATGTAAATCACTGACACTCAGTCAATATTGTGTTCAACTCCTCAGTCTTCACTGGAAATCTCGGTCACCACTAAAACTATTTCCTTAGCTAATATTATCTTCCTCAGCAATTAATTGATGTTCGGTCAACACTGAATTTACTTGGCATATACTAGATTTCTTCACTTTTTCTTAGTTAAGCCTACTTGCTTAGTCTTCATTCTTACTTAGATAAACAATACATCATCTTATCATTGTGCCACATAATCAAGTACCCATTGAAGTATCAAGATAACTCAACCTTTCCTTAGGTGCTATTGTTATCAACCTTGCCTACATCCTTCTCAACAATCAAATAGATATAGTACTTTCTTAAATAGCAACAATCTTACTAGTTAAGGTTTGACATCAATGACAATACAACAATTGATTCAAATGTAATTTCCAACAATCTCCCTCTTTGGCATTGATGGAAACACCATATAAATAACACATGAATCACCAAGCAATCCAAAACTTATATGTCCATCAGAAAAAATATTTATGATATCCTTAGCTTCATTCTAATGTAAAATCAATTAGCCTGGCTTATATGACCATCCACATAGTAACATTATTTCCTCTGAATCTCTCCCTCTTACTTGATCTTCTATGAAATCTCACCATGTGGTTTCATCTTATTCATCTCCCTCTTTGACAATAATGCCAAAGCAACAACTAAAACATACATCCTTCAGATGTAGATGTCATCTTTTTATTTTAGTAACAGTATTTCTCCCTCTGTCATCTTTTCTTATGACTGATTATCAGCTTTGATATACTTTTCACAACTCTAGGCTGCTCCTAAAGTGTGACCTTTCTCTGCATCAATTTTTCAGATACTCTTTGTAGCACATTTGGTCTAGTGCTCCTAGCTTGACTAGGTAGCCTCAATTAGGGGAAGAACCCCTAACTGTCCTCTCAAATATTCATGAGCTTATTTAGGTAAAGCTTTATTGAATATGTCTGCTAGTTGTTCCTTTGTATTCACATATTCCATTCTGACCTCTTTATCTTGTACCAATTCCCTCAAGTAATGATACTTGATGGTGATGTGTTTGGTCTTTGTGTGCATTACTAGATTCTTAGATATGTTGATAGCACTTGTGTTGTCACAGTAGATGAAAATTGGTTCATTGATCTCTTCTTTCATGCCTACCAACAATTGCTTTATCCATACCAAGTTTGAACAGTTCAATGTTGCAGCCATATACTCGGCTTCAGCTGTAGATTGGGAAATGCAATTTTTTTTCTTGCTTATCCAGGAAACTAATCTCTATCAAGGAAAGAAATCTCCACAACTAGTACTCTTTCTTTCATCCACATTTCATGCCCAATAAGCATCAGTATACACTCTCAGTTCAAATCTTTCATGCTTCTTGTAGTACAATCCATAATCAGTAGTCCCTTTCAAATATCTCATTATCCTTTTGACAGCCATCATGTGAGTTTCCTTAGGATTGGTAGAGAATCTTGTGACAATCCCAACTGCTAGAGCAATATCTAGTCTACTGTGAATAACATACTACATTTTTCCAATCATGGACCTATACAAAGTCTGGTTGACTTCAGCAACAACATCATCCTTAGACAATTTTTGTCCAATAGCCATGGGAGTACTTACTGGCCTTGAATCCTCCATACCAAAGGTTTTCAATATCTCATGAATATATTTAGACTGGGTGATGAAAATACCTTTCTCCATCTAATATACTTGTAAACTAACAAAAAATTTGATCTCCCCAAACATACTCATTTCAAATTCAGTTTGCATTTCATGTGAAAATTTCTTACACATGGCATCTTGTCCACCAAATATAATATCATATACAAAAATCTTAGCCAACAAGATTCCTTTAGCTTCATCTTTCATATATAGATTGCTTGTGTCATTTGTCCTTGAGAATCCAATCTGTATCAGGTAGTTGTGCAGCCTCTCATACCATGCTCTGGGAGCTTGTTTTAATCCATATAGTTCTTTATTCAATTTTCAAACCATGTGTCTCTTGTTTGGATCAAAAAATCCTTCTGGCTATTCAATGTACACTTCTTCTTCTAATATACCATTTAAAAATGCAGACTTGACATCCATTTGGTATACCTTGAAATCTTTGTAGGTAGCATATGCAGGTAAAGTTCTTACTCCTTCCAATCTTGCTACAGGGGAAAATGTCTCCCCATAATCTATTCCTTCTTCTTGTGTGTAGCCTTTGCATGCCGCCCTTGCTTTGTTCCTTGTGATTTGTCCATGCACATTCAGCTTATTTCTAAACACCCACTTTGTTCCAATGACATTTTTTTTTTCTAGTCTCGGCACCAGAGTCCAGTTATCATTCTTCTCTATCTGGTCTATCTCCTCATTCATTGCTTGTATCTAGTCTTCATTTTCTAATGCCTCCCTTGTTGTCTTAGGCTTGAATTCACACCAAAAACATGTAGGGTCTCTTAACTTGCTTCTGGTCAGAACTCCAGTATCTTTGTCTCCAATGATTTGTTCAGGCTTGTGATGTCTCCTAACATATTGTGCCAAAATAGGTTCTGCTCTCCTTTCTTCTTTCTCTTCAAGTTCACCAACAAGATTGTTAGATTCAGCTTTTGAATGCTTGTTAACCTCTTCCTGATACTTAGCAGCATTCTCCTATCGCTTGGCATTGTTTCCCTGATACTCGACATTACTTACCCAAGACTTTGCATCAGGTGCAGGTTTTTCACTTGCCTCTCCTTCTTCTATATAAGAAAAAGATTTATAATCTTTTGGTTCTCTCTTGCTTTCAACTTCTTTTTTCTCTGCATACTCATCAACTTTGACATTTACACTTTCCATAATTTTGTTAATGTTAGAGTTCAAACACTTGTAAGATTTACTTTTTGTGGAATAGCCTAGGAATATGCACTCATCACTTTTAGCATCAAATTTTCCTATTGTCTTTTAGTATATTACATTTTCTTCCAAAAATTCTAAATTACTTTACATTAGGTGCATACCAATGCCATAACTCATAAGGTGTGATATGTGTACCTTTTTTTATCTGTACTTGGTTAAGGGTATAAACAACTATACTTATAGCTTCTCTCTAGTACTTTTGTGCAACATTATTTTCGATCATCAATGTTCTTGCACAATTCATGATAGATCTGCTCCTCACTACTATACAGTTATGTGGAGGTGTTCTAGGTGCAGACATTTGTCTCTTGATCCCTCTATCATTGCAAAATAGATTGAGCTCATTGGATATGAATTCTCCACCTTAGTTAGATCTCAGAAACTTCAAGTTCCTACCTGTCTCCTTTTCAACCTTAGCCAAATACCACTTAAATAATTGAAAAGCATCATATTTTTCTTTTAAGAACATTACAATCATCATTCTAGTGTAATCATCAACAAATAGGATAAAATATCTAGCACCATAATAGCTTTGTACATCCATAGGTCCACAAAGGTTAGTATGAACCAAATCTAAAGCATTCTTAGAAGTAAAAGTCTTTCTCTTGAAACTACACTTTGTCATCTTACCCAACTGACATTTTTTTCACATTACATTCTCAGGTTTCTTCAATCTAGGCAGTCCTCTCACTTTCTTCTTCTTACTAATTTCTACCAAATTATGAAAGTTAACATGACATAGTCGCTTATGCCATAACCATATATCATCAAGTTGTACAATCATACATGTCTCTTTAGATAGGTCTAGATAGAATAAATTACCTCTTGTATGTTCTCCACTTACAATTAGTTCACCAGTGGCATCAAATATTTTGGCCTTCCTATGATGAAATTCCACTCAGTATCCAGTGCTATTAAGTTGTGCAACACTCAGCAAATTATAGTTAAGACCTTCAACCCAATATGCATTTTCACAAGTGATCTTATTGGTCAGCTTAATCAATCATTTACCCCTAATAGGACATGGTGCATCATTACCAAATTTTACGCTTCTACCTTTATAATGATCTAAGGTATCAAACTTACTTTTTTCACTAGTCATGTGGTGTGAATAACCACTGTCAATAATCCATTTATCATTTTTGTTCACATAGGATATCAATGCATTTTTCTCATCCTCATTAGACTCATCTTTCATTGCAACATAGACTACCTCAATTTCAAAATCATCACTATCAGTGTCAATCTCTTCTTCAGAAATATAGCAAGATTTCTTACATTTTCCTTTGTAGTCCTTGTACCTTTAGTAACCTCTTTCTTCTCTTTTGTCTTTATGCTTGCTATCTCTTTCTTCATCCTTATCATCCCTGTCAGGACATCTTGCAGCTATATGACCAACTTTATTACATGAAAAACATATAATAGGGAGTTTACCTTTATAATTTCCTTTCCCCCTTTTCAATCTTCTAGCCATAAGAGCTTCAAGATCCTCAAGTTCTTCATCAAATGTGTCACTTTCACTTTCACTTTCACTGATGCATCTTTCTTTCTCTTTCTTTGACTTACTCAGAACCATTTGTGAATTAAAAGTAGATTCAACATTAGCAACAGTGAAGTTATGATAGTTAGAAAGCTCAAAAGTAGTAAGCTTACCAACCAAACTTTCCAAAGTAAGAGCATTGCCAGGGTTACATCTAGATTCTTGAATTCTTGAAATTTTGATGGCATAAATAGGACACAAAGTTCTCAATACTTTTCCTATAACAGTTTCATCTTCAATAGTTCCATTTTCTCCTCTAATAGCATTTACAACTTCATTTATTCTACCACAATATTGAGCAATATTCTCACCTTCTTGCATTTTCATTTCAACAAATTTACCTCTTAAGCTCTCAGCTTTTGCCCTCAATACATTTATGTCACCACCATAGATGTTTTCAAGAGTGTCCCACATTTTCTTTGCATTTGCGTAGTCTTTGATGTCTTCAAATTCTGGATAGGTTAGGGAAGATGCAATCTCCAACATTGCTTGATTGTGCTATTGTTTATCTCTCATCTCCTCGGTAGTCAGAGGTGCAACAGGTGTAACATAATCATGCTCAACATAATACTTTGCAGAATCACCAATACCCGCCAGATGCAGCTTCATCAAACTTTTCCATACAGGGAAGTTCTCCTTATTTAGCTTTGGTACCTCCTTCTTATACATCCTGATCATTTACTTCAAGTACCTTTAAATTTGTCCTTTATAAACACCAACAACTGATACCAATTTTTAATATGATTTAGAAAAACATAGAGGGGGGGTGAATTAGTTGTTCTCAGGTCTAGATGTATAAATAAACATTCAAAACTTTTCAACAAATTAGATCTAACAACCAACAGCTACTCGGTCATTACTGAATACAAAACAAAAACATATAACAGTGTAGTCCACTATCCAATAGTATCTAACTTGCAAAACATAGAAATGTTCAAACCAAAAGATTCACACAAGTATTAACACCAAGATTTATAGTGGAAACCTAATTTGGGAAAAACCACTTTGTAACATGTTACTAATATTTTCACTCTTCTGAAGTGAGCTCTCTGAAAAGCCAACCCTGTCAAAGCTTACAAACACACTATCAGGTGTGACCCAGTTAAAGGAATTAAACCACTCTGTTAAAAGTGTGTCTTGTTATAGGACTTACATACATTCCATTAGAATGCAACCTTGTTCAAAGGATTTATACCAATGACTATTAGGTCAACCTTGGTTAAAAGGATTTTGACTAATACAATGGTTAGAAAGTAACAGTAATATTGATATGAAAACATACAAATCACTTTGCAAATATCAGATCCAATTTTGTACACATATGCTAGCTTACTAACCATGATTTATTTCCATCTCCATCACTGATCTGCTCGAAAATCCCTTCAATCAATCACAACACTTCTCCTTCAGCCTTTTCTACTTATACAGATAGTAACATCAACAACTCCAACATCCTCTCTCTTCAACTTCATGCTTAGGTTTCCTTAATACTTCCTCAATTAGGTCAATACAAATTTTGTTGCTTAATCTCCTCCATAGATCTTAGGGTTAGGTCAGATTCATCGAATCCTTCCAACTTTATGTTCTTCATCTATCCTTCTAGAAATATCTCAAATCTCTTAATAGATTTACAATAAAACATTTTTAGTGCATTAAATGCTTCCATACAATCAATAAATAAAGTCAACATGATTTACATAATCCAAGAATTCAACTATGTCAGCTAGGAATCTGAATTCTTCCTCAAATGTAAATTACTGATGCTCAGTCAATACTATGTTCAACTCCTCGGTCTTCACTAGAAAGCTCGATCACCACTAAAACTATTTCTTCGGCAATACTTTCTTCCTCAAAAATTAACTGATGTTCGATCAACACTGAATTTACTCGGCATATACTAGATTTCTTCACTTTTGCTCAGTTAAGCCTACTTGTTTAGTCTTCATTCTTACTTAGATCAATAATACATTATCTTATCATTGTGCCACATAATCAAGTACCCATTGAAGTATCAAGATAACTCAACCTTTCCTTAGGTGCTATTGTTATCAACCTTTCCCACATCCTTCTCAACAATCAAATAGATATAGTACTTTCTTAAATAGCAACAGTCTTACCAGGTAAGGTTTGACATCAATGACGATACAACAATTGCTTCAATTGTAGTTTCCAGCAAGTATTTCATGTTGAATAGCAAGTGTTTGATGCCAAAGTAGCAGATAGATAATACATGTATTTGATGATCTATTGGTAGATATTTTGGTGATGAATATAGTGAGGATATACTAGTAGATAGTTAAGACTAGTATGTGGTTTTCTAAGCATCTATTTTTTGGCATTATGGTTCTCCCTTGGCTGTGAATTGAATATGTAATTTGGTAGCAGTATCCTTAGGTATGATCTCAGTTATGTTGGGTCTATTTTAATTTTGGGTGCAATTAATATTATTATCAATATATATTCTCATCTTAGGCCTTTTAATGATAAAAAAAATTATTATAATATTTTTTTGTCGGTCAATTTGTATTTTATTAATTTATAATATGAAAATTATAATAATGTCAAACTTAAAATTCCCCGGCCCTCATTGGCAATTACTCATCCCTGACTATGCCCACTTACATTCATGCAACACAAAATTTCTACTTTTATCACTATAATCTATACACTTTCCCCATTTACAATTGATCAATCTTGTCTATGTCCAATGCCCTATACAAAAACAAGAAACACTACTACTCTCACCAAAATCTATACCCCATTGTGGTTTTCCTCCATTACAAACCATATACTTGCAAAGTATCATATGTCTATGTACAAAATATGGCCTTCACCCTTCAAGAAAAAAGGACATTTTCCTGTATCATCTCAAAATTTGCATATAAACATGAAAAACAAAAAAAGGGGGAACTTTCATGCCCAACGAACATGCCACCACCCTACTTCAATTTTGTATCTCTTCTTGGCCTCTTTCACGACCTCAAACAACAATACCCTTCCCATGATGTCACACCTCATTCCTGCCTCGACCTCTTCCATTGTTGCTTCTTGTTCCTCGGTACCTTCAGTTCATGTTTTCAACTGATGTCTGAGGTGAATTTAAGGATTAGCCTTCACCTATGGTTGAATTCCTCATATCAGTGGCCAACTATTTGAGAATTCCTTAGAAATAAGGAATATCACCTTTTTGGACTTTGCAAAACCTAGCCAGGTCAACCTATTAAATATTGTTAGATATTACAACAAATGATAATGAATATTGCTACTAGTAAATAGTTCTTAGTCTAAAAATAAAAACATGTAATTGATGTACCTCAAAATTGGCTCTATTTAGATACTTCACTTTATGCATGTTTATCTAAGAAACAAAATGTACTTTAATTCTAAACCTATCAACAATAATGGAAAATGATTTTGATAATTTGATTCTTATTGAAACTAACAAGATTATGAGCAATTCCTTAATCCATTGGGACCAAATCATATCCTTAATGAACCATGATTATCATTGTACTTATAACCCTTAATATTAAATCATTACTCACACATTCCAAATAGTTACATCACATATCATACTTTAAATAAATCATTGCACTTCTTAAGTAAGTGTTGCAACCCATAGTAAGTATTTTAATTCTATCCTTGAAAGAAAACTAAATTGTGTATTGCACATTTATAAGGAAATCATAAGGATGGATTTATCTATCTTCAATATAAGAACTCGTACAATTTAAAAAGAAGAGTGTAGGAGACAACACACAGTGATATACAATCTTGCAATCCATTAAACATATGACAACATAAAAATTATTTCAAACTAATGTATACACTATTGTATACCCAGTACAAAACCTATGAAATTCCAAAACCCCTTTTCAATCAACCATGAAATCCTTTTATAGAAACTAGGAGGAAAAAAAGATATTGATTGATAAAGCTTGTCAAAAAATTATTACATCTCATATAATATGGCCAAAGACATATTTTCAAAACCATAATAGAAAGGGAGCTTCTCCCCTCTCTACAAAAAGATTTTGTACGAAAAAGAATGTTGAACCACGCTAAAAGATGCATGTAGAAAAGAAAGGTAGTGGAGTTGACGAGGAAAAACTTATACTACAACTAAGGAAACAAGAATATGGTTAAAATCTCCACTAAGATGGATGCACATATCTTTCAATCATTGTGAACAATTCCCTAAAATAAAAACTAGTCTTCACAAAAAACTTGTGACATATGACTTGACATTTTCTTAACCACTACAAAAATATTTTACCCTTGTTTCATGTCTTCATCTTTCTTCTCTAGGTCCAACTCCTTGAATTGGTAGTACCTCTCATAATAGTTGTGCATTGTGAACCCAGTGGGCCAATTGATACCCTTCATGATACTCACTCAACTTGATGCCTATCTAAATTTGTCATCAATGACTACTCTGAAATCAGTAATAAACTTGAAGTATGCTTCATCTGTGGAGATGAGTTTGATAATGGTATTATAATATACATGTTCAATAATATAATCACCATGTCCTATCTTTTTGATTGCCACATTTATTATAGCTTCATACTCTACTTTTTGTTCATCAAATCTCTTCAACTCAGAGTTTTCCTTTAGTATAGTGGGAATGGTCCAATGTTCAATCTCCTTGAGCTATTTCATCTTTTCTTTCATAATTCCAATTTTCCCTTCCAAGTATTGAATTTCACTTACAAGAAAATCATATGTTTTACATAGATTTAGATTTTTTATTTGTTGGGGTATACTTGGTGTAAATCTAACTACAATCTCAAGTTGATGAATATATTCTCCCAACAATTTCCAAGTTTCATTTAATTCCTCAAGTTCCTTCAGGAAACCCTCACATTGAATGACAATCTCAAAAATAGTAAGGAAAAAATTATAAACATCTTGTAACTTGTTAAGAATAACCTTTAACAAATGAAAGAGGGTTCCTCTTACCATTATCTTTACTTTTTCCCTAGCCATCAATTTAGATTGAGCAACCTCATCACTCTTTTACTTCAATTTATTGTTGGCTTCCAACAACTCACTCCTCAATGCACCTAATTCTTTTTATAGAGAAGAGAATCCACCTAGTTCCACCATGATCTCTTGAGGGGTGTATGTCTTATTTTCTAATTCTTTTCTTGTTTGTGCATTTAATGCCAAGACTTTGGTATACATGCAATGTGAATTTTGGCTCTTTCCTCAAGGAGTGTGTTGAGTTTCCTTTCCTGCAATTAAGTTACATCTCTTGTGAGCATGGTTGCATGCATTATGTGAGTTTCTAACTCATATGAAATGGTATCCTTAAAAGTAAAATTTCCCTATCTCTATCTCTCTCTTCTACAAACATGAGTAATTGGGGACTTCTTGTACCTAGAGCTCTCACTCATTGTGTCAATGCCTTCAAGGTTGGATGGTAATCTATATCTTTGAGTCCTCCATCTTTTTCAAATTCATGAACAAATAGTGGATCATTTTGATGCCTTTTTTGGTCCAAAAAGAACACTTATAATTTCTATCTAGGAATTAATAACATACCACTCCCCTTCACAGTTTTTCTGGCCTCATATGAACTTAGGTGACTGAGATCAATGTCATCCAGAGTTGCACTCTTTGGAATCCCTTTTGATGGGTCTTTCACCTTTAACCATAAGGATTTGAAATCTATTTTTTTTGTAAAATCATCATCAAAGATGAAAACTTGAGCGACCAAGTCTCTTTCATCATCCTCATTCTCCAAAGGAAGTAGATCATCTAGATTTAATATATCATTTGACTCTTCATTGGAAGGTCATTCTCTAGGAGGGGGTGCCAATGGTTACTCTACCTCCTCCTCATTGATTTTTGAACTTTTACAATATATGTTTTTCTTCCTCCTCCAACCTCAGAAATGTCATAAGGAACCAATTGGGGACCTTGAGTTGTAGCTTATTTAGGCACATTCTCTCCAGATTCTTCAATTTCTTTATCTTTCTCTTCCTACTTTGTCTTTTCTATTTCAATCTCCATCTTTCCCTGGTAAATGTCCTCAAAATTGTTTATCATTTTTTCAATCCTTTAAACTTCATTCTTCTCCTTTAGGTAGAAAACCTTGACACTGAGATATCTCCTTCTCATCTCATCTTCAATTCTCACAAGGATTGCCCACTTTTTCCTTCTTTGGGTGACTGATGTTGAATCAATGAAGTTCCTGATAACATCTTCATTGTAATCCACATCATGGGCATATAGGGCCCTATTCAAGTGATCATTATTTAGCCAATGCATGAAACCCTTAGGATCATAATTCCTCTTTTTTCCCAAAACCAAAAGAATACTCATAAATAACATAATGTTTGACCTTGTCCAAAGTTTTCTCTCCAATATCAAAATCCCAATATCTTGTAAACCTTGGGATAAAAGGCCTTTTCTACTAACCTTGCATATAAACTCTATGCATCCACATCAAATTCCACATGAATTATACAAAAGATAACCTTGGAGAAACATAGTATGGTAATTGATGAGAGGCCAAGGGGCATCCATATACCCTAATAAGTGTGTATTCAGAGAAGAATAGCTAATATTAAAATGTTTACTTCCCTCCTTCATCCATATTCATATCCTTAGGTCATCATTTACATGATCTTAACTAGAAACCTCTCCATAAAAACATCCATCCATTCATAGACCTTCATAACAAAATATTGATGAAATGCCAAATAATTGGCTTTATTGCAACTCTTGTCCCATACATAGCACCACCTCTCAATTAGGAAAGCCTTCCCTTGTCTATCATAAAAATTTATTTTCAATTCATTATTCTAGTTGTACTTGTGCTAGAACATAATTAAGTGGCACAATAGAGATGAGTAATGAAACTTTATATTTGCAAGGTTCTATTTGATCCCTAGAAAGCCATCATGAATCTGCTTTGAGATATATGATGCAATACCATATTCCATATTGACACATTTATGGTGGATCCTCATTTCCATCAACATCACCCATATTGGGACTCTATCATTTGCATCAATGCCTATAATTTGACATAAGGTATTGTAAGTCTTGACAAAGTCATGCTCAAGTTTCTTTTCCTCAAAAGTCTCTACCTCAAAGAAGGGATATGAATGGGCTTGAACTGAAAACCCTTCAATCTCAACAATGACTCCTCCTTTTCTCTATATGTATTCTTCTTCCTTCCATAGTAAACCTCAAAAATTTCTTTATCAATCTTTGCTAATGTAGGTCTGACCAGCCCAAAGCAGTCCTTGATAGTTGCAACACTAACATCTACCAAAATGTAGTTTCTTGCATTCATGATTGTCCTAGAAGTGGGATCATATCTCAATTCCAAATGCTTGATTAATTCAACCTCAATGAAGACATATACTACTGTAATCACCGAAAAATGGACAGGATCATTCATGTGATTAACCAAGGAGAATCAAGGAAAAATCAAGGCAATTGAATCCAAACAAGCATTTAGCCAATCAAAATTAAAATTGAGCTTTAATTTAATTTAATTAAAAATCAAAGCCATAAAGATCAATTAAAACCTATCAAATCATCATAAATTAAATCAATGTGCAATTAATCAAATTAATTGTATAGTGCAATTTAAATCAAATCAACCCACTCAAGGGGTACACATGGCTAAACAAATTAATTAAATTCAATTAATTAAGTCCTATTTTCTCTCAAACCCACATGGGAGGAAAAATCCTCAACCAATAGGATTTAAAGAAAGAGCTCACATGGATCAAGCCAAAATTAATCTCAATCATTCAATTTGAAAGAACATCTTGTCCGCTCATCTTGTCTTCTTGTCCCAAGCTTTGAGGACACAATATTTAAATTGTCTTCTAAGGGTGGAACCAAAGACTTAACCCCAATTCAACCTTGATCAAATCCAACCACACCCCCTACCTTTTCCAAATCCTATAAAAGCAAGGGATAATTCACTCATAATCAATCCACAAATCTGAGAATTGCATCTAACCTCTTGAGATTTTGAGCTAGGAAGGAAAATTTAGAAGTTAATTAAGCATTTCAATTTGGAATTGAACTATTTTAGCTTACTTTATCATATATTCTCATTCTAGGACTGTCATTAATGGAGGCTTGTTAAGAGCTTCACCATTAACATCCCTAGTTAGAGATCCATAGAGTGCTTGATTGTCTTTGTTTGTTAAAATAGCTCTTCCTTTGTGGTTAATTTAGTTATTTTATTCAATTATTGTCAATACTAACCCTATGAAGGTACAAATTCTAGCACACAAAATGGCACCCACTATGGGGCCTTAGGGTTCACTTTCTTAAAAATCCAAAAATTTCATTTTGTTCAAATTTTTGCATGTTGAGTTCTTTGTTTTGCAGGTGAAACAATGCTTCTAAGACTTTAAACAGCATGTTTGAGCAATTTGACAGTGCTTATGAGCACTGTAATAGCACGTCTATGACAAATTGTTGTTCCTTTACGTAGGGAAATAGGACTTTCAATCCTTTATGGCTTCTAGCTAAATTTCTATCAGTGCTTATTCCCTGACTATCCAGCATGTCTGACTCGATCTCCAGCACGTTTGATCATTTTCTGATGCCTTTACATAGGATTTCAGCACTTTAACTCTCTGGTTTTGCACTTTTAACCATTTTCTTTAGCTCTTTTAATTTGATATCTAGCACGTTTGAATATTTAAAGAGCGCTTTCAATAGATTCAATAGAGCTTTTGCTTAATTTGAAAATTAAAAAAATCTAATTGTTAGAAAATGTTTTCTCTGTCTCTGCAGGATGTCCGAACATAAAAGAGTGAAAAAACTAGAGAGCAGATTCAATCAAGAAGGCAAAGCTTTGACAAGGAATATCAAAAAGTAGAACATTGCTCACATTAAGCTGGTTCTTGAGGATTCTCAACAAGAAGGAAAGGTATATGATCATTACATCAAAGTTGTAGAAACATATAAAGCAAAATTTGTTTCATTGAATTGGATTTATTCACCTTAATCAAGTTTTGTTAAAATTTGACAAATAAGGCTTAAAGATCAATTTTATCTTTGTTTCCTCAATTTTATTTTGTTTTCTTCATTGTGGCTAGTTTTGTTGACTAACTTGTTGGAGGAAAAGCACATTGGAAAGGAACGATTGCCAAGGTAAGCATTAAAAAATGAAAATCAATCAAAAATGCCCCTAGCCTTTGCTAGCTACAAGGAAAAGGTAAGCCTAAACTTAGTCATTTTTTTTTACTTAAATTGTGACTTTGTTGTTTTCAAAATCTAGTAAGTAAAAAATAGCCTACTATTGTTTGAGAAATTTTAATATTAGGCCTATGCTCTTCACTTCTTTTAGTGAATCAAAATGCCAAAAGTGTCAAAATTTATTGATTAAAAGAAAGGTTTAGGAAATCAAACACATAATCAAATAAACCCATTATTTGTAGAAAAGAGTAGCAATACTTGATTCTCACTAGTTAGTGGGTTGGAAATTGAATATTGTTAATTGTGTTTGGGGATTAAGAAGTAGATAGGGATATTCTCTTCACCTTTTTGGTGAATCAAACTCCCACAACCTATTTCTTCATTCCACTTTCTTGCTTTCAAATGAACATGCTAGATCAATAGTTGGGCTCACCTTCTAAGATTTTCCGGCCGGTGAGAAGGATAGCCCAAAGTGGGATACAATTTCCTTTGCCATGATCATCCAACCCACTATAAAAATAAATGCATGCATCCTTAATGGGGTGTGTGACAAAAGGGTGTTAAATTTTCAAACTTCCTCGAGTAGTCCTTCGAGATTGCGCAAAACTCCAACATACCGGTGGTGAGAAGCCTCTTAATATACTTGGAGGATGAAAGTTTAATATCCATTTTGAATGGAATATTGATTAAAACCTTGTCAACTTAGAAAAGACTACCTTATAGAGCCATGTTTATGAACCAATCTTGAGCTAGGTAGATTGCTTGAAGTGTCTTTTTGTGCAAAACCTGTGATAATGTCCTACAAATTCAAACATTTTTGTGTAGAGGGTAAAAAGAAATAAGTGTAGTCATGATTTTTGTGTTTGAAAAATACATAGAAAAAGTGAAAGAGATATCCATTGAAAAATCATCTTACATTTTTAATCTCTTCAATAATTACCAACAATTACCAAATCCAAGGATCAATTTGAATCAAACCTTGTTGGATGCCGGTTTCCACACATTCTCACAAACTCAAGTTATCCTTACAAGAAGATGACACTTCTTGTTAGAATAACTGAGAGGGGGGTTGAATCAGTTATCCAGTGTCCCAAATCAAAATGTATAATCCAAAACAATTCTCCTACTTCTGCAAGTCGGTAAACATAAAATACTTCCACTGTCTGTGTATTTACCGATTGAGAATCTAAACTCTGTAATAATTACTAATTAAATCTAACATGTATAATGCAAAGTATGATCACAAAAAAATATCACAATCAACACATAACACAAGAGATTTAACATGGAAACCCTATAAAGGGAAAAACCACATGGGACCAGCAACCCAAAATTGTTCACTCTTCTAAAGTGAGGTCGGTGAAGACCCAACCCTGTTAAAGGTTTACAAACACACTATCAGGTGTGACCTTGTTAGAGGATTTTAGACCAAAAGTTATCGTCCAACCAATAGTCACTCTGGGGTTGACAGGAGAACAATGTTCACTCTATGAATGAAACATCAAAAGACTTTTATAGTCCACTCGGTTAAGAGATTTGACTGTGTACAATGGTTAAATATGTAACAGTAGATGATATACCTGAATACAACTTCAGTTTGCAGTTTACAGATCAATGTTCAGCTCATTCAAATATTTTTGACCAATATAACACTTCAAATTCAATACTATATCAACTTACTATTTGTCGGTAATAACTCTTTATAGCTCGGTAACTATTTTGCAGCTCAATTCTTATTAACTAGTATGATCAGAAAAACTTCTCCACACAATTATTCTATAGTATCTTCTTCCTCCGGCATAAATTTCATAATGAAACCAATGTCTCTTATATAGATGAGTAAATCATTTTCTTTTCCTCCATCAGATTTTGCCGCTTAATCATATTCATAGATTTTTTCGCTTTAAGCTTCCTTGGTTGATGTGTCAATAACATGTTTCAATTTGCTCCATTAGATCCTTTTTTATTTATGTTAGCCATCGATCTTCATAACAAACATTATTTGTTACCTTGATTTCATACACTTTACAGCTCATCACTTTATCACCTAATTTATCATTTAATTCATTTATGTTTTGCTCGATTAAAAAAGAAATGTGTCAGCAAACACAAGCTTGGCTAATACTGTGCTTGGTATACACTACACTTCATCGGTGTATACTGAAATGCTTTATTTACCAACAATATTGCTTTGTGTCTTTCAGCTCTATTCTTCATCATAGATGAATGTAACATAATAAAGTCAATTCCATCAAGTCATAGACTCATCAATAAGTTACTCAGTGTATTCCTTATCCTCATCTATCATATATATCTTCCTCATGTAGATATTTTTGTTCTTCATCTCTTTCACCTTCCTTCAGATGTGTCGGTATAGTAACTTACAAGATAAGTATTGTCAAGCTAGTTGACATCAATGACAACATACACTACTACATTTGGGGTCAAATTCCAACGGCCATTTGTCAGATTTACAATGCTAATTTGTCAGCATTTCGACATATGGGTCCGTCGCCATTTTTTGCATAGGAAATTATGACAGAAGATGTTACCGTCAGTTTACCGACACCATATCACGTCGAAAACTTGCATTTCAGCAACAGCTTTGTTATGGCATTTTCTACGGTTTATCCATCAGAATTCTTACACAATATCTATTAACTATCGAAAAGATATCTTTTCTGACATTATAACTGTCAGCATAGTGATAGTGTCCACTTAATTCCGACAGATATACCCATCGGTGATATGGAATTAATGTTGAACCGTCTATCAAAAATTTTCTATTTGTGACACTTGAAATGTCAGAAGAGCGACAGTCCATTATTTCTGCGACAGATTCCCTATCGAATGTATAGCATTACTGTCAGAGCTATTATCGTAAATTAGTTTTCTCCAACATTTTATCTGTCGAATGCATAGCACTTCTATTAGAATTAATGATTAAGTGTCAAAAAACTGATGGATATGCACATTAAAGATAAAATAGCTCAAGAGACCATCATAGGTTCTCTCTTTCTTTGGTCTATATTATTGACAGAATGTTTTACCTTTCATTAGCTCATCAAATCTGGGGATTTGAAAGAATTTAATAGAATATTTTCATGACAACGTATATTATTTATGTTGACATTGCACGAATTTATCTACTTCGCACACTTGTAGACTATGAGGACAATGATAAAGAAGCATGGCCATGGCCATGCTTCTTTATCGATGTCCTCATAGTCTAAAAGTGCACAAAGTAGATAATGGCCATGCTTCTTTATCACCATCCTCATAGTCTACAAGTGTGCAAAGTAGATAAATTTGTGCAACGTCAACATAAATAATATACGTTGTCATGAAAATATTCTATTAAATTCTTTCAAATCCCCGGATTTGATGAGCTAATGAAAGGTAAAACATTCTGTCAATAATATAGACCGAAGAAAGAGAGAACCTATGATGGTCTCTTGAGCTATTTTATCTTTAGTCCTAGCGACTGTCCTAGCTACCTATCGATCATCGAGAATAATCACCGCCTTGCATTTATGTACACTACACAAATTGATCCCAGTCTCGCAAAAACATTTTACACTTGTACATCTCATCAATACTAGAGGCCTAAAGTAATTTTATACAATCACTAGCACATTTCGTGCATGGATGAGAAACAGTATCCAAAGTTTCTAGATAACCATTTTTTAGAAGAGGAATGAGTGCAAGCCAAAGAAGGGATAATTCCATAATAGAAAGGAAGACATCTTTTTAGCCTGGGTCTAGATCCTACCCCAATTGTCAAAGGATCTAGGGCTAGTCTAGAAAGATGTCTTCCCATTCTATCTACAACATTGTGTCAATCCATGATCTCAGGAATATCATCATCTTTCTACTCTTCATTTGCCAAAATATATCGTTTCTTCAAGCTTGCAGAGTAATCTTATTAATAAAAGAACTCTTGCCAACATTAGGGTACCCATATATCAAAATAGTTGATGTTATTGGTGCTTGTGCTCAAGGATATCGATTCACTATTTTGAAATGGCCAAATCATTTCTATTTCATTTGTAGAGAAAAGGAGTGGGAGAAAATGAGCAGGTGAAAGTTGATCGAGCGCGAGAGAAGGCATTGCATTTTATTTGATCATGAATGCTCTCTGAAATGACCAATCATGTTTTCTATTCAATTTTTTTTGGTGTTTTTTTTCCCATATTCAGTAGATAAAAATCATGGCGGCAGCCACTTAGCCATCTTTTTGATGTTCCAGGTATTTTACAAAGATACAGGTATGTGGATTTATCATTCAGTTGCTTGCAATTATTGGTCAAATGCAAATATTTTGTCAAGTTGAAAGGGCAAGATATCAATTTGGTGTTTTCGGTTTATGTTAAAAGTTGATTTGGTAAAATCTTCAAAAAACACACTACATGTTCTAAAATGTAAAGAAGTTGAATGTTAAATGTAAGATATATATCTCATCCATAGTAATCAAAAGAAAGGACATGAAACTTATAAGGAGATTTACCAATCCAAAAATATAAGTGAATAGGAAACATGATTGGTACCTTATGAATTAGTTTTTGAGGTGCACAATCTTCATCAATCTCCTGAGAACAAGACCCCTCCTCATGAAAAATGCATTTCACGGATTAAACAAATCTACAAAACTGAACCAATGGCATGTTTAGAACAAAGAAATAGATTGATAATAATATGCTAAAAAATCTATTATGTTTAATACACGCAAAAGGACCAGTCCCAATAATTCTTAAACATACTTTATCTGATATGATAATAACATGCTAACTAAACTGATAAAGGTGTTATATGCATTTAATCTACCAATTACTAATTACCCAAAAAAACAAATTACAAAACTGAACCAATGGCATGTTCTTCGTGTGGTACAAGGAAGATTTGGCTATGAAAAAAAAAAGTGAAACGGCCTCATCATTTTTATTTCAATTGGATAGAGGAGCGAAAGTTGAGCGTGAGAGAAGGTATGTGATTTCTTCATTTTTCAAGCATCTGGCATCATATTTGACTGCAAATTTCAAATGCATTGCATTTTATTTGATCATGAATGCTCTCTTAAATGACCACATTCTACTGGTGTCGTGCCCTAGCCCCTGCTTTATCTCCATTATTTGATATTATTGGTGCTTGTGCTCAAGGATATCAATTCACTATTTTCAAATGTTTAGATTGTTTAGATAGTTACATTTCTTGACTGTTCATCTAGTACACAGTCAGGAAATGTAACTGTCTAATGATTATATGTAATGTTGAATGGATTAAATACTTTATTCTTGGTAGAAGTGAATGGAAGGAATAGTGTGTATTAAATACAATCCAGTCACTTATTGAATGCTTTGGAGACTACTGGTTTGACTATCCATGCGCTACCAGTGACTGAGATTCATTAAAGGATACAAAACCCTTCATTTTGGGGTTATTGTGTGTGGATTCAAATGTAGGTTTGATTTGGTTAATGTTTAGAAGAGATCAATAAAGTATTTAAAGACAATCTTACATGTTTGGAGAGGTTTGAGAGGCACTTATCATGACTTTACCCTCACAAACATCGGCATAGACTGGTTTTACTAAGTTTCCTTTCTCTATTTTGAGGTTTCCTTTCTCTATCACAGGGGTACAGTCAGAGGGTTCATTGACAAAATGATCCTTCGAATGCTTACTATGAATATGAATGATTTGATATAGCATATTGCTCATTTTACTTGAAGTTTGGAATAGCTTGTCCAAGGGTGAAAGTAGTTTTGATCATTTTGGTCGTGACTGTTCCTCTACACAGTCAGGAAATGTAACTGTCTAATGATTATATGTAATGTTGAATGGATTAAATGCTATATTCTTGCTAGAAGTGAATGGAAGGAATAGTGTTGGTGTTAGGTTTCATTAATTATTGAATTCAATGGTTTCCAAGATGTGTTGAGGAGTTTTCTCCTTGTTTAATGTTAACTGTTCCAGCACAATCCACTCATACAATAGTGAAGTTACAAAACTGAACCAATGGCATGTTTACAACAAAGAAATAGAATGATAATAATATGCTGAAAATTCTATTATGTTTAATACATGCCAAAGGAGCACATTCTAAATTGTTGTCGTTGAAATGATCGCATTCTACTGGTGTCATGCCCTAGCTCATGCTTTAACTCCATTATTTGATGTTATTGGTGCTTGTGCTCAAGGATATCCATTTTTTTTAAATGTTGACTGTGGTTATCAAATGGACAGCCCGTGAGCTTCTAGCTAGGCATCATTTGTATTGATAGCTTAGGGCATCAAATGTATTGTATCATTCATAGTTGATACTTTGTTAAAAGGAAATAGGACAAAGAATGATTTTTATTTAGTTTCTCTATTTTGATCCCTAAGTGGCTTACAACCCTAGAGAAGTATATGTAGATTTACGGATGCAGTTGCAGGATACATAGCAGCCGATAATTCACAATAAATCCATGCATCCAATTTGAATAGCAATTAATACAAATAACTAGGGTCCTCCAATGGCCCAATCATCTGGACCTTGACTGTCCCCTCAACCAGTGACCCTTCAAAACTAGGTTATCATGCAATCAGTGAGTGATCCTTCATTTTCCTGGTGAGCTTCTAGGTAGGCACCATTTATATATTTGATAGCTTAGGGCATCAAATGTATATTGTATCATTGATAGTTGAGAATTTGCTAGTATCAGTTTCTGGGTTCGATTGTGTATAATTTTTTCCATCAACGTTTCAGATCATACTACATGATCCATCATCAGGATGCTAGAGAGAAAAGAACATGATATGATGGATCATGTAGTATGATCCGAAACATTGATGGAAAAAATTATACACAATCGAACCTAGAAATTGATACTAGCATTAATATGGATTGTGGAAATCTAATAGATATAGTTGAGACTTTGTTAAAAGGAAATAGGACAAAGAACGATTTTGATTTAGTTTCTCTATTTTGATCTCTAACTGGCTTACAATTGTAGAGAAGTATATGGAGATTTACGGATGCAGTTGCAGGATACATAGCAGTGGATAATTCACAAGAAATCCATGCATCCAATTTGAATAGCAATTACTACAAATAAATAGGGTCCTCCAATGGCCCAATCATGGGGACCTTGTCTGTCCCCTCAACCAATGACCCTTCAAAACTGGGTTATCATGCAATCAATGAGTGATCCTTCATTATCCTGGTCTGCCCTGCAACCAAACATAGTGGAAATACACAATACAATGATAACAAGTCTTTCACAATCCCCCTTCCCTCAAGGAACACTATCAACCATCCCTTCCACATAGCATTTCACTATTTTATGAGTGGATTGTGCAGGAACAGTTAACACTAAACAAGGAGAAAACTCCTCAACACATCTTGGAAACCATTGAATTCAATAATAAATGAAACCTAACACCAACACTATTCCTTCCATAGTTGCAGGATACATAGCAGTCGATAAGTCACAAGAAATCCATGCATCAAATTTTTATAAGGATATCCTACTAATCAATAGGAATTTTCTTGAGATGACCAATGATTATGCATTTTGATGGTAGTGTGCTAATTGAAAAGGATAATTTATAAATCTAAAACATTTTTTTTTTATTTTCTCAAACTATAAATGTGGTTAAAGGGAAAATATTATGGCCCCTACACTGTGGTTGTTAGCCTAATTAAAGATAGGCTTACCTTTGCATATAATAAGAGGCCAACATGAAACAAACATCCAGAGGTTAGGGGTTTGTGCCCTGTCCATAATTTATTATTTAAGTGCTAAGTGATGATGGGTATATCATGTAATTCATACCTAGTGTGTCTCTTTCTTTCTCTCCACATTTCACATTAGGAGTATATGTTATAAAATACTAATGAAATCAACTATAGGTCAAATCTAATCAAAATTGCAATATAAAAATTAAAATAGATCTTGAAGAAATATGGAAACCATTTTTTACAGATATTGTACAAATGAAGAGAATACTCCAATGAGGAAATGCTTCAATGTGGAACAATTGAAGGACAATATTTTACTTTTATAAGCACATCTGCAATGTTTTTGATATATTTCTGAGATAACAAAAACCATAGAAAGAATAGCATATAGAAGAAAGTAAAGAATAATGATCATACTTTGAGATATTGTGAAAAATTAAAGGAAAGAATGCTTGGTGGGGTTATCATGCAATCAATGAGTGATCCTTCATTCCCCTCTTCCAGTGACCCTTCAAAACTGGGTTATCATGCAATCGGTGAGTGATCCTTCATTCTCCCAGTCTTCCTTGCATCCAAACATATTGGAAATACACAATACAATGATAACAAGTCTTTCAAAATCCCCCTTCCCTCAAGGAACACTATCAACCATATCTTCCACATAGCATTTCACTATTGTATGAGTGGATTGTGTAGGAACAGTTAACATTAAACAAGGAGCAAACTCCTCAACACATCTTTGTTGTAAACATGCCATTGGTTCAATTTTGTAAAAAAAAAAATTGTGTTAAATGCTTTAAATGGAACATTAAGCATAATAATAATATACTTAGTCTATTAGTAATTGCAGATTAAATGCCCATAACACCTTTATCAATTTAGCATGTTATTATAAGATACTAAAGAAGATCTTTTATTTGTCAGAGAAATCTTCATTGTCCCCCACAATGAAGACAATGAAGATTGACCTCCTGCCCCACAATAAAGAACATTGTAATAAGAATAAGATAGTGCCAAGAAACATTTTCACAAATATGAAACGTGAGGAAAAGTAATAACATTAACAATGCCAAGATTCACAGCATTAAATTTCACCTGCGGATGAGTTTCTGCAATGGGTTGCCCAACATCAAAAATATGTTGAGTTGCATTTGAGCTATAACTAAGAGTATCATGTAGAACAAACCCTAAACTTTGAAAGCATTCTCCAGCCTGGAAATTCAAAATTCAATCTAGGCAAGCATCAGTAAGTGAAATAAACTATAGACATCAACATCAACATCATCATAATCATTAGACATAAATTATAGACATCAACATCAACATCATCATAATCATTAGACATAAATTATAGACATCAATAATCAACATAATCATAATCATTTGGAGGGTATTCATTTTGGTTCTTGGATAGTACTATGTTTCTTGAAAGTTCTTGTGATATGCTTCTAAACTTTAAAAACATATTTTATGGCTTAATGATAATATAGATTAGTGTTTTATTTTCTAATGGAATGTTGTTGATCATTCATGGTCTTGAAGAAACTTTTGATTGTTTTGATTTTCAAATCTTGACATTGTTTCTCAATGTGATATAGACTAACCACAAGATGGTTCAGTTGGTCCTCTCTTTCTATTTAATCATTTGTCCTCTTCATGGTGTAAGTGTCAATATGTTATAATCCAACATGAAGTGTGGTTCAAATGAAGTTGAACCAAATCCTGACCATGATGGCTATGATCATGATGAAGATAAATATGAATATTAAATCTAAAATATGGCTTGTAATTTTAATTTTCATTGTGAATGAAGAAACTATAGATTCAAGTTGACTCATTCTATGTTGTAGTATATTTGTTCCCTACATCTACCATATTATATATGTGTAGCCTGTAAGGGACATCTTCTACTCATCCATGTATCATAGCTCGGTGAGAATTCTTAGGAGAAAGACAAGATGTTAGTGGGAGATGGAGAAACCAGTATCAGAACGCCACTTGAAGCCTTGCAATGTTGAGAGTGGGATAAAAGCTACACTTGAGACCCTATATAAGGAACAAACTTATTGAGCTTCACTTTGTTTCGAGAATGGTTTTATATTCTATACTAAATAGGGCCAACCACGAGAAGGTGGAAGCTCATTTGGCCCCCCCCCCCCCCCCTAACATCACTCTAAATTCCCCGTTAACATCTAACATTCATTCATTATTTCATCCATTAATAAAATGTAACATTCACTAATTACCACATAATAAAATTCATTCACACATTAATAAAATGTGACATTCATTAATTATCACATGTTAACATTCATTAACACATTATAAAATTTATGAACATTCACTACCATATAATTAAATTCATTGGCATATAAAAATCAGTCATTATCAATTAAGGTGCATATATGACAATCATTTCTTTTTTTTCCTTTTGATTTCTAGTTTTTAAGATATAATTGTAAGATGAGTATCGATATCATCATCATGATCATCTACCCTCTCATTAGATCTCAATGCATGCCTAGTTCTCATTTGATGCAAAGGGGGCTCATCTGCAATAACATATAAAAGGGTTAAATTAAAAACATTTTATTATAATTAAAAACATTTTAAACATTTTAAAGTATTTCAGTACTTTATAGGCCATAATCATATAGCTCTTTACCTGATCTAGTCACATCATCAACATCGAGGTCAGTTTGTTGATCCATGAGACTGTGTGGGATGCTCATGAAAGGAGTCTGGGTACCTACATATGTAATTCAATTATCTAATGTTAGCTAAAAAACTCATGATACATATACTCAAAATGACATAGTAAGTACATTAAAAACCATAAGCATCCCATAGTAAGTACATCACAAACTAATTAGATTAAGCATTGATTGCATAACTGCACATTTCTATCAAGAAATCAATATTTAATAGATTAAGCAGTGATCATGTAACTGTACATTTCATTCATGTCATTCATCTTCTTCTTCATCCAACTAATCACCATGATCATCATTGACGTCAACATCATCACCACCCCATCATTGTCTTCGTCGTCATCATCGTTTTCATCATCGGCATCGGCATCATCATCAGCAGCAGCAGCAGCAGCAACAACAACAACAACAACATCATCATCAGCAACATCATCATCATCATCTACATCATCTTCTAGTTATTTCCAATCTTCTTCCATCGCATTATACCTCATCGGCCTTCCTCTTGGATCATGTCTAACAACAAATGACCAACCCAATTTATGCGGAACCTCTGAGTAAAATACCTGCTCACATTGGTTTGGAAGAACATAGGGTTCATCCCCAACTGGCTCAAACCACCTTGTATTAATCATTGGAAATCCATTGTCATGTTCAATAACAATTCTATCAGGATCATTTTTATTAATTCATAGCCTATACCATCTGACGATGAAGAGAACTAATCTGAAGGAATTAAAGTCACACTCAAGTATATCATCCAAAATGCCATAGTATCAATTTTCGGACTATCGAGGATGTAAGTCATTTCTAGATGAAATATTAGTCACTTGAAAGACTGCACTTATCTTAGAATCACAAGTTTTCTTTGTGTCATCCAACTTTTTGATGTGAAATTTATGACCATTTCAAAACATAGCCTTGTGGTGTTTGACCTACAAAAATATGTAAAACATGTATAAATTAATGCATCAAGAGTTCATAAACGTATGAGTGATTAACAAATTTATATGTACCTGGAAATCTTTTAAACCATGTGCTAAATCTATTTCCCTTTGGGTAACATTTGGATCTCCATTACAATGAGCTTCATTAACCAATGAAGACACAACTTCCCATGTTAATGTGCAACCTAAATGATGACATCGTTCAATCCATTTTGTCATCCAATCTTGATTGTTTGCAATATACAAATGTATTGCATCCCACTCTCGAGCAGCTGTACAAAAAATAAATAGATGACTTACAACTGATTAATTTTGAAGATTAAGAATTAATTAATAGCTACATTAACATCTTATAATTTATTACCTCTCACTTTCCTCATTTTGTCTTCCCCCACCAAGTACTCCCCTTCAAATTTTCTAATGGTGTCCAAATCCCAAATGCGATCTATATGGACCTTTGTTGCAAGCTTAGGAAGATATTTAGTAACATACACCATAGTCTGGTATACCATATATCCCTCCACCATAGAACCCTCAGGACGTGCTCTTTTCCAAACCAAAGCCTTTAAAAATTTCAAGTGCCTCTCAACCATCCACATTGACCGAGTGTGTATGGGTCCACACATTTCAATCTCCTCAACTTGGTGTATGAGGTAGTGTTCTTGTGCATTGAAAAAGGTTGAAGGTAGACACTTTTGCATTTCACACATTAGAAGAGGAATTCTTCTCTTCCAGTATTTTATATCTACTCTATGGATTTTTTTAGATGACAACCACCTACAAGACATTCAAGACACAAAAATATATAAACACCAGACTTTACAATATATATATATATATATACAACAAATTGAACAAATATCATTGCTTACCTCATGTATTTTCCAAGATCATATATCACTTGTTTGATGTTATTGTCGAAGTTCTCTGTGAGAGATAGGGGTAGCACATACTGTGACAATTATAAAAATAATAATGTCATTCTTTTCTCATATAATACAATGAGAAGTACATGCAATTTACAAATATATTGTAAATACAAAAGAACATGACTTACCTTGATGAAGGTATGCCAATCATGCATTTTCAACCCTGGCCCAAATTCACCTTTCTTTGATATGGTACTGCTTATGTTTGCAGCAAATCCTGTGGGAAATCAAATTTTTCATATGACTTCTTTTATGGCATCACCTTGTTGTTCTGTTAATAACCAAGGAAGGGCACGTGTATTAATCCATTCTCCATTTCTATTTGATTCAATGAAATTTTTCATTGCATGATTGGATTCATGAATGTTGCTACAAATTTTGACAATTTTTTCTTTGTCACGCCTTCCATCTAATATCTTCCACAATGTCTATGTTACATTCTTTCCAATATGCATAGTATCAAACAAATGCACATCAAGTAGTTGCTTGTAGTAGGGCAACCTACTAAATTATCTGGGATAACTCTTTAGTCCCTTTGGAAGGTGCTTTGTAGTGTTGCCTTGACGACATTCACGATCATCAATCACATAATCAGCAAAAAAAACACAATAAAAATATACAAATTCTAAACATAAACCATTAGGTAGAATGGTAGTACCTTGACGATTAATTCTATTATATTCCAACTTCCATAAGTGAGGTGTCATTCTCCGTGGCTTAGATGTAGTCTCTTCTTTCCCATTGAAAAGATGTTTTTCAGTAATTCAATAGTTATGATTTTTGTGGAGAAAGTACCTATACTCATCAAACACCTGCTTTCCCAAAAATTTTGAATAATGAGATTTCATCTTTGGACCACAAACTAGACATACAAATTTTCCCTTTGTTTGAAGACCTACAAGGTAATGATACAATTGGATTAAATATGTTAATTTTTATTTTTAGAATTATCATGTGCAACTTGAATTCACCATAACATACCAAAAAAATGTGTTAGCCCCAGGGCATCATGTATTGTCCATACAAGCATTGCATGGAATTGAAATTGTCTATCTCCTATTGGTCTAGAGATTTCATACATAGTGACACCTTTGCATAACTCCACCAACTCATCGATAAGAGGCTCAATATAAACATTCATATCTTTAACTTGGTATTTACCTGGTTGAATGAACAACATTACATAATTATTGTGACCATTTTACTACAAGATTTATAATTACATGCAGATAACTATTAAATGATCAAATACCTAGAATAATCATTGCCAACATAATGTGCTCCCTCTTTATTGACATCCATGGAGGAATGTTATTGTTGATGACAAAAATATGCCAAACAATGCAAACAGATCTTAGCTCTCCAAATGGATTGACACCGTCCGCTACCACTGAAAGCTTGAGCTTTTGAGGTTCTTCGATCAAGTGTGGCCACTTTTCCTCTAGGTCCTTAAATATAGAACCATCCGCAGGCATTCGAATAATTTCATCTTGACTCCTATTGCATGCATGGTAATCCATAAATTGTGCCAAGCTATTACACCTAAATAATCTTTACAAACGTGGTATAATGGGGATGTAACAAAGAACCTTGTGAGGCACCTTTTTTGTTATTTGATCTATTCGATATCTACTCATATGACATTCAAGGCATTCTGTTGGAAATTCATGTTCTTTATGATAAATAATATGATCATTGGGACAAGCATCTATTGCTTGATACTCTATTCCAATATCTTTCATAGTGGCACATAATTCTTGGTATGAGCGAGGGAGAATATTCAATGGTGGTAACAAGAACTCACCTATCAATCTGTAGAAAAAAATATATGTTGTTAATATTAACAATATTTATGGTACATGTTTCACCATTTAATTACTATAATGACATATATGACATACCATAACATACGTGACATTGTTATGTTGGATAAACCATTCATAACCTTCAAGTTCAACAACAACAATATAGCAGAGAGAAGATTTGTTTGGGAGCCTTCAAAAAGCGGTGTGGCTGCCTTCTCAAGTAGAGGTATATCATGGATGACATCAACTTCATCCTGATCATCATCATCAGTTGCGCCAATACCAAATGTGTCATGTATCAATGTATTAGTACCATCATCTGGCGCATCATTGTCATCTTCCATGGGATCATAATCTTCAGCTTCAATATTTGCACCTCCATGATCCTCCACTTCCAAAGCCATATTCTCAATATTCGCACCTCCATGGTCCATATCACATACTCCCCTAGGGAGGTCGACCTATATTAAAATGAACATAAATAAACCATGATAATGATCTCATCATCGGGTGTATTTCATATATATATTAATTTTTAAATAAATATAATGAAAAACTTACCAATTCATGATAATCAAAGCCTCCTTCAATGTGACCATTATCCCTACAATGTCTCTTAGTTGTTTTGATTAGCAATCTTCTAATGTTTAAACCCTTACAATTATTGCAGGGAAAATAACATTTTCCATTGCCTTTTCTTTTCAAGTTCGACCATAATCTATTGATTGCATCCCCATTACCTTCTTCACTTGGATTGTCTGACATGATGCTTCTTCACTTAGATTATCTATAACCTAATTATACATAGAAATTGAAAACTTAGTTATGAAATGATGTTGTAGTATAGTATACCAAATTGAAACACTTCTATTATTGTAGTCTTCCACCTCAAACTCTTTCTTATTGTGGCAAGAAAGAAAGATATTCAAATAATATAGTAGTTTGTCAATCAAAATAAAATGGAGGCAAGTTGTCGATTGAGGGCGCAAGGAACAACACCTATCGGTACTTTTATCGAATTGTAAATTTCAATTTTGAACCATTCTATGAATATAGAACATGGATGTAATCTCAGATAATAACAAAATGTAGACATGACAGATTACTTATTTTGTTATTCTACATTACTTACTATTTGAGTGCATGTTCCACCTGCAACTTGATCAAGTCTTGTTTGATGCTTCAATTTGGTGTTAACTTTCCTGTAGAAGTACACAATTTTGTATTTTCCCAATATGTTATTCAAAAAACAACAATAGAATAAAATACTTGTTGAGAAAGATCATCATAGGAGTATCAGAAACTCGAGATTTAAGGTAACACAACATTATAAGACTCTTACATTCAACCTTCAACTCATGCACCTAATAAATAGGAGAAAAAATACATGAAATTGAAAACTTTAACTAATGAATTGTGTTTTTCTTCTCATCTTAATCGGCCAAATTTATATGAGATTCTAAAGAAGGCCTCACTCTTAATCAGCCAAATCTTCTGATTTTCTTCCGATTGTCTAAATGCTTCTTTATTTGTCAACCAATTAATACATGCTACTATATAAAGAAGACAATCAAAAGACAATGAAGATTTGTCTGACCAAAATGAATACACTAAACTAAACCAATGACATGTTTACAAAAATTATCATAACTCGCAAGCAAAACTGAAACAATGGCATGTTTATAACTCATTAAGAGTGAGGAATAGCTTGTGCAAGGGTGAAAGTAGTTTTGATTGTTTTGGTCGTGACTGTTCCTCTACACAGTCAGGAAATGTAATTGTCTAATGATTATATGTAATGTTGAATGGATTAAATGCTTTATTCTTGGTAGAAGTGAATGGAAGGAATAGTGTTGGTGTTAGATTTCATTTATTATTGAATTCAATGGTTTCCAAGATGTGTTGAGGAGTTTGCTCCTTGTTTAATGTTAACCGTTCCTGCACAATCCACTCATACAATAGTGAAATGCTATGTGGAAGGGATGGTTGATAGTGTTCCTTGAGGGAAGGGGGATTTTGAATGACTTTTTATCATTTTATTGTGTATTTCCAATGTATTTGGATGCAGGGTAGATCGGGAGAATGAAGGATCACTCACCGATTGCATGATAACCTGGTTTTGAAGGGTCACTGGTTGAGGGGACAGTCAAGGTCCCAATGATTGGGCCATTGGAGGACCCTATTTCTTTGTATTAATTGCTATTCAAATTGGATGCATGGATTTCTTGTGAATTATCAGCTGCTATGTATCCTGCAACTGCATCCGTAAATCTGTATATACTTCTCTACAGTTGTAAGCCACTTAGAGATCAAAATAGAGAAACTAAATCAAAATCATTCTTTGTCCTATTTTCTTTTAACAAAGTCTCAACTATCAATGATACAATATACATTTGATGCCCTAAGCTATCAAATATACAAATGGCACCTACCTAGAAGCTCACCAGGAGAATGAACGATCACTCACTAATTGCATGATAACCCAGTTTTGAAGGGTCACTAGTTGAGGGGATAGTCAAGGTTTAGATGATTAGGCCATTGGAGGATCCTAGTTCTTTGTATTAATTTCTATTCAAATTGGATGCACCGATTTATTGTGAATTATCAGCTACTGTGTATCATGCAACTGCATCCATAAACCTGCATATACTTCTCTAGGGTTGTAAGCCACTTAGGGATCAAAATAGAGAGACTAAATAAAAACTTAGTTTTGAAGGGTCACTGGAAGAGGGGAATGAAGGATCACTCACTGATTTCATGATAACCCCACCAAGCATTCTTTCCTTTAATTTTCCACAATATCTCAAAGTATGATCATTATTCTTTACTTTCTTCTATATGTTATTCTTTCTATGGTTTTGTTATCTTAGAAATATATCAAAAACATTGCAGATGTGCCTATAAAAGTAAAATATTGTACTTCAATTGTTCCACATTGAAGCATTTCCTCTTTGGAGTATTCTCTTCGTTTGTACAATATCTGTCAAAAATGGTTCCCATATTTCTTCAAGATCTATTTTAATCTTTATATTGCAATTTTGATTAGATTTGACCTATAGTTGATTTCATTCATATTTTATAACATATACTCCTAATGTGAAATGTGGAGAGAAAGAAAGAGACACACTAGGTATGAATTACATGATATACCCATCATCACTTAGCACTTAAATAATAAATTATGGACAGGGAACAACCCCCTAACCTCTGGATGTTTGTTTCATGTTGGCCTCTTATTATATGCAAAGGTAGGCTTGTCTTAATTAGGCTAACAACCACAATGTAGGGGCCATAAATTATGGAACCCAAAATAGTGCACGCTTGTATTAAATTAGGTTCAGTATACTACAAGGGAATGGAAACCATACAATAGTGCCTTATGGGGATGGAAGAAACCCTTCACCAAGAAAATGGTTGTGTCTGCAATATTTACTAGTGGCAAAGAACATAATTTGGTTCTAGCAATTACTCCTAGAAGATAATGGTACCCACAAAACACTTGGAAAAGGTAGCACTCACTATATCTTTTATCACTCTTTTAAATTTGGGACAATAAATCTCAAATATTGATCAACTAACTCTTGAACACAAAGAACCATTGAATGATATGATTCATGTGTACAATAGCCAACAACCAGTTGTTCCATTCATGATGTCCAATAATTATGTTAGAAAAAGCATCTACAAATCCCTTACACAACCATAATAGATTCAAACCATGAACTATAAGAACCTAACAATGGGACTAACAAAGATACAGCCTAAACAAATCTTGATCATATCCCATCCTATTGTAAGGCCCAAGAAGTAACTCTATCTTAAAGCTACACATTCCTCTAGATGAAGCTCAAAGGTTAGGTAGCTGAAGCATAGCAATACTTGAATGAATATAGGAATAATTTGATGTACAATCATTTGCTAGCTTGGTTTGTGGGTTTTCCACATAATATTTTCCCTTTAACCACATTTATAGTTTGAGAAAATCAGAAAAAATTGTTTCAGATTTATATTATCATTTTGAACTAGCACATTGCCATCAAAATGCATAATCATTGGTCATCTCAAGAAAATTCCTATTGATTAGTAGGATATCCTTATAAAAATTTGATGCATGGATTTCTTGTGAATTATCGACTGCTATGTATCCTACAACTATGGAAGGAATAGTGTTAGTGTTAGGTTTCATTTATTATTGAATTCAATGGTTTCCAAGATGTGTTGAGGAGTTTTCTCCTTGTTTAATGTTAACTGTTCCTGAACAATCCACTCATAAAATAGTGAAATGTTATGTGGAAGGGATGGTTGATAGTGTTCCTTGAGGGAAGGGGGATTGTGAAAGACTTGTTATCATTGTATTGTGTATTTCCAATATGTTTGGATGTAGGGCAGACTAGGAGAATGAAGGATCACTCACTGATTGCATGATAACCCAGTTTTGAAGGGTCACTGGTTGAGGGGATATTCAAGGTCTGGATGATTGTGCCATTGGAGGACCCTATTTCTTTGTAGTAATTTCTATTCAAATTGGATGCATGGATTTCTTGTCAATTATCAGCTACTATGTATGTTGCAACTGCATCCATAAATCTCCATATACTTCTCTAGGGTTGTAAGCCACTTAGGGATCAAAATACAAAGACTAAATCAAAATCATTCTTTGTCCTATTTCCTTTTAACAAAGTCTCAACTATCAATGATACAATATACATTTGATGCCCTAAGCTATCAAATATACAAATGGCACCTACCTAGAAGCTCACCAGGAGAATGAAGGATCATTCACTGATTGCATGATAACCCAGTTTTGAAGGGTCACTGGTTGAGGGGATAGTCAAGGTCTAGATGATTGGGCCATTAGAGGACCCTAGTTCTTTGTATTAATTTATATTCAAATTGGATGCATGGATTTATTGTGAATTATCGGCTGCTATGTATCCTACAACTACATCCGTAAATCTGCATATACTTCTCTAGGGTTGTAAGCCACTTAGGGATCAAAATAGAGAAACTTAATAAAAATCATTCTTTGTCCTATTTCCTTTTAACAAAGTATCAACTATCAATGATAAAATACATTTGATGCCCTAAGCTATCAATACAAATGGCACCTAGCTAGAAGCTCACGGGTTGTCCATTTGATAACCACAATCAACATTTCAAAAAAATGGATATCCTTGAGCACAAGAACTAATAACATCAAATAATGGAGTTAAAGCATGGGCTAGAGAAGGACACCAGTAGAATGTGGTCATTTCAGTGACAGCAATTTAAAATGGCATCATTAAACATATATGCCGGTAATATAAAAAAACATGAATCCAAACATTTGAATACAGTGAATCGATATCCTTGAGCACAAGCACCAATAACATCAAATAATACATATAAAGCATTGGCTACAGCACAACACTAGTAGAATGCAGTCATTTCAGAGAGCATTCATGATCAAATAAAATGAAATGCATTTGAATATGATGCTAGAGGCTCGAAAGATGAAGAAATCACATACCTTCTCCCGCGCTCAGCTTTCACTCATTTTCTCCCACTCCCTCTATCCAATCAAAATAAAAATGATGAGGTCGTTTCACTTTTTTTTTTAATCTATACTTAAAATTTGTTGGAATTCTGATGGTAAATTAAACACCCATCAGAATATCAACATCATTGGGGCCTATTCCAAAAAAAAAAACACCAAATTTGTAATAAAAAGTTACCCGTCGGAAACTTCTATCATAATTTGTCCCCAAATGTAGTAGTGATAATACTGATTTAATCATCTTACATATCTAATCATGAACTCCTTAGTAATCTTGAATTACAAATTCTTCAGTCTAGTTCTAAATCAGTTGTAGTTCATCAATCTCTCCCTTTGGCATTGATGGCAACTCAAGTAATATGAAATGTACCATACACATGCCAAACATGTATTCTACAACTTTGTGATCAAATGTTGTGTAGTGTAAGCTCTCCCTAGCTTAATATGTTTAATCACTATGTTACTAAAGTAGCATTATAAAATACAGCTTTGTCATTCAGTAGATATAACCTTTTCAGTTCTCAAGTTTCTTTCAGATTATCTCTCCCTTAGATAGTTCACATCACTGTAAATATCCTTTTCTTTTCATATTATTTATCTCTCCCTTTGACAACAATGCCAAAGAAACAAATAAATAATCAGCTCTGTAGTAGCTAAGTAACTCTCTGGTGTCCAATAATTCCTCTGTATCTTAGTATACTGATATCCCAATATGTTTCAGTTCTTCAAACTTAATCACAACCTTGAACAAAATCCAAAGTGTGAACTATGTTGCATCAACATGAATGATATTCTGATAAGATTATGTTGATGCAACATCCAGATCACATTAGTGACCGATAGACAGGGGATGGACCCCAAGTCTAGTCCTCAAATATTCAAAAGTGTCCTTCGGTAGAGGCTTTGTAAAAATGTCTACAAGTTATTCTTTAGATGTAACAAATTCTAACTTTACTTTCTTCTCTGGCACTTGTTCTATTAAGTAGTGATACTTAATTGATATATGCTTTGTCTTAGAGTGCATCATAGGATTCTTTGCAATATTAATTGCACTTGTGTTGTCACAGTATATGATCACTGGGTAAGTGATTACCTCATTCATTCCTTCCAACACTTGCTTGATATATGCAATGTTTGAGCAATTAGTAGCAGCAGCAACATACTCTACTTCAGCTGTAGACTAAGAAATACAAGCCTTCTTTTTACTTGTCCAGCTTACAAGTCTTTCACCAAATAAAAATGCTCCTCTAATGGTACTTTTTCTGTCATCCACATTTCCAGCCCAATCAGCATCGGTGTAAACTTTCAGCTCAAACTTACCTTCCTTAGGATACCATAATCCATAATCCTCTATCTTTTTTAGATATCTTAAGATTCTTTTAGTAGCAATCATGTGTGATTCTCTAGGATTAGCAGAATATCTAGCAACAATTCCCACAGTATGTTCTATATCTAGTCTACTGTGAACTACATACATGAGCTTACCAATCATGGATCGGTAAAGTGTCTCCAGTAGCCATCAATGTTCCCACAGGTTTAGCTCTAATACCAATTGTTAGAATAACTGAGAGGGGGGGTGAATCAGTTATCCAGTGTCCCAAATCAAAATGTATAATCCAAAACAATTCTCCTACTTCTGCAAGTCGGTAAACATAAAATACTTCCATTGTCTATGTATTTACCGATTGATAATCTAAACTCTGTAATAATTACCAATTAAATCTAACATGTAATATGCAAAGTATGATCACAAACAAATATCACAATCAACACATAACACAAGAGATTTAATGTGGAAACCCTATAAAGGGAAAAACCACCTAGGACCGGCAACCCAAAATTGTTCACTCCTCTGAAGTGAGGTCGGTGAAGACCCAACCTTGTTAAAGGTTTACAAACACACTGTCAGGTGTGACCTTGTTAGAGGATTTTAGACCAGAAGTTATCATCCAACCAATAGTCACTTTGGGGTTGACAGGATAACAATGTTCACTCTATGAATGAAACATCAAAAGACTTTTATAGTCCACTCAATTAAGAGATTTGACTGTGTACAATGGTTAAATATGAAACAGTAGATGATTTTCCTAAATACAACTTCAATTTGTAGTTTACAGATCAATGTTCAGCTCATTCAAATATTTCTGACCAATATAACACTTCAGATTCGATACTGTATCAACTTATTGTCCATCGGTAATAACTCTATAGCTCGGTAACTGTTCTACAGCTCGGTTCTTATTAACCAGTATGATCAAAAAAACTTCTCCACATAATTATTCTACAATATCTTCTTCCTTCGGCATACATTTCATAATGAAACCAATGTCTCTTATATAGATGATTAAATCATTTTCTTTTCCTCCATTAGATTTTGCCGCTTAATCATATTCATAGATTTTGTTTCTTTAAGCTTCCTCGGCTGATGTGTCAGTAACATGTTTCAATCTACTCCATTAGATCCTTTTGTATTTATGTTAGTAGTTGATCTTCATAACAAATGTTATATGTTACCTTGATTTCATACACTTTATAGCTCATCACTTTATTGGCTAAACTGATCATTTAATTCCTTTCTATTTTTCTTGGTTAACAAAGAAATGCATCGGTGAACACAAGCTCGGTTAATACTACGCTCATTATACACTACACTTCGTCAGTGTATATTGAAATGCTTTATTTACCGACAACAGTGCTTTGTGTCTTTCAGCTCTATTCTTCATCATAGATGAATGCAACATAATAAAGTCAATCCCATCAAGTCATAGACTCATCAACAAGTTACTCAGTGTATTCCTTATCCTCATCTGTCATATATATCTTCCTCATGTAGATATTTGTGTTCTTCATCTCTTTCACCTTCCTTCAGATGTGTCGGTATAGTAACTTACAAGATAAGTACTGTCAAGCTAGTTGACATCAATGACAATATAATACTGATTTAATCATCTTGCATATCTAATCATCAACTCCTCAGTAATCTTGTATTATAGATTCTTCATTCTAGTTCCAAATCAGTTGTAGTTCATCACTTCTATAGCCAAAGAGGTCCCCCGAATTTGAATACCAAAGTTTTTCCAACAATCAAGATCAAGGGGATATTCTCCCAAATTTATTTGAAGAAAGATTTGAATCAATGGATCGAAATTATGTGTTTCATGATTACAACTAAGGAGGAAACAATAATAATACCAACAATGCAAACCAAGAACCTAAAGAGACCCTTGAAGAAAGGGCTAATAGAGCAGCTCAAGATAACAATTTTCTTGAAGTCATGGATAAATTGATAGATAGGAATAGGGAGAAATTTTTCCTAAACCTAGCCCAAGCAGGGGTAAAGCTCCCACATGACTATGATATAGATCAACTTAATAAGAAACAAGAGGAAGATAACCCAATGAGTGCTATGACCAAACAATTGAAAATGTTCCAAGAACAAATAGATTTAATGAAAAAGGTCACTAAACCTAAGCCATTTTCTATTGAGGCCTTGTACCCATTCCCCTTCGACAAAAGCTTGGTCATGGCACCTTTTCCTTTCAATAGAATTTTTCCTAAATATGATAAGTATATGGGTAAAATAGACCCACAAGATCATCTAAGAGAGTTTTGCGCTCTAAGTATTGAGTTCATACACAACACTATGTACCTACTGAGACTTTTTCCTAGGAGTTTGGGAGGTCCTGCCATGGAATGGTTCTCTAGACTCCCACATGGAATAAAGAATTTTGAGGAATTAGCCTCTAAGTTTATAACCCATTACTCCTATAACATCGAGCATGAAATCACAATGCTCAAAGTGTGTGATACCAAATAGAAAGATGGTGAATCCTTCTTAGGATTCCTACAAAGGTGGAGGACCATTTTTGCAAGGTATCCACAAAGTATCCCCGAGAAGGAGAAAATGGAAATATTTACAAACAATTTGACCATGGATATGAATTATTGACTCCAACTTCAATGTCCCCCAACATTTTAAAAAATTATTGAAAATAGGATCAAGATCGAAGACATGTTGGTAAAAAGAGGAGAGATAAAATTATTCAAAGATAATAAATCCAACACTAATACCAACAATAACCATTATGTATCTAAATATGTTAATAATAGAGGGGCCAACAATCACAATGATAAACCTAAGCTATGGTTAAAGAATAATAACAAAAATATTGTGAATGATGGAGTTGTGGAGGCCCACAACTTAAAGGCCACACCTTTTAACTTATCAAGTGGAGCTAACTCTTCATACAATGTAAATCAAAAAAATAAAGCTCCCTTTAATTCCAATAATTCCAATAACAAATCCAACAATCCCAACAACAATTATAATAATAATCCTTTTAATAATACTAATGGGAATAAGTCTAAACCCTTTTTCTCCACATATCAAAAGAGAAAATTCACCTTTCTAGGTGAACCCTTGGAGAACGCATTAAGAACCTTGGTTGCTAATAAGATTATCACATTACCTAAGTTAAGACCTTATGAACCTCAAATTAAACCTAATTGGTGGAATGATTCTCACCATTGTGAGTATCATCGAAATAAGGGTCACAAAACCAACAAATGCATGAAGTTAAAACACTTAATACAAGACCTAATAGATGATGGAACTATCAAAATTTAAGGGCCTCAAAAAAATGAGGATCATACGGCCTTCAAGAACCCCTTTCTAAACCATGAAAAGGGTGAGTCATCTAATGCCAACCAAAATCATAAAAGAGGTAGTGAGAAAGTGAACTTTTCTCATACCTATGATAACATAATCAATACTCTAAGTGAAGAGGACAATACCATAAATATTATTGTGGTAAAGGAGAAACCAAGAGAAGCATCATCTAATGTTGTCACTAGGGGGCAAGCTTCTAAAATCACCTTACCTAGAAATGCTCCAAGAATTGTTCTACCCAACCAAAGCACATCATCATCTTCAAAGCAATATAACTTGGTTGATCAATTACAAAGAACTCCCTTTCAAATTTCAATCCTCTAATTGCTCAAATTATCACCTACTCACAAGGAAATTCTAGAGAAAGCTATAGTAGAAACCAATGTGCCTCTAAACCTAGATGCGGAAAAGTTTCAAAATATGGTGGGAAATCTCATTGATCCTCATTTCTTCTCATTTTTTGAGCAAGATGACATGTCACTCAACCATCCATAGAGTTTACCTTTGCATATAGAGCTCCTCATTCACAAACATAGAGTGAAAAGAGTACTTATCGATGGAGGAGCCAGCTTAAATATTTGTACCCTAAACTTGGTAAAAGCCCTAGGATTTTCTAAGGAGGCTATTGATTCAAAGGAAAAAATAATGATCAAAGCCTATGATGATGAAGAAAGAGCCTCTAAGGGTGTTATAGTACTTCCTATCAGAGTTGGTCTCATTCAAAAAGAGACCATCTACCAAGTTTTAGACCTAAATTTGACCTACAATATCTTATTACGGAGGCTGTGGATTCAAAAAATGTAGGTCGTGCCTTCTACTTACCACCAATGTTTAAAATTTCCTTATCTAGGTCAAGAGATTATGGTAAGTGGGGACTCAAACCCATTCCAATATTGTAACAACATCAAGCCTATCAATGACTCTCTAGTCCCACATAATGCAGAGGGGTCTATACCTAATCAAATAGAGAAAGGGAAATGTTCTAAGTACATCCCATTATTGAAGGAAAAGGAAAAGATAGAAAAATAAATTGTTTTGAAGACATCCCAAGACCCACTAACCTAGCTACATTGGCTAAGGGAAAAGAGAAGGTTGGTGAGGAAAATATTATTGAAAATTCAAAAGAAGATAAAACTAAATCTATCCAAGTATACACCAAGGAGGATCATTACCATAAAATGGATCAAATGATGAGAAATTTTGATGAACAATGTAAAATCAAGAAAAAAGGAGTAGGTGAATATTCACTATCCATGATGGACTTGCCATTATCTCCTAAATCATATGGAAGACCACTCAATTTACCCCATAAATACAATGATCATTTTGTGAGGGAAAATACTTCTTCATCCATGGATGAAGATGATAATGAAATCCTTAATTGGCTTTATAAAGATGAGGAGGCAAGTGCCCAAGAAAAATGCATCCAAAATATTAGCATTCCCACACATCAATCTGGGAAGGGATTTCAAATCATGCAAAAGATGGGGTACAAAGGACAAGGACCTTTGGGTACAAGGAATGAAGAACTTATTGAACCTATTGAAATGACATGGAGAGATAGCAAGGAAAAGACAAGATTAGGGTACCTTGAACAAGGGTACACCCAAAAGAACTATCCTAAAGTCTATGATCAAATCTTGCAATTGGAATCACATAGTGATGAAGATTCTAACAATTGGGAGTGGGACTCATTGTCAAGTGAGTCATGCCATGATAAGGAGGTATATATCATTCATGCCTATGCTTCTAACAAAGAAAAGGAGAAAATAGCATAACCAAATCAGAATCGAGTCTCTAGTTCAAATCAAGTGGTCTTAGAAAATATTCAAATTCAAGAAATTGAAGTAAATCAATGGGTAGGATGATGAACTACAACTGATTTAGAACCTAATTAAAAGATCTATGATTAGAGATCACCAAGTTTCTAATTAGATATGTAATGTTGTTAAATCAGTAATATGTTGTCATTGATGTCAACTAGTTTGACAACACTTATTTTGTAAGTTACTATAACTAAACATTTGTAGAAAAGGAGTAAAAGAGATGAAGAACATAAATATCTACATGGGGAAGATGTATATGATAGATGAGGGTAAGGAATACATTGAGTAACTTGTTGATGATTCTATGACCTTATGTTATTGACTTGATTATGTTTCATTCATCTATGATGAGAAAAAGAGCTGAAAGACACAAGGCAGTGTGGTCAGTTGATGAAGCATTATAGTATACACCGAGTAGTGTAGTGTATACAGAGCATAGTATAAACTAAGCTTGTGTTCACCGACACATTTCTTTGTTAACCAAGAAGGAGAAAGGAACTAAATGATTAGTTTAGCCAATAAGGATTGATGAGTTGGAAAGTACATCAAAATCAGTGATGGAGATAATGTTTGTTACGAAGATCAATGGCTAGCATAATTCAAGGAAGATCTAAAGGATGAAATCAAAACATGTTATTGGCACAATTGTCGAGGAAGGTTTAAGCGGCAAAATGGACAAAGGATAATAAGCGGAAAAATCTAATGGAGGAAAATGGTTTACTTATCTATTTAAGAGACTAGAGTTTCGTTATGAAACTAATGTCGGAAGAAGAAGGACTGTAGAATTATCTCATGAACAAGCTTCATGTATGCCTAATCAAACTGGTTAAGGAGAACCAAACTGTAGAGTTTATCGAGCATCAGAAAGTTATTATCGAGTGACAGTAAGTCATTGATTATTGTTGATACAAAATAGTAATACTGATCAGAGGATTTGATTTAGCATAAAATAGATCTGAACATCTGTAATTGAAGTTGTATTGTAATTAGATCAAACTGTTGTTACATTTTAACCATTGTAAACAGAGAAATCTCTTAACAGAGTGGACTTGAAATTCATATATGCGTCATTCATAGAATGAGCATTGTTAGCTATCAACCCCATAGTGAATGTTGGTTGGATGATAACGGTTGGTCTAAAATCCTCTAACAAGGTCACACCTAACAGTGTTTTTGTAACCTTTAATAGGGTTGGGTCTTCACCAACCTCACTTTAGAAGAGTGAACATTTTTGGGTTGCCGGTCCCAGGTGGTTTTTCCCTTCACAGGGTTTCCACGTTAAATCTTTTGTGTTATGTGTTCATTGTGGTGATTCTTTTTTATCATACTTTGCATATTACATGTTAGATTTGGTCGGTAATCATTAGTTATTAATTGATCGGTAATTGGTAAAAGCACAGACAATAAAGTATTTTATGTTACCGAGCTGCATAAGTTTAAGTAAATTGTTTTGGATTATACATTTTGATTTGGGACTATGGATAACTAATTCACCCCCCCTCTCAGTTATTCTAACAATTAGTATCAGAGTTGTGGTTGCTTGGAACAGAGTTTTAAGGACTTCAACACAAAGGTCTCAAAATGTTTAAGAGGGAAGTGCCAAAGCTAAACAAGAATAACTTCACAATATGGAAAATTCAAATGAAGTTGCATGTATCCAGGATTGGGAATTCTGCCCTAGATATGATGGAGAATGGATACCTTGCACCACCCACTGGTCCCTTGACCCTTGATCAACTAAGGGATAGGAATGAACATAATTTTATTATGATGGAGATTGTTGCTACCTATTCAGATGTTGAATTTGAAGACATCAATAATTGTACTACTACTAAGTAGATGTGGGATAAACTAGCTCTAATTTATAGTGGTGATGCGAATGTCAAGAGAGCAAGAGCCGAAAGCTTGAGAGGAAGATTCGATGACATAAAGATGAAAGAAGGTGAAAACATTATGTAGTAAAAAAATAGAATAAAAGAGGTAGTTCACACTAGTAGAGCATCAGATGGAGTTATTGATGAAGACACTGTGGTAAGAAAAATTCTGAGAACCCTATTGCCTATCCATGCCATCAGAATATCTGCAATTCATGAAAATAGATCAGCACCTAACAACACACTCACTCTTGATAATCTGATTGGAAAGCTTACAAAATTTGAACTGAATAATTATGATAATAGTGTTGTACCCAATGTTGAATCCACTTTCATGACTTCTCTGAAGATTGGTAAGTCTAGTAGTAGAAATAAGAATGATGATAGTGATAGCAATACTGATGATGAGCTTGATGAAATTGAAGCTCTTATGGCCAGAAGGTTACCTAAAGGAAAAGGAAGGTATAGAGGCAAGTTAACTTTAGCATGCTTTAACTATAAAGAAGTTGGCCACATTGCTTCTAGATGTCCACATAAGAAAGATGATGAAAGAACCAAAGACTGATCTAAAGGAAGATATGGGAGAAGATACAATAGAGGCTACTAACACTACAATAGAGATAACTGAGACAATAATGACAAAGGAAAGAAAGTTTGATACATTGCTGAGGAAGAAGATATCATCGATACTGACACTGATGATGATGTGGAGGTAGTATTTGTGGCAATGAAGGATGATTCCAAAGAAGATGAAAGGTATGTAGAGATAGCACTTATCTCTAAGGTAAATAAGAATGATACATGGATTATAGATAGTGGCTATACACATCACATGACTGGTGATGAAGAAAAATTTGATTATCTTGAAGAATACAATGGAGGATCTATAAGAATGGGAAATGATGCACCCTGTATGGTAAGAGGTAAAGGATCCCTGATGATAAATAATAGATTAAAATTTGAAAATGCTTATTGGGTAAGAGGATTGAACTATAACTTGCTAAGTGTGGCACAACTAAACAATTCAGGTCACTGAGTTTCTTTTGAGAGAAAAAAGGTGAAAATATTTGATGATGGAGGAAGACTTGTTGGAACTGGTACACAATCTAGAGGTAATATGTTTTATCTTGATAATGATCAGTCTTCTTGTTTATTGATGAAAGATGAAGATGCATGGTTGTGGCATAAAAGGTTATGTCATGTGAATTTGATAACATGATTAAGATCAGTAAAAAGAAAAGAGTTAGAGGTCTGCCTAACTTGTCAAAGCCTGATCATGTTATGTGTCATGAATGTCAGAAGGTAAGATGACTAAGTCCAGTTTCAAAAGAAAAAGATTACTCAAAAAAGAAGATACTTGAGTTGGTTCATACCGACCTATGTGGTCCTATGAGAACTCAGAGTTATTATGGAGACAGATATTTTATTCTTTTTGTTGATGATTATACAAGGTTAATGACTGTCATGTTCTTAAAAGAAAAATCTAAGGCATTCAAGATGTTCAAGTGGTATAAAGATAAAGTACAAAAAGAGACTGGTAAAGATTTGAAATGCTTAAGATCCAATAGAGGAGGTGAATTTATCTCTGATGAATTTACTAATTTTTGTAATGAGCATGGTATTAAAAGATAGGTCTCTACACCGAGGACACCCCAGCAGAATGGTATTGCTAAAAGGAGGAATAGGTCAATTGTTGACTGCATGAGGACATTAATGATAGAAAAGAATGTTTCTCAAACATACTAGAGAGAAGTTGTTAGCACTATTGTCTATGTGTTAAACTGAGTACAACTGAAGGACACTAATAGGACACCCTATGAGTTATGGTTTGGACACAAACCCATTGTAAGTTATTTCAAAATTTTTGGAAGCAAATGTTTTATTCTGAAATATGAAAGAAATGGAAAGTTTGACTCAAAAGGTGATGAGGGGATATTTATATGATATTCTAGTAAAAGTAAAGCATACAAGTGTCTGATTAAAGTTACAAATAAAATTATTGAAAGTACTAATGTTTGAGTTGATGAGTTTGATGATAAGAATGTAGAGGAAAGTAGAAAGGAACTTGAGGACTACAGTAGATTCACTTACATTGAACAACCCGAGTACATATCGATGTCGTAGACAATGACAACCGATCAGCAAGAAAATAATATCGAGGAACAGGAAAAAGAAACCAATGAGAAAGAAGGACCTACCGAGAAAACAAATGAACCTAAACATGATGAACAAGAAAGAAGAAATCAGATACTAGAAAATTTTTTCAGAAGACACCATCCTGAGACACAAATCATTGGAGATAGACAAGCTGGCATGAAAACAAGGAGTAAAGCAAGACAAGGTACATGTCTAGTTTGTGAATATGAACTGAAGAATGTAAAAGTTGCATTAGAAAATGATGAATGGGTTAGTGCAATGAAAGAGGAAATAGAATAGATAGAGAAAAAAAAACCTAGACCTTAGTACCCTGACCTAAAGATAAAAAATTTATCGGTACTAAGTGGATATTCAAGAACAAATAGAATGAGAATGGAGAAGTAATAAGGAACAAAGCCAGATTGGTATGCAAAGGATATGCACAGGAGGAAGGAATAGATTATGGTGAAACATTTTCACTTGTTGCTAGATTGGAAGGAGTCAGAATGTTACTTGCATATGTTGCACACAAAAATTTCAAAGTTTACCAAATGGATGTCAAGTCAGCATTTCTGAATCGAATACTTGAAGAAGAAGTCTACATAGAATAACCTAAAGGGTTCATGGATCCAGAAAAGAAAGACATGGTATGTAGATTACATAAGCTTTATATGGTTTGAAGCAAGCACCAAGAGCCTGGTATGAGAGGCTGTATACTTATTTGTTAAGTATTAGATTTGTAAGAACAAGTGAGAACAACAATTTGTATATGAAAGGAGATACTAATGAAACAATTCTTATTGCTGAAATATTTATGGATGACATTATTTTTGGAGGACAAGATCAAATCTATAAGTCATTTTCTGATGAAATGAGAAGTGAATTTGAAATGTCTATGTTCAGAGAGATTAAGTTCTTTCTAGGACTACAAGTGATTCAGTAGAATGATGGTATATTCATCACACAATCCAAATATATCAAGGAAATATTGAAGACATTTGACATGGAAGATGCTAAACCTCTGGGAACACCAATGGCTACTAGATGTAAATTGACTAAGGAAGATGAAACTATAGAAGTGAACTAGACATTGTACCGATCTATGATTGGTAAGTTAATGTATGTAGTGCATAGTAGACCAAACATAGCACATGTTGTGGGAATTGTTGCAAGATTTTCTGCAAACCCTAGAGAGTCACACATGATTGCTACAAAGAGAATCTTAAGATGCCTAAAGAAAATTGAAGATTATGGATTATGGTATCCTAAGGAAGGCAAGTTTAGACTCAGATTCTATACCAATGCTAATTGGGTTGGAAATGTGGATGATAGAAAAAGTACCACCAGAGGAGTATTTTTCTTTGGTGAAAGACTTGTTACATGGACAAGTAAGAAGTAGGTTTTCATTTCTCAGTCTACAGCCAAAGTAGAGTATGTTTCTGCTGCTACAAACTGTTCAAATATTTCATATATTAAACAAGTTCTGGAAGGTATGAATGAGATAATCACTAAGTTGGTGATTATATACTGTGATAACACTAGTGCAATAAACATTTCAAAGAATCTAGTGATGCACTCTAAAACAAAGCATATATCAATTAAGTATCACTACTTGAGAGAACAAGTACAGGAGAAGCAAGTTAAGCTAGAATTTGTTACATCAAAAGAACAACTTGCAAACATATTTACAAAGCCTCTACCAAAGGATACATTTGAATACTTGAGGACTAGACTTGGGGTCCGTCCCCTGTCTACTAGTCACTAATGTGATCTGGATGTTGCGTCAGCCTAATCTTATCAGAAGATCATACATTTTTATGCAGCATAGTTCACACTTTGGATCATGTCTAAGGTTGTGAAAAAAATTTGGAGAACTGGAATAGATTGGCATAGCAGTATACAGAGATATAGAGTATGTACCGAACAACAGAGAGTTACTTGGCTACTACAGAGCTGTATGTTTATTTGTTTCTTTTACATTGTTGTCAAAGGGATAGATAAACAATATGAAACAATATGCAATGATGAGAACTATCTAAGGGAGATACAAATTGAAGAAAGGGAGAGCATCGAAGATCAGTTACTGAGAACAAAAGAAGGAATCTGAGAGCTGAAAAGATCATAACTGTAGAATGTCAAAGCTTCTTTTGTAATGCTATTGAGTAATGTAGTGATTAAACATATTAAGCTAGGGAGAGCTTGTACAACATTTGTTCACAGAGTTGTAGAATACATGTTTGGTATGTGTATGGTATATTTCATATTACTTGAGTTCCCATCAATGCCAAAGGGAGAGATTGATGAACTACAACTGATTTAGAACCTAATTGAAGATTTGTGATTAGAGATCATTGAGTTGTTGATTAGATATGTCATTTGATTAAATCATTAATATGTTGTCATTGATGTCAACTATTTTGATAGCACTTATTTTTTAAGTTACTATAACTAAACATCTATAGAAAAGGAGTAAAAGAGATGAAGAACAGAAATATCTACATGAGGAAGATGTATATGACAGATGAGGATAAGGAATACATTGAGTAACTTTCTGATGAGTCTATGACCTTATGTTATTGACTTGATTATGTTTCATTCATCTATGATCAGGAAAAGAGTTGAAAGACACAAGGCAGTGTGGTCGGTTGATGAAGCATTATAGTATACACCGAGCAGTGTAGTGTATACCGAGCATAGTATAAACCAAGCTTGTGTTCACTGACACATTTATTTGTTAACTGAGCAGGAGAAAGGAACTAAATGATTAGTTTAGCTAATAAGGATTGATGAGATGGAAAGTACATAAAAATAAGTGATGGAGATAATGTTTGTTACGAAGATCAACGACTAGCATAATTCAAGGAAGATCTAAAGGATGAAATCAAAATGTGTTATTGGCACAACTGCCAAGGAAGGTTTAAGCAGCAAAATGGATGAAGGAGAATAAGAGGAAAAATATAGTGGAGGAAAAGAAAATGGTTTACTTTTCTATTTAAGAGACTAGAGTTTCGTTATGAAACTAATGCTAGAAGAAGAAGGACTGCAGAATTATTGCATGAACAAGCTTCATGTATGCCTAATCAAACTTTTTAAGGAGAACCGAACTACAAAGTTTACCGAGCATCAGAAAGCTATTACCGAGCAATAGTAAGTCATTGATTATTGTTGATACAGAATAGTAATATTGATCAGAGGATTTGATTGAGCATAAAATAGATCTGAACATCTACAATTGAAGTTGTATTGTAATCAGATCAAATTGTTGTTATATTTTAACCATTTTAAATAGAGAAATCTCTTAGCAGAGTGGACTTGAAAGTCTTATATGTGTCATTCATAGAATGAGCATTGTTATCATGTCAACCCCATAGTGAATGCTAGTTGGATGATAATGGTTGGTCTAAAATCCTCTAACAAGATCACACCTAACAATGTGTTTGTAACCTTTAAAAGGGTTGGATCTTCACTGACCTCACTTCAAAAGAGTGAACATTTTTGGGTTGCCGATCCCAGGTGGTTTTTCTCTTCACAAGGTTTCCACGTTAAATATTTTTTGTTATGTGTTCATTATGGTGATTGTTTGTTATCATACTTTGCATATTACATGTTAGATTCGGTTGGTAATCATTAGTTGTTAATTGACTAGTAATCAGTAAAAGCACAGACAGTAAAGTATTTTATGTTACCGAGCTACAGAAGTTTAAGTAAATTGTTTTGGATTATACATTTTGATTTGGGACTATGGATAACTAATTCACCCCCCTCTCATTTATTCTAACATAGGAGAATGTTACATACCTTCATGGAGACCTACTATGGAGGAATCTAATGTTAGGTTTAATCCATGAGACTTTTATCCAACGGAAACCTTAGAGGTGTCTAGTGAGGAAGACTTTGACCCTAGTTCTTTAGAACATCTAGAAGAGGCACATGTCATAGACTTGAATGATACAATGTTTGAACTATCATATGAGGTCTTATCCCTAAATCCCATCGAACCAAGCCAAAGCATTGATCCCTTAACTCTTATATACCTAGAATTAATCGAATGGGATTCCATTGAACCAACCCTCCTCCCAACCTTTTTGAATGACAAAGTGGTGTCCCAATACCTCAATGCGGTTGAACCTTCTTCTATCATGGAATATGAGGAGGAAGTGATAAAGGGAAGTATCCAAACTTTCAATTCCCCTAAAATTGAAAAAAAAAAAAAAAAGGAAAAAGGAAAAGAATCTAATGTTGAAAACCACATGGTGGCTGCATTAGATCAAAAAGAGAAAGAAATAAAGAATAGTTTCGAAAATGAAAACCCAATTGAGGTGCCTAAGGAAGGGAGTTTGGATACTTTACTTGAACACTATGAAGAGAGATCTCCTATCTTGATTGAGCCTACAGAAAAGATAAACATTGGGTCAGAATCCGAGCCAAAGATCATACACCTAGCGGCATCCTTATCTAGTGAAGATAGAAGAATTCATCAAATTCTTCAAGGAAAAAAAAGACAACTTCACATGTCATATGATGATATGTCAGGATTAGATCCAAAATTTATTATGCATCATTTGAACATAAAGGAAGGAGCCAAACTAATCAAACGGAAGTTAAGAAAGATGCATCCACATATAGCCTTACTTGTAAAAGTGGAGTTGGAGAAATTGCTAAAAGTGGGATTTATCAGGGCCATTGATTATGCCCAATGGATTTCAAATATCATGCCAGTTTCAAAAGTAGATAAGTCCATCAGAATTTTCACAGACTTTAGAGACCTCAATTTGGCATGTCCTAAAGATGATTTTCCTCTTCCAAGCGTAGACGCCATTGTAGATTTAACAGCGGGACATTCCATGTTCTCACTTATGGATGGATTTAGTGGCTACAACCAGATCAAGATAGCACATGAGGATCAAGATAAAATATCATTTACATGCACATGGGGAACATTATGTTGGAATGTTATGCCCTTTGATCTAAAGAATGTCGGGGCAACATATCAAAGGCCTGTGACAACAATATTCCATGATATGATGTAAAAATTCATGGAAGATTATGTAGATGATATATTAGCAAAATCTCATTCAAGAGAGGAGCATCTACCAATTCTAGAGAAAATATTTTTCACATTAGAGCAATTCAAAGTAAGGCTCAATCCAAAAAAGTGTGCATTTGGGGTCCAATCATGAAGGCTGCTAGGCTACTTTGTATCAGCAAAAGGAATAGAGGTAGATCCCACTAAAGTCAAAGCCATCATGGATATGGAATCACCTCAAAACATAAGTCAAATGAGGTCACTACAAGGAAGAATCCAATCCATCAGAAGATTTATATCCCAACTAGCGGAAAAATGTCATAACTTCACCCAACTTCTCCATAAAGATATAGTTTTCAAATGGGATGAGAAGTGTGAAGAAGCTTTCAAAATGTTGAAGAAATACCTCATGAATCCTCCAACTTTGATGCCACCAATCAAAGGAAAACCCTTGATCCTATATATTTCAGCAACTAAACATTCATTGGGGGTACTCTTGGCACAAGAAGATGAATCAGGCAAAGAAAAAGCAATATATTACATAAGTAGAACTTTGGTGAAATACGAGTTGAACTATACTTTCATCAAAAGGGCATGTTTGGCTGTGGTTTTTTCTTCCCAAAAATTAAGTCACTGTATGCTATCTCATAAGATAAGACTCATTACAAAGATTGATCCTTTAAAGTATCTACTTAGTAAAATAACATTAAATGGAAGGCTAGCCAAATGGGTCATGGTGTTGAGTGAATTTGACATCGAGTATGTGGATTGAAAATCTATCAAAGTGAAAGTCATTGTAGACCAATTAGCATAATCACCATTACAAGATGATCATCTGATTCAAGTAGAATTCCCAGATTTTGAGATTGTGAATCTTGAGGCAAAGACATGGAAACTATACTTTGATGGTTCCTACACACAACATGGATCAAGAGCAGGCATACTCTTAATTACTCCTCAAGGATCTACAGTTCCAAAGTCATATAAATTTTTATTTCCATGCACCAATAATATAGCAGAATATGAAGTTTTGGTCATTGGAATCAAGTTGACATTAGAATGGAAAGTGACAGAACTGAAGGTGTATGGAGATTCACAATTAGTCAGTAATCAGATTAATGATGAATACTAGACCAAAGATGACAAGATGATACCTTACAAGAACATGGTGGAAAATCTTAAGAAGTACTTCATTCTTATCACATTTGAGAAACTTCCAAGAGAAAAGAACAAAGAAGCAGATGTAATGGCTACTTTGGCATCACTTCTTCAAATACCAGATCAAAGTGCCAGATATGAATTCCTGGTAGAAGAAGTGGAACAACCTACATTTGACCCTACCCATCCTCATACCATTTGTTTTCTAACAACACATAAATCACCTTGGTATGGAGATATTTACACTTACCTCAAAGACCAAATATTACTAATGGACCAAACCAGGAACCAAAAGAAAAGCTTTATCCAAAAAGCCTCTTGATATACCTTAATATTCGACACATTATATCGTAAGAGTCTAGATGGAATGCTTCTTAGATTTCTAGAGAAAGCAGAATTAGATGTAGCCTTATGAAAAATCCACGAGGGGATCTATGGGTCACATTCAAATGGATTAACCCTAATGAAGAAACTTCTTAGGATAGGATATTTTTGGCCTGCAATGGAGAAAGATGCTTGTCACTTTGCTAAGACTTGTAAAAAGTGTCAATTTCATGGAAAATTGATAATTGTGCCCAAACAAGAGCTTCATCCAATGACGACACCTTGGCCATTTTATCAATAGGGTCTAGAGTTAATAGGAATGATTTATCCACCATCTACAAATGGTCATAAATTCATTATCACAACAATAGAGTACTTTACCAAATGGGTGGAAGTTGTACCCTTATCAACTACAACAAGAAAGTAGATATCCTTGTTTATCCTAAACCACATAATATGTAGATATGGTGTACCTCATGCCATCATAATGGATAATGCAAAGCACTTCAAAAATAAGGATCTAAAAGAGTTGTGAACAAAGTTCCATATGATCCATCACTCTTCATCAATATATTACCCCCAAGGTAATGGACAAGCTAAATCAACAAATAAAAACATCTTGAATATATTGAAGAGAACTGTGGACAATTCAGGTAGAGATTGGCACATAAAAATAAACCTGGCCCTATGGGCTTATAGGACAAGTATTATAATGCCAATAGGAGCTACACCATTTTTCCTTAGTCTTTGGAACAGAAACAGTTTTACCTTTCGCAGTAGAACTTCCATCCTTAAGGGTATCTTTACATGGTTTGATAAGTGAAGAGGATTATAGAGTTGCTAGGTTGCATGAACTAGAACTGCTAAAAAAAGAAACAAGCATTTGATCACTTAAAAGTATATCAAAACTGAATGTCAAGGACTTATAACAAGCACATCAAGTCAAGAACATTCCAAATAGGTGACTTAGTTTTGTGAGAGAATCCCAAGAATCAAGCAAAAATAGAAAAGAAAGGAAAATGGGAAGCTAACTGGTTAGGACCTTTTTTTTTATCACTTCATCTTTTCGGACCGGCACCTATAAATTAGCAGATTGTGATGGAGAAGAATTAAAAGAAACTATCAATAGCATTCATCTAAAGAGGTTCTATACATGAGATAGATGAAAGAGTATAAAGAGTATCAAAAAATTAGATGGAAAGCATTCTATTTATTGTACATAGTCAAAAGAGATCTTTAAAATACCCAAAAAAAAAACATTTGAAAAATAGAAAAGAGTAAACAAATCAGAAATGCAAAAAAGATAAAAAAAATAGTGGAAAATTGAGTATGAAGAAAGCCAAAAACATTTATATATGATCCTCAAAAAGATGTTTTCTTGGTGAAAACCTAGCAAAATGGCACCTTGATGATATGAAAAGAAAAAAAATCAAAAAAGAGAAAATACAAAAAAAGAGAAAAAGAGAAAAAGAGAAAAAGTGTCTTGGTGAAAACCTAGCAAATAGGTGCCTTGGTAGAAAAAAAAGAAAAAAGCTTTAAAAATAGAAAAAGAAAGCAAGATCCATTCAATCTGTGAAAACCTGGTAAACAGGTGCCATTGAAAGTTCAAGTCAGTCACATATCTAGAAGTCATCCTTGTAAATATTGCATTCGCCAGCATTTGTATAAATTGCATAATAAAACCCCACAGTTGCATTTGCAAGTATTGAAATCATATCAAACTGGGGGCAATCTACTCTAAAGGAGGAAGGATTCATCAATAGAAAACTGCAATCAATCATCAAATCAATTCATCAAAAATGCAAGTGAAGCACTTAATCAAATCTTCATCCAAATCCAATTTGAACCAAACACCAAATTTGATCCTAGATCTTACATCACCCTATCTTTATTAGGATTAAAAGTATGAAATGGATGGAAATACACTTGAAATATGGATTTGAAAAACATTGCAAATTTTTTCTAAGTGTTGACTTGATTGATGGAATCATACCTTTCTAGCAAATCGGTGAAAGTTTTTAAACTAGATAAGCTATGATGAAAGCATGATATTTTATCGATTCCTAAATGACTGTATTAAGATCAAAGTTTTAAAACATGTATTATTTGTCTAAAGACGTGATCATCAAAGAATCATTGAGGACTTGTACATAGGGTAAAACTGAGATCTCTATTTGTTTACGTAAAAGGATACCTTGGATATTTTGATCTTCAATATCATAATACCAAAATCCACTTGCAACATAGAATCTGACAAAATCTATATTCACACTCTCATGATTGACTTCAATCAGTGATATTCATACCAGAAAGGATGGGAAAGCAACAAAAAAGGTGCAAAAAGTATTCATATCATCATGGTTGAACTAGTGATGGTTGTACTAAAAATGGGAATCCAAAAATTGCTCAATGATGATTATAAGCTCCAAATTTTTGAATAATGACAATTAGTTGCATACATCTTAGATTAAATGCATTTAATATATTTTTCCTTTCTTAGTTTAAATTGCATGAGGGAAAATTGACAAAAATGAAAGGGGGTGTGGTTAAATAAAAAAATCAAATGAGTATCAAAAATTATATGTGATCGAATGTGTTGGAAATCCAAAAACAAAAACAAAAGTGCATTCCACTAGTTCACTTGCATTTGTTAGGTTCATTTTTAATCATTACTTGGAATTGCATTAAATCATCTTCATTAGATCTTGCATTCATTTAAGCATGTTCATCATTTGAATCATTAAGTTCATTGCATTATGGTTCATTTAAAATCATTGTGTTAAGTAGCATTTTAATCATTAATTGCATTAGATTGCATATATCATTTAAATCTATTGGATATTGCTAATGCATGGGAGGTGATTGAGACATTTAATATGTTTAATCACTACATTACTAAATTGGCACTCATACTGTTGTGTGTGTGAATTTTGTACCTAGCTATGGACACAACACTTTAGTAAAATATTAGAGGTTAGTAGAAATCAAAATCTTGCAACTAATTGAAACTAAGCTAACCAGGTGATTTACTGTCTTCTAGTAGGTGCGAGTATGATGTTCTTAGATTGGAATTGAGATCAATGACAATGCAACACCTAAACAAAGGATTTGAATGCAAAAGAATAAATGTGAAATGAATGCAAATTATTCTATATTTTTGTATTTTCTATGCAATAATATGAAAAACTGTATGAATCTAAGCTAGATGAATGAAATTGAGATTGAATGCAGATTTATCTAAGAATGATATGAATGCTATGAATGCAAAGCTATGATATGAAAACTATGAAACTATGACCAATAATGAAAGATCTCACTAATCGCCTATCGCAAGTGCTCAATCCTTCAATTGCAAATTCGCTAGAGTAATTGTAAAAATTTGAGGTCTATTTTTGTGAAGAACTAAGCCTTGATTTTATAGAAATCCAAGGCTTTGAGGATGCAGGAGAAAAGCCATAAATCACTCTTGATAAACTCAGGTTGATTTTTGAGTTATCAAGAAATCAGAGATAATTAACTCACAAAAAATCATGCAAAAGTAGTGTTCAACTCAAAATAGAGTTTAGATCAAATTTCAACTCATCATCAGATGTTGAGTTTAATTTTAAAATTGATTGTTGATTTCTAGTTGACTACTTTTCTATTGTACATGATTTAATTATAAATTAATTTAAAAATAAAGTGATTTATTCTCAACTTAACTAATTTTTGAATTAAAATAGTTGATTTATGGGTTAATCAATTATTAAATCAAACTTTATTCAAAAACTATATTATTAAAAATTGACAATTGACTTTAATTAATTAAATAAGAATTTAATCAATTAGTCATAAGATTTTAGATTTATTGTCAAAATAAAATAATACAATTTAGGAATAAATTTAATTAAATCATATTGAATAATTAAGTGGCAGTATTAAATCTAATTAATTAAATATTCAGAATATTCAACTAATCAAACTTTAGGATAATAGAATTTATCACCAAATAATTATTAAATTAAAGATAAATAGGATAAAAAGGAATATTCTTGAGGAATATTCCCCGATGCAGAATTTAGGATAAAATCAATTAGGATTCGATAATGTGCAGATGTGCCTTAGGTTAGGACTTTGATGTCGATTTCATTCGAATTGAAGATGTAGGAGGTTAATGAACCTATAGCCCATTTTTTGGGTATTACATTTTGCCCCTCTTTGAATCACTGTGCGAAGCGTAGTGGTTCAAAGAATAGTCTGTGTTTGATATATATGTATGAAACTGATTTGAAAGATTAACCAATTTCAAGACAAAAACCGATTGAAAGATTTAAAGATGTAAGATTTAGGTCTTGATTGACCAAAGATAATGTTAACTATAGCAACAATGAACCGATGATTACGAAAAAGTGTCAAAATGCTTGATTCTGAACCTTATGATTGCAAAGAAGTGAGTGACCGATTCCAAACCTGATTGTCCTAAAAAGAATCATATTGGTATCACATCTTGAACCCATCAGTTATGAAGAAATAAGGAAAATAACACTAATGAACCAATAGTTACAAAAAGTTGATACAGTTTACAAGATAGATTTAGGATACCAGATTGACATGGATCTCGATGAATTTGATATGCCCCAAGAATCAACAGATTTTCTCCAAGAGACAAGGACTTTTGATGAATCAGTAACTAGACATGGTTGTTGTCTTGATCACTAAGGAAAGATTTGATTTACAAATTTGATTGATGTGCAATACCATGCCCCCTTCGGGATTAAAATGGAAATCTGACAAGAAAAGTTAGCGTTGAATGGTTTAGAAGTATGTTAATTGATTTGAGAAATGGTTATGCACGTTCGAGAATGCATTCTGCATCATTTAGAGGTCCTAGAGACCAAGTTTGACTAGGTTTGACCATGAGTTGAAATTCGTATAGTTTGATTTAAGATAATCAGTTAAGTTGAATTCTGGATTTCTATGATGATTGAAGGTCGATTATGAAAGCAGATAGGCAATATAAATGATCTCAAATTTTGATTTTGATCCCGAAAATGGATTCTACTTACTATTTTGTTGGAGGGACCTTCATACAATGCTCAGTCCTTATGTCATGTTTAGCATTTTTTTTTGAAGAATCGTTAAGCATTTAAGTTTGATTCAACAATTTGTGAGATCATGCAATCATGCAAAGTGCAAAATTACTTGCAGAATGAAATGCAAACCTCAGGCCTAGGACCTAGTCACTGATCATGTGTCGATTTGTTGTCATCATTGAACTTTTTAGGTAACCAAATAAATCAATACAGCATCCACTAGTTAGGCAACTATGAGCATATGAATATTGATTTGTATGCACAAGAATCAATACAATGCCCATTGGCTAGACAACCATGGAGATATGAATATTGATTTTGTTTTTGGAATGTCGGATTAGATATAAGAACCAAGGCATAGACACCAGGATGGCCTAAATATCATATCCATTTTGATATAGCAATTTGTACAAGCATTAAAACATAAATGTTGCGATGACCAAAATACACCTTGTGTAACAAACACATCAAGCAGTCAAGAGATCATTCTAAATCCAATGTGAATTACTCATAGTGACCCTTTATCATTCACATCCTTAGGTAAGATCACATTTCACAGTAGGAGAAAGAACTCACTCAAAAAGATAATAGTTAGATCAAATTTCTTTGAATTTTTTCGGTATCAATGGTCAAGGTACTCAAGGCCATCCAATTTGAGATAGAGGCTCTTACAGAAGGACACCATTTCAATCCATAATTTCCAAAGTTGTTAGATTTTCACACATAAGTAGAAAATAAAGAAAATATTATGCCCCCAGTCATCACTCTCTAAATCCTATAAAGGACATCATCGAAGAGCTCGAAAGGACACAATATGAAAAAATCTCAATGTGAATCAGTAAGCATACAAGGAGATAAAAGCATGTAAAAGCATAGATTATTTTCAGTTTGTGTTATTGTTTGATATCATTAATGTAGATGCAAAATCCTTTCTAGAGAGGAGACTGACTTACTGACTCAAATGTAGCTTCAAAGGAATTTGACTGGATATTACACATCTAAGATATATTGGAGGCCATAGGATATGACTTTGATTGCCCCCAAGTGTGAACATTGATAGGATACAAACGCTTGAGGTGATTGGTGTATAGACTGACTTTATTGAAAATAGGAATGTAGGAACAAACTGGGAGATATGTACAAACTAAAGCAAGACTGAAAGCTGGGAAAGACCAAGATTGTGCTGATAGATAGAGCATTTTGAAATAAGTGGTGCCCATTTACTGGGTTTTCACCATCTTGGCAAAGATTCTATTTTTGCTACCAAGACGCCTATTTCCAGGTTTTCACCAAGGCACTTTTTTTTCTCATTTTTTTGCATTTTTCATTTTTTCAATTTTTTTTTACTTTTGATATTTTTTTATTTTTTTGCGAATCATCAAGGCACCCATTGCCAGGTTTTCACCAAGATGTTCATTTTTTTAGGACTTTTTCCAATTTTTAAGATTTTTTTCAAGATATTTTTTAATACTAAATGCCTTAGGCATAAAATTTCTTCAGATGGAGAACGTTGATTAGTTCTCAGAGCTATTTTCCTTTAGTCATTGAGAGTTGATAGGCTCCAGAGCCAAAAGTAGTAGTGATTACAAAGGGACCCATCCAATTGGGTTCAAACTTCCCCTTGCATTCTCTATGTGATTGATTTTTAGGATTCTCTCCCAAGACTAGATCGCCAACCTGAAATTCTCTATGTCTGACTTTCTTGTTGTAACCTCTAGACATTCTTTTTTGATATACTCTAAGATGATCATAAGCTGCTTGTCTGCACTCATCTAGTAGTTCAAATTCTTGCAACCTAGACACTCTGTAGTCATCATCAGTTACTAGACCATGCATTTTGATTCTTAGTGATGGGATTTTAGCCTCAATAGGCAGTACCACTTCAAATCCATAAACTAAAGCGAAGGGTGTAGCCCTAGTGGGTGTTTTGATACTTGTTTTGTAGGGCCAGAGAGATGGATTGATCATGAGATGCCAGTCTCTTCCTCTTTTATTAACTGTATGGTGTACGATTTTCAATAGATTCTTGCTAGAAGCCTCCACTTGTACATTCCCTTGAGGATAGTAAATAGATGACCAATGTTGTGTAATCTTGAATTTGGCACATAGATCATCTAGGTCTGTGTTCTTTAATTGTCCACCATTATCTGTGACTATAGAATGTGGAATACCATACTGACATATGATGTAGTTCAGGATGAACATAGAGATTTTCTTGCCAGTTGCCTAAGTTAAAGGAACTGCTTCTACCCATTTCGCGAAATAATTTGTAGCTGTGATTATATGGGTATGTCCATTAGAAGAATGAGGATGTATGGATCCTATAAGATAAAATGCCCATTGGTGAAAAGGCCATTGTGTAGTGAAGGGAATTAAATCTCTGCCTGGAGCATGAATTAAGTTTCCATGTACTTGGCACTTTTGATAGTTCTTAGCAAACTTGATAGCCTCTTTCTCCATTTCTAGCCAATAGTACCCAGCCCTAATAAGTTTTCAAGCTAGTGTTAAACCGTTCGAGTGTGACCCACAAATACCATCATGGACTTCCTCTAATGCACATTGAGACTCTTCCCATTTTAAACATCTAAGTAGCATACCATCTAGACCTCTTTTGTACAGATCATGACTAATGATAACATATCAGGATGCACTGCAGATAAGGTATCTCTTTTCATGGCAGTTAAAGGTATCGGGAATGATTTGATCTTTGAGATAGTAGAATAGGTTTTTATAGCAAGATGAATCATGACCTAAAATAGTGAAAATCATGTGGGTTTTAGGGGAATCATATGTAGGATAAGATAGTTCTTCCACCAGGAACTCATAGCATAGATCATGTTCAGGCTACTGTAATAAAGTAGATAGCATTGCCATTGCATCAGCAACCTTATTCTCTATGCTAGGTATTTTCTCAAAGGTGATAGATATGAAATATTTCTTTAAATCATCTACCATTATCTTGTATGGAATGAGCTTTTCATATTTCATTTGATACACATCATTGACTTGGTGTATTACAAGTTGTGAGTCTCCATGAATGTGTAATTTTGTTACTCTCCACTCAATTTCTATTTTCATACCATTGAGAAGGGCTTCATACTCAACAATATTGTTTTTACAAGGAAATTTGATTCTAAATGCCTTAGGAATTGAGTATCCTTGAGGAGTGATAAACAAGATGCCTGCTCCAGATCCATTATGTGTATAGGAGCCATCAAAGAACAATTGCCATTCTCTAAAAGAAAGATTCATGATAGAGGAATCTAGGAATTCCATTTGCATTGGTGTATCATCAAACAAAGGTGCATCTACCAATTGATTAGTAATAACTTGGCCTTTAATAGATTTTCTTTCAACATATTCAATGTCAAATTCACTTAAGAGCATGACCCATTTGGCTAATCTACCCGTTAGGGCAACCTTGCTTACTAGGTACTTTAGTGGATCAATCTTAGCTACCAAATGCATGGTATGAGCCAACATATAATGTCTTAGTTTCTATGATGCAAAGATCACAGCTAGAAAAGCCTTTTCAATCATGGAATAGTTCTTTTCATATGCTACCAATGTCCTACTGATATAGTAAATAGCTCTTTCCTTCTTATTCTCATCATGTTGTGCAAGAAATGCCCCCAGTGATGTATCTATTGTAGAGACATATAAAATCAACATCTTCCCTTGAATAGGAGGCATCAAGATAGGAGGATTTGATAGATATTTCTTGATATGATTAAAATTCTTTTCACATTCCTCATTCCATGCAAAGGTCACACCTTTATGTAATGTCTTTGTGAAAGGCTGTGATATGTCTGCTAGCTAAGATATGAAGCATCTAATAGATTGTACTCTCCCTTGTAATGTTCTCATTTGACTGATATTCTTGGGAGGTTGCATCTCCATGATAGCTTTAACTTTAGCTAGATCAACTTCAATGCCCTTTTTTGAAACTATGTAGCCTAAGAGCTTTCCAGAAGTGACACCAAAATCACGCTTCTTAGCGTTTAGTCTAAGACTAAACCTCTCCATTCGATCTAGAATTTTCCTCAAGTGATTTAGATGTTCAGATCTTATCATAGATTTTTCTAAATTATCATCAACATAATCCTCCATAGTTTGATACATCATGTCATGAAAGATAGATGTCATAGCTCTTTGATATGTAGCACCAGCATTCTTAAGCCCAAATGGCATGATATTCCAACAAAAGGTACCCCACGCACATGTGAAAGTAGTTTTCTCTTGATCCTCTGGAGCAATTTTTATTCAGTTATATACAGAAAAACCATCCATCAAAGAATACATCTCAAAGCCTGTAGTCATGTCCACTATCTTATCAATGTTAGGTAGTGGAAAATCATCCTTAGGGCATGCTTTGTTTACATCTCTAAAATTTGTGCACACTCTTATAGATTTGTCTAGTTTTGATACAAGTACAATATTAGAGATCCATTCAGCATAGTCAATAACATGGATGAATTCGGCTTTCGATAGTTTCTCTAATTCAGCTTTGACCAAGAGTGCAACATGTGGATGCATCTTTCTCAATTTCTTCTTACTATGTTTGACATTTGGAGCTATAGATAAATGGTGCATTATGAGATCAGGATCCAACCCAGGCATATCTGAATATTTCCGTGCAAAGTTGATCTTATTTTTAGTTAATAATATTGTAAATTTTTTCTTTTCTTCTTCTGATAAGGATTGTGCTACATGAATCAACTGTGGTTCTTCTGTTTGTAATACCCCTCTAACCCTAATATAAGTTTTGTGTTTTTGAAAGAATTAAGATCCTTCGATGTTTTCTTACAGCTTAAGTTGTACATGATACTTGTTTGATATATTCCTATAGTTGTTTATAATGATTTCATAAGCTAGTACTCAATGATTCTAATATCAGACATACTATCTAAAGGTATCATTTTTGTATGTATTTATCTCCATGTATGTATTGAGTACCTACAAGACCTTTATGAACATAGTTAGGATGTTATATGATATGTACTTGATAGATATATATAAGTGGTTATTTATATTTTCTTCTATTAAGGTTACCTTGGATGAATCTTGTATCTCACTTGATGATTTGATTATGTTAATTTATTATTAGTATTGATAAGAGACTAACACAATGCTTGAGATTCTAACCTTCATTATGATGATGCTACATGCTTTGAGTGTATATATATACATGATGTGTTTTCATGATTCAGGACGAAGTCGTAGTTACTCACATAGCTGAGGTCCACACGATGTATCGATCCTGGTCATCTGTCTGCAATATTTTCTTTTATATGTATATCCATGCATATGTATTTCTTCTTTGTGATGCAGGCTTGCAGGTACCGGGCATCGACTTCACCTGGCTTCACAGGTCTGAGCATGCCCTCAAATCCTCGATGGTTGTTGTTATGGAGATAGTACTAAGGTCCCTACATGAGTCTTCCTTTGTCATTATTCTAATTTAGGAATATTAGGGTTCCTTCTTTGTCAATCAACCTTTGGGTCAAAAACCCAGATCCAACGCACCCGGTTGGGCATGGTTGTAGTTAGTGCCTTGTGGCCACTTGAATTCATTTGGTTGTATGATTTGTTTACTCATTTTATTTATTTCTCCTTCTTGGTATGATTCTTAGTTAATCTTTCTATGTTGTGTTTCAGGAGTTTGGCTTGACTTTCCTTGTTGACTTTGGTTGACCTTGTTTGATCTTATGGTTTTCTCGATATGTTTCATAGTTGATTTTTATGGCCTCTTTCGATGATTAGATTTATTTTGAGGCATGTGATTTTATTCTACCTCAGTGTTATATCCTATAGCAATTATAAATAGGTAATAATATTGTGATCTATTACTTCATAATCTTATAGATTATAGTGTTTGGTATTTGGCATGTATCTATATAAATATAAATATATATATATATATATGGAAATATATATATGGGTGCACACATATATGTATTTATATATATATAATTTATATGTGATTATATGTTAATTATTGTAGATATTGTTGATGGTGTATATTTTGGGATTAATGTAAAGTATAATATTATTAATAATTAAATATTAAATAATGCGAGGTATATTATTCTCAATTGTTAATTATTAATAATGAGGATAGGTTATATATATAGATATTGATGTAATTAATGATGGCATATGCATATATGTTAGGATAATATTACATATGTGTATGAATGAATACAAATAATCTTTTATTGTATATTTGAGTAATATAGTTGTATGATATTAAGTTATTTTATAATACCCTTTAGTTAAGAGTTAGTTGGGAGTTGGTTACTTTTCCTCTCAACCTTTGGAAATCTATTTATATGCACTACTTTCTCATTTGAAGGGAGGAGATTTTGGGGCTGAAGCATTGAGGAGAGGATGGCCTTACTTTTCATGGAGATTTTGGAGAGAAAACTTGGAGATGTGAGGGAGAGTTTGTAAGCATATGTCTTTAAGAATTTTTGGTTATCCTTACTTTTTGGGAGAGAGACATTTTTGTGAGAATTTCAGTAATTGAGAGAGGGATTCTTTTCTGTGGAATTATTTATTTCTTTCATGGAGATTTCTGAAAGTGGATAGGGTTTGAAGGATGCATCTCAAGTTTGGATTTGTCTTCTCTTTTGTTTCCTTCCTTCTTCCATTCAACCTTCGTAGGACATGAGGTATGGATTGAATATGTTAGTTACTTTATGTCTCTGATAGATTATGGATCTATTTATATATTATAATTATTTATTATATCTATACTTTTAATTTCTATGGTTATTTTAAAGTTTTGAGTTTTTGTTTGTAAGAATTGGCATGTGTTTTCCTAGGGTTTTTAGCAACCCATTTTTGGAGATCTATTATTATAATAATTTAAATTGAATCTATGGTTTTACTAAATTAATTTTCTGGAAGTAAAATTCACATATCTCAAATGGGTATCTCTCTGATTTTATTTTTAAGGTCAAATTAATGCCTTATTTTTGACATTTTGGCAGACTATGCCTGTCCATTCTTGATTCTGAATTTTCTGTCAAATGTATTCGTATGCTACAGGCTGATATGATTATATAAAAGTCTAAATTTGATATAAAAGATTCTCCTAAGTCTTATCTTTCATTTTCAATTGGTTTGGAGAATTTTTATTATGTTTTGTGAAAATTACAACCGTTTTAGTGAAGGCAGGTCTGAACCCTAACCAGAATTTTCTATTTTAAACCAGAAGTCATAACTTTCTTTTCCACCATTGGATCTTCCTCAAAATCAAATTGAGAGTCCATAATTATGTTATCTAAATCTCCACTGAAGAGATTTCCTTTATTATTTGTTTTGTAGAAGATATGGATGACTGTTCTATGATGACTATTCTTTGCATTTAATCCTTGCTTGAAATAATTCAGTTTAAGAACATCATTAAGTTTTAAGGTTTCGTATGGTCACCAGAGGATATTATAATGTTTTCTTTTGGTTAATTGGATCTATGTATACTCTGAATATGTTTATAATATCACTTGGATGTCTTCTTATATGTTTGAAACATTCTGTATGCCATATTGGGTTTAGGGTTGTCAAGTGGACTAGGGACAACATATGTTTTCCTAAACTCAATCAAATGTTGTTATGGAATTGATATGAATTCTTGATGATGGATCTATTATGCTCTTATGATTTTTATATGTATGTTAGGGAACCTAAGTACACTAGGTGAGTGGCTCATAGTGAGGGGCCAGGGCCCTAAGTGGCTAGTACCAGGATAACCTACTATGAGTTATTTAATCAAGTGATAACCTAAATAAATGAATTGGGAATGAGAGATTATTGGAATGAGAAATTACACACTAATCAAGATTAATTGTGCCTCACCCATGCCTTTAGTGCTATTAAAGACTAAGGATGGGAGTGGGAGAAGGTACCTATGCGTAGGTACGACTGGATGACCTTGTCTGTACGAGAGGCATTTGGTTCCGCATGTGCCTACTTGGGGGCCGGGGCCAAGAGTGGCTAGTACGAGGACAACCCAAGGGGTGAGGGCTATGCGATGACACTCACCTAGCTTGTAGCTTAGAGTCTCTACTAAATTTGATCATGCCTCTGGTAGTCCTTGTGGTCTTCTTGTCTTTTCTTTTGTGTTGTGACTTTGGAGAAATTTTATCACCACCTTAGGAATTTCCTAGTTGTTACCTCTTGTATGGGCCTTTGGTTCTATCTCCTAGCTCAGGGGAGTGGGCCTATTGGTTCCACGTGGTTGGGTGGTTAATATTTATATCAAGGTATTGATCGTGATTTTTTGGATGATCCTAGCACATATTCCTTTTCAGATCTGCAGTTGAAGATTTCTTATTGGATATTTTAATATGTTGAGATGTACTTATGTATTTGTATTCATGTAATTTTTAATCTCCTGAAAGGAGTCTTGTAGTATTGATGCAATCTCAATTCAAAGCAATGCATAAGGGAATGGGTAGTTCTAGGTAAGAGAAAGGGAAAAGAATGTGGAATATTGGACATGTTACTAACATTAAAAGAAAGTGTTTATGTTATTTATCCTATCCTCTTATGTTGTCCATGTGTAAAGGAAATAATCTTAAATATATTATATATAATGATGTATCACAACAATAATGTATTCTCTCTTGATGAAAAGATCCAAGGAAATTATTGAGAAATGATAGGTTAGTGATTGGAATTTTTAACAATGAATGGTTATGAAACAATGCAATAGAATAGTAATTTGATTTTAATGTTAATACTTGGTTTATGTTAATGAAGTACCTAGGATAATGCCTACCTTAATGAATATTAATCTCTTACCTAAATTATTAGAGAAAAGTGATATAAAGGATAGTAGATGTAGATGAAATCAATATGAATTTATGGAATGAGTTGATAAAAGGAATAATGATGTTGGATGATTAACCTATGTTTAATAAAAGAAATAAGTTAGGGACATTTAACTTGGTGCATTAAAATGAATGTAGATCTTTTAAGCTCATGATTCCGTGAATATCTTATGCATGTAAATGGTTTATATGATGTTGCTTTAGTAGTGACGTTAGGGAACTCGGGAGGACTTAAGTTGTATAAATCTTACATTCAAGTAGTAGAAAATTATTTCTTCTTTTAGAAATATGAAGTGTAATGATGAATATTATTCTAGTTAAAATAAATAAATAAAATTCACTACTTGCATTTTATAGAGGTTTTATGTCTTGTCCTCTTGGGTTGCCTGGCGGGGTGTTACACTGTTGTTCCCAAGTTGATAGATTGAGTGGTCTCAATTAGAACTAGAGATATGTCCTGTAAATGACTCAAAAGAACATCAAATATCTCATCCTTAGGTGCCTCAGAGAGGTTTTCACCTTTGGATACATCTTTTATTTTTACTTTTGTAGGTTCTGAGACTACCACAAAGTGGTTTTCACCCTCAGATCTCCTTTTCTTTTTATTTTTATTATTATTTTTTTGACTAAGATACTTGATGTTCGACTCTGTCATGCTAACACTCAGTTCACTAATGGAAGTCCTCATAGGCTCAACTGCATTGAGGTGTCAAGAAAGGGCATAGTCATTGGGAAAGGTATAAATACCTAGGTTTAGATTCGTAGAGGTTTGGTCAAGAAGCTCGGGATGTTGGATAGTCAAAGTGGTGAAATATTGGGAAAGAGTGTTTATGGATATGGATTTGTCATCATTGGTCCTAAACCAATGCTCGAGTTTGAAGGTGATATTACAACTTAAGATGTTCAATTTTTGAATAGGCTCAATGTCATTGTGGGAGTCCACTTCAGCCATCGGTGGATCAAACTCGTTAAGTTCATCATTTCACTCTAGACTTACATTGGGTTTAGGTGCATATTGGTGAATAACATCAACATGTTTCTCTGTGATAAGTTCATCTTCTTCTGGAATGGCTCCCCATTCATAGTCATTTGATTCCTCATCTATACCTCTAGGAAATTTAAGAACATGAGTAAAGTCAGGATGAATACCCCAAGAAGGGTTACCCTCAGATTCTTATTTGAATTCATACTCATGGGAATTTGTCTCAGAATAACTACCACCTTCCTCTTTCTCTATTTGATTGTCTTTAAGATTAGCTGGTTCTTGTGGTGCAACTATCTCTTGTTCTATAGTAGGTTCTTGTGTTTCTACTACACTGATTCTTTTTACTAGATCATCTTCAGCTTCAAGGAGGTCTTTTATTTCTTTAGGCAAACACTCATAAGGAATGAGATCTTTAGTGGTGTCTGAATCATCACTGTCAGATTGTTCTATTGTTTCTCCCTTTAGTTGATTTGTTGTGGCTGGCTCAATCTTTTCTAAGACATGTGGGGAGTTCTTGCTAAGATAGAAAGGCTTCTTCTTATATCCTAGACCTATTGTATTCTTGTTTTCTCATCCACAATGGTCAAGAGTGTTGGATACAATTGTCTGAAGGATATTGTTGGATCAGCTATGTGTTGTCTTTGATGTCACACAAATGTCATATCAATTATCATTCTCAGTATCTACTGAGTTCAGTCGGTCAGCTAAGCAGTTCTCAGTATCTACCAAGTTCAATCGGTCAGCTAAGTGATTCTCAGTATCTACCGAGCTCAGTCGGTCAGCTAGGCATTTTTTAACGTCTACCGAGTTCTCTCAGGTGTCTAAAGGAAACATGACAGGGTAACAGTGCTAACCGAGCCTCCTCGGTTATGGAAGGAAAATTAGTGGTTACCGAGCTCTCTCGGTCTCCGAAGGATGTTGCAAAATTTTTTGTGGTTACCGAGTCCTCTCGATCACCGAAGGAAATCTTTTTAGGATTAATGTTTACCGAGCAAGGTCGGCCCTTTCAAAAAAATTTGTTATTACAATTTGTTTATCCCAGCCGACTGTTGTAATAATTATTAGTGCCGACTTGACAATCTAAATGATTATGAAATGGAATATATATATAGAAGGTCAAGTGGTGAATAAAACATATACAGCATGCAAAAATCATTTTGAAGAAAGGTGTGTGCAAATTTTGAAGGATGATCAGATATCCTTGAGGAGCAGCAAAGATTTATTTGATCAGTAAGGATCTAGTGAAGTAGAGCAGAGATCTATATTCAAAAATTCAGTTGCAGGTCATTTCATTGTTACTCTCTTACAATTGTAGCAGTGATATCAAAATCTCTTAACCGAGTTGGTTTAACAACCATTTTGTAAATCCTCTAACAAGGTGACAGTTCTATTGAATTATTTCAAGACCTCTTACAAGGCCACTCCTAGCAGGGTGATTAAATCCTCTAACAAGGTCACACCTAACAGTGTGTTTTGTAACCTTTTACTGGGTTGGCTTCTAAATGGGCATCACTTCAGAAGAGTGAAAAACAGTAACTAGTTACATTGGTGGTTTTTCCCATATTGGGTTTCCACGGTAAATCTGGTGTCTCTTGTGTTCATGTTATTTTCTTTATTCATGTAAGTTAATCAGTGATGAATGCTTAAAAATAGTTTAATTATTACACACTTAAAGGATCAAGTTTTCAGCATTTCTCTGTATATTTACCAAGTGGCACAGTAAATAATTTGTTAAGATATTGAAGGGATCAGTGGTAATATTTTTGTGGTTAACTGATTCACCCCCCCTCTCAGTTACTGCATCTATATTTCCAACAAAGAGGTGATAGAAGACCTTTACCATGTATTCCTAGAGGTCATTTTCCTTTATATCCCATTTTTGTGATCAATTTGTCCCCTGGGCCATATGACTTAGAAGGGATCTTTGGTGTTTTAGCATCACATTTTTTAACAATTTGAGATTCTGGTTCATCTTTGTATAGCCATGAAAGCACAGCTTCATCCTCTTCAAACTCTTGTTTAGATATTTGTTCTGCAACAAAATTTCCTTTATATGCTTCAAGAGGTTCTTTAGACTCTAGTTTAGACTATTTTAGAGTTTTTCCATACGACTTAGGCGAGATGGGGAGAGATATCAAAGATAAGACTGGCTCTATAGTATATTCTCCCATACCATTTTCTTTGATTTTAACTTCTTTAGCAATGTCTTACATCTTGGATGTTGAAGCAACATCTAGCTACTTAGTGGAAGATTCTCTGTTATTAGGAACAAGTTTATCAGCACTTTCTTTCAATGCATTTCAAGTTGTATATAGATCAGATGGAATCGTCACTTCTACTCCTTCATAAGGAAATTTCAAACACTGATGATATGTAGAAGGAATAGCTTTCATTTCATGTATCCAGGGTCTCCCTAGAAGGATGTTGTAAGCCAAAGGTAGATCAAGAACTTGACATATAGTATCTTTGATGACTGGACCTATTCTGATAGGTAAGACAATTATTCCTTTGGAAGATCTTTCTTGCTCATCATATGCTTTGATAGTTATCTTCTTTCTAGGATCAATGGCCATTTCTGAAAATCCTAGTTGTGTAATCAAGCTGAAAGAACAAATATCTAGACTAGCGCCCCCATCTATCAACACATGTTTGACATCATGATTTTGGATCAAGACTTCAATATGCAAGAGTTGGTTATGCAAATGACTCAAGGATTTATCATCTTCCTCTGAAAAAGAGATATACTGCGGAGATGTAAGATGACCAACCATAGTCCTGAATCTATCTAAATCAAGGTTATAAGGAACATTGGATCCAAGAAAAGCTTTGTCTAGAATGGCTCTATGAGTTGGAGATATCCGAAGCAACTCAAACATGGAGATTTTTGCATTTGTATGCTGAAGTTGTTGAACAATATTGTATGATGTAGGCCTTGTGTCTTTACAATTTAAAGATTTAGATGTAGCCTTCTATTTAGAAGCAGATGAAAGATTGAAAGGCACCTTAGGGACATTGGATGAATCTGGAATTTGTCCTTGTAGATGTGCGTGAGCTTGTGATCGAATAACTGCATTAGCTGATTGATTTTCTCTATCTTTTCTTACAATTGTGATGACATTGCAATGCTCAAATAGACATGGCTCAACCATATTGATGACAACATTATTTCTAGAGTAGGCATAATTGACTTTAGCACCCATATTAGGCTGAGAAGAAGAATCTTCTTTACCATGTTTTGGAAATGGTTCTATGAATGTTGTATGACCATTATTTCTCTTATGATTGTCAATTGTGATTTCTCCATTATCAATTTTGTCTTGTATGATGTGTTTCAAGTGAACGCAGTATTAGTCTTATGAGCTTTATTCTGATGGAAATCACAAAAATCATTCTCTCTCCACCATTTTGATTTAGGTTCAGGATCAAAGACTTTTATCTCAGGCAAGTAAATGATTTTGTTAGCCAATAGAGTTTTCATGGTAGATTCCAAGGACTCTCTAAGAGGAGTGAATTTGTGGTTAGGATCTGTAGCCCAAGGTTTATAATTAGATGAATTTTTGTTAGATTTTGTTTCTTTAGCTTCGGAAGCTTTAATGGCTTGGGTGCCAACAATGAGATTGAAAGCGGGTGCCTTGGATGGGGCATGGATATTAGCAACAACACCATCTATGATGATGCCCTTATTCTTCTTCCAAATTTTTTTTTGTCCTTAGAACTAGATCCAAATTCATACTTGTCCTTTTGAAGTGTGATTTCTCCTTTTTTCACAAGTACTTTCTCAATTTTGATCGCATTATCTACCATCTTATCAAAGGATGTATGATTTTGCATTTGTAAAGGGTAGTTGATTTCTGGAACAAGATTATTGATGAAGATTTCTAGTTTCTCAATTTCTAGAATGGGTCTAGCATACAGAGAAAATTTCTTCCTCCATCTTTTGAGAAATGTCAGGAATGGTTCTCTTGGATATTGTTTTAGATTGTAGATGTTGATCATGGTGACCAGAGGCTAAATATTGTAGGAGTAATTTTGATAGAATAGTTTGATTAACTCCTCAAAAGTTTTGATAGTTGGAGGCATCCTAGAGAACCAATGAATGGCTGCTCCTCCCAGAGATCGAGGGAAAAGATGCATTAAGTAGGTTGGTTTGTGCATGAACTCTATAGATTGAATACATAATTCTCTGACATGATCTTGAGGATCAGAGTTTCCATCATACTTATCATATTTAGGAATTTACACTCTTTTAGGGAATGGTGGCATGTACAAGTCCTTATCAAACTGAAAAGGGCATAGGGCCTCCATGAAGAATTCCTTAGGTTCCTTTTCTTTTTCTAGTTTGTTGAGCTTGACTTGCATGGCATGCATATGTTTCATCATAGCCATGATAGGGGTTTCTTCCTCATGTGTAATGATATTTTCAACATTAAATTTTGGAGGAAGTTTAGCTCCTTGATGAGCTAACTCTAGAAAGTATGCCTCCCTATCTTCTTTCAAGAAATGCCTCATCATTTTCTTAAAGTCATCATTGTTTTGATATCGAGCAATTTCAGAAGGTGTAGGTTCTTGATCCGCACCATGTTGAGAATGAGGTCCTTCAGACCCATGTTGTGTCCCTCTGTGAGACATGTTAGGATTTTTAGGACTCCTTGGGATAGATTGAGGTGGAGTTTGTTGATTACCTTTGTGAGTTGATGGAGGGGGTATGTAACTAGTTTTCAATCAAAAATTGCCAAGACCGTTGTCTTCATAAAGATCAAAATTGTAGAGTTTCTCAAGAGTTGGACCCATGTGAGTAGTCAAAGGTATAGTATTGGGTGCTTCTCCATATTTCTTGTGTGAGGAAGCTCTAGTTTCCACCATTAACCTTGGGTGAAGCAAGAAAGAAAGATGAAGACCATTGAAGAAAGATCTGATTCGAGAAGATCGAATGATGCAACCTTGTTAAGATTGAATTGATTGAAGATTAGGTCAGACATAAATGAAGGATATTGTGCCATAGTAGTATGGGTAGATGCCCAAAAGATGGCGGGCACAAGGTCACAACACTTAGCCGTTTAGTAAGAAGACTAAATTTTAAGATAATTTTGACAAGGTTTTGACACAAGATGAAAAAGACTCAAATCGATGAATTAGAAGGCTAAATCAGACTCAAGAGACCACTTTAGGAAAATGAATGGATTCGTTCTAGTTTTTGTTCAGTTCTTGACATAGTGAATATTTTGACAGAATCTAGAAATAGGCTTTAAAAATTGGATTTCTAAAAAATTTGACAAGTCTTTGACAACTTTTTGAAAATTCTCAAATGAGTTTCTGAAAGCTCATACAACACTAGGTATGCTCTCAAATGACAATTGACAAAACTCGTAGGATAATTGCTGCTAGGGATAATTGTTCTTTTAATTTCTGGTGACAACACTCATACAACACTATACTAGATACTGTATGATAATACAGGGGTTGTGAGATGACTTTTGGTAAAGACTCGTACGACAATCTGAGACTGTGGGATGACTTTTGACTCTAGAGAGGAATTTCACTTCAAATTTTGCAATTTTGGGGTTTTTAGTTTCAGATTGTTGGCAAAGTTTTCTATCTAGTTTTGAAGATCTATGTAATAGTCTATTTCAAACAACCGAGTAGATATCAAGCACGTAAAACAACAAGCAAGGGAAGCAGGCAATCATCTGGAAACAATGAATAAGGGAAAAAGCAACCTTGCGCATGAACAAGCAATAGTGACTTATTATGCTAATCCCTAGAAATGCTAACTATGTATGTTCCAAAAAGTTTTTCAATAATGCACATATTCCTAGAAAATGAAAAATTGGCCTCGCTAGGGTTTGTAGTAATGGTCTGACTCTACAAATTTTTTGATCTCAAGAGGTTGAACTCCAATCTAGGCACACTGGGGTTTTGACACAGTCTGAGAATTTAATCAATCAGAGCTGCTAGGGAGATCTGGCAGCCTAACAAGAGACCACACCTATGAAGATTTCTTCCACAAGGACATTTATATAGCAACTACTGCTACCATGGTGAAAATGGTTATTACCACTTGAGGTTCCGTCCACATGGTTGACCCAATTAAGGGAATATCCACTATGGTTAACCCTCTCTAAAGGTGACTCACAAAAGATACCACAGGGGGACTAGATCAAATTCAAGGATCTGGGTTTTTATTACTATCCAAAAAGGAAGTAGAGCATAATCCCCTAGCCTCTGCACTTCACCAAGACAAAGCAGACAGATTAATCCAACATTCTAAGACCAAGATTATCTCACAAAGATCTATGATGTCAACCACATATGATCTATCAACCTCTCCGAAGAGAGAATGTATCAATCAAAAGTTGAAGATGCACAAATCTAATAGAACACAAGATAATCTCAATAACCTCCCTACCTACAAGGGGATCCTTTGTCAAGAAGAGCTTCACGTGCATGAACAAGTGAAAGAAGCCCACTCTCTCAAGATCATCCATAAATAATGTTCATAGGGCCTATTTACTATGTGTAACAGATATGCAAAAAGAAAATCTATGTTCGTTTTATAGCCCAAAATGAAGTCTGTGATATGAAAGAGAGAAAAGTCACACAAGCTTGACACATGAGAGTTCATTTTATGTCCAAATCAAAGTGTTATAAGATCATAGTAGAATACTTGAATTCCTCGCAATGCGCTTAGTATATTTTACCTATTTTAGCAATTTAGTTGCGCTTTTCCCAATTAGATTCAACAAATATCAATAAAAAATAGAAGATCTCAATTGTTAGGGTTAGTTGTTAGTCCAAATCTGAAAATCAAATCTGAAAAACTACCAAAAAATTTTGAAATGACAACTGAATCCTGGAGTCAAAACTTGTACAACAATGGGTTACCTTCCAAACAACAATCCAAATCCCATACGACAATGGGTCAGCTCTGATACGACTGTTGTGAAATTCGTACGATAGTGGGTATGTTACCAGATGACAATTAAGCTCTCAAATGATAATTTTTAGTTGATGAAATGAGCCTTGAAATTTGCAATTGTCGTACAACAACTAGTAGCTTCTGCTTTGACTTTCTGACAAAATTCATACGAAAAATGTACAGACAGAGAATGGACCAGAAAATGATAGAAAAATAGATAGAAGTGAAATAGAAGAGATGGAAACCCATTTTAGGGCCCCATGGTGGGTGCCAAAAATGTGTGTGTGAATTCTGAACCTAGCTACAGACACAATACTTTAGTAAAATATTAGAGGTTAGCAGAAATCAAAATCTTGCAAATAATTGAAACTAAGCTAACTAGGTGATTTACTGCCTTCTAGTAGGTGCAAGTATGATGTTCTCAGATTGGAATCGAGATTAGTGACAATGAAACACCTAAATGAAGGATTTGAATGCAAAAGAATAAATGTGAAATGGATGTAGATTATTCTATTTTTTTGTATTTTCTGTGCAATAATATGAAAAACTATATGAATTTAAGCTAGATGAATGAAATTGAGATTGAATGCAGATTTATCTAAGAATGATATGAATGCTATGAATGTAAAGCTATGATATGAAAACTATGAAACTATGTCCAATAATGAAAGATCTCACAAATCGCCTATCGCAAGTGCTCAATCCTTCAATCACAAATTCGCCAGAGTAATTGTGCAAATTTGAGGTGTGTTTTTGTGAAGAGCTAAGCCTTGATTTTATAGAAATCCAGGGCTTTGAGGATGCAGGAGAAAATCCATAAATCACTCTTGATAAACTCAGGTTGATTTTTGAGTGATCAAGAAATCAGAGATAATTAACTCACAAAAAATCATGCAAAAGAAGTGTTTAACTCAAAATAGAGTTTAGATCAAATTTCAATTCATCATCAGATGTTGAGTTTAATTTTAAAATTGATTTTTGATTTCTAGTTGACTGCTTTTATAATTGTGCGTGATTTAATTATAAATTAATTTAAAAATAAAGTGATTTATTCTCAACTTAATTGATTTTTCAATTAAAATAGCTGATTTATGGGTTAATCAATTATTAAATCAAACTTTATTCAAAAACTATATTATTAAAATTTGACAACTGAATTTAATTAATTAAATAAGAATTTAATCAATTAGTCATAAGATTTTAGATTTATTGTCAAAATAAAATAATACAATTTAGGAATAAATTTAATTAAATCCAATTGAATAATTAAGTGGTGGTATTAAATCTAATTAATTAAATGTTTAGAATATTCAATTAATCAAACTTTAGGATAAATAGAATTTATCGCCAAATAATTATTAAATTAAAGATAATTAGGATAAATAGGAATATTCCCCAATGCAGAATTTAGGATAAAATCAATTAGGATTCGATAATGTGCAAATGTGCCTTAGGTTAGGACTTTGATGTCGATTTCATTTGAATTGAAGATGTAGGAGGTTAATGAACCTATAGCCCATTTTTGGGGTATTACAACTGTTGTCATTTGTGTTTTGTCACTAATGTTAACATATGTTTATATGAAGGAACCAGACTGGTAATCACAGTGTACAGACACTGTACAGATGTTTCAGATGTTGCAAAGTCAGATGAGAGTTCAGGTGGATGTTGTGATCTTATATCTGAGATCACATCATTAGATGTTTCATATTGAGAGAGATACATATGTTTTAATGAAGACTGGTCACTGGACTATGATAGTGAGAATTGACAGAGTGAGTCTCTGGGTTTTTGGTATATCTTTCAGAGGTTTTGGATTCAAGGTATGCGAGCTTGAAGGATGTTAGACAAGGTAGTGAAGAATGTTCATTGGTTAGTGCAAGGTATAGAATTATTGGTGATGTCATCTATGGCATGTGTTCTGGTGATGACTTACTATAAAGCCGACTCAGGAAATGAAGCCTGTGTTTTGTTTGGTGAACAAAAATTAAGGATGTCAATTTTTAATTATTGTAATGTAATCATTGTAGACTAGTCTTAGATACCATGTGTATCTTAGCAAGGTTTTATGTAATTGTTTGTAATTAGTAAAGCCTCATGGGCCGACCTAATCATGGTAAATTGTAATAAGGTATATATGTAGAGTCTTTTCTTTGGAAAAGATATGGATGAAATATATGTGAGATAAAGAAGTTGGAAAAGTTGTGAGCTTGTGTCTATTGTATGTAGAGAAGAGGTTTACTGGTGGACTTCATTGGAACTAATCAAGCAAAGACAGTTGCTGGAAAATAGTTCAAAAGATTGTGTATTTTGTTATATACACCTGTTGCAAACTAGTGAGTTCTGAAGGTGGATATAACCTTCTTTGGTTAGTGAGCCATCTCTTTTGTTCTTGACTCCTAATAGGGTTTGTCCTCTAGCAAGGACTATGTACTATAATGTTTCAATAAGCTCCTAATAAGGCTATATCTTCTAACACAGATAACTATACTCTTAGTACATCATTTGTGGGTGCTAATTCCCATAGGGTTTTTTACCTATAACAGGGTTTCCCCAAAACCAAAATATTGTGTTATTGTATTGGCATTCATTGTGTTCATTGGATCTGATATTGTGGAGCTTAAAGTTTAAAGTTTAATATTCTGTTATACAACTGATTCACCCCCCCCCCCCCCCCTTCTCAGTTGTATTATGGACTGTTATTCCTAACAATTGGTATCAGAGCTTATGGTCCTTAGAGAGAAAGCTTAACAACTTGAGGTGATCTTGGAGATGGCATTCTATAGGAAGGATAGTCCTAAATTTGATCCTGAAAACTTTGACAATTGGAAAAACAAGATGCAAACACATATGCTATGTTTGGGCATAGACTACTGGATGATTGTAAAGAAAAAGGAATCTCTAAAGGCTGAGAATGATTTGGAGTCAGCCACTAATGATGAAAAGAAGTTATTCTCATGCAACATGGTCACAAGAGAAGCATTGATTAGCACACTACCTGAGGGTGAGTTTACTAAGATTAAAGATTTGGATTCGGCACATGAAATATGGAATAGATTAGAGGCACTTTATGAAGGAGACAAGTATACCAAACAAGCGAAGATACAAAACTGGAAGACAAACATGGAGAAGTTGCAAATGAATGAAGATGAAAGCATTAGGGCCTATTTTCAAAGGGTTACATAAGCTATAGTCAGAATCCAAAATTGTGGAGGCACTTATGATGAAGATGAAGTTATTGCAAAGATCCTCAGATCTCTAACTCCTATTTACAAGTTCAAGGCTATGTCTATTGAAGAAACTATACCCCTAACTCTGAACTTTAGCAGAGAGATGTTGATTGCAAAGCTAACTACTTTTGAAGTTGCAGAATTAGGAGAAGCTGCACCTAAAGTTGAAGCTGCATTTAAGGCATCTACACACAAGAAATTTTCTGCACTTCTGAGCATAAGCAAAGAAGACCTAAAAGAAGATCTTGGTGAGCATGCTGAGGAATGGGAAAAGATAATAGTAGAATAAAGAAAGATGGATGAACTTGTTGCACTGATTGCTAGAAGAGAAAAAAGGGGTAAGGGCAAGTTTGAAGGCAAATTACCCTTCAAATGTTTTTCATGCCATAAGGTAGGTCATTTTGCATCTACATCTCCTACAAGAGTTTCTAAGTACAAACCTGATAATGCAAAGATTACAAGAGACAGATAATGTTGTTATGCTAGTGAAGGAATCTATGATGATGATGATTTAGATTATGAAGAGATTGGATTTTTTTCTATTAAAGATGAACCAATACATGAAGAAAAAGCCTTAGTATCTCATGTTGACAAGAAAACTAAATGGATAATTGACAGTGGTTGTTCTCATCATATGACTGGTGATAAGAACAAGTTTGTTAAATTAGTTAATTATGATGGAGGTGTTGTGAGGTTTGGGGACAATCTCCCTAAATCTATCATAGGAGTAGGATCCATTACTCTAGATGGAAAAACTAATATAGACAATGTACTACTTGTTGAAGGACTGAAACATAATTTGTTGAGTGTTGGATAGTTAATGGATAAAGATTTTCAGTTAAGTTTTGTTAATGGTAAATTCTTTATTGGAAGTAAGGAAGGAAAACGGATTGCTACCGGTTCAAAATCTAGAGGTAATGTATTTGAACTAAACACATCTGGTGCCTCTTGTTTTGTTGTGAAGGTAGATGACAATTGGTTATGGCATAGGAGATTTTCTCATGTTAATTTTGATAACATTGTGAAGGCAAGTATGGCTAATGCAATAAGAGATCTACTGAAGATTGTGAAAGCATCTAACACTATATGCAGAGAATGTGTTATGGGAAATCAAACTCGAAGTAGTCATAAAAGAAAAACATATACATCAAAAGGAAATTTGGATCTGGTACACACAGATCTATGTGGACCTAAAAGAACAAAGTCATACTATGGTGAAAGGTATTTTATACTCTTTGTTGATGACTTTTCTAGAATGATGTGGGTTACTTATTTAAGAGAAAAATCAAAAGCATTTGATAAATTCAAGTTGTTCAAAGCAAAAGTAGAAAATGAATCATGTTTAAAGATCAAGTGTTTAAGGTCAGACAGAGGTGGAGAATTTACTTCAGACCTATTCAGTTCATATTGCGAAGAGCATGGGATAAAGAGACAAACATCTGCTCCTAGGACTCCACAACAAAATGGGATAGCAGAGCGAAGAAACGGGATTATACTTGATGCTACTAGGACAATGTTGATTGAAGGAAATGTATCTCATCTACATTGGAGAGAGGTTTTTGGAACAACAGTATACACATTGAACAGAATTCAAATCAGAGAAGGTACAAGTAAGACTCCCTATGAACTATGGTTTGATCATACTCCTACTGTAAAATATTTTAGAATATTTGGTAGTAAATGTTATATCAAGAGGGATGATGACTGCATGCAAATTAGATGTCTAATAACTAGAGATAATAAATTAACTATTTAAAGACAATAAATCAATCTAATGCAACACAATGAAGAATACAAAGTAACTATAAAATGATGAAACTAAATTAATTACCTTCACCTACCATGCAGCTTGTCTCCATTGTCCTCCTAGCCTTGATTTCTTGAAGAGGTTGAGGTCTCAAATTTCCAAATGAAGCCTTCTCCCAAGATGCTACCAAAGTGTGGAGATTTTATGAAATGAGTGCACAATAGCTTATGCAATCTAATGGATGGAATGCAAATGAAAATGATGATAGTATGGATTGATTGCTCTTAGAATGCTTGGATGCTTGATTGCTTGAATACCTATTACAAAATTACCTATTAGCTCACAAAGCGAAAATGTGGCTCCTTTTATAGAGTTTTGAAGGATCTAGGCCTAGGTGGCACAATCCTACGATTGAGAATAAAAGGTGGAAGATCCTAGGGCTAGGATTGACTTGGTTGAAGGAGTTGAGAGAAAGGGGGATGTAGTTGGAATGTGAGAGGAAGAATAGGGATGATATTCCTCTCACATTGACATGGAGGAGAAGAAGGTAGAAGGGAAAGAAAAATGCCAAGTGTCTCACAAAGACCAAAGAGAGAAAGAGGGAGAGACCTTTTCCTCATGAGGACTCTTTGCACAAGTGTCCTATGAGTCACTTTGGACCCTTAGAGGTGGCTTGAGAAACCCCTTAGGAATAGGGAATGTCTCTTGACTTGGTTGTTGAGAGGACATGTGGTCATGAGACTAAGTCCTATGAGGCCACATAGCCCTTAAGAATAGGACATGTGTGGGTGAGGATAATTACTAATAAATAATTAATAATAATTATTTATCTTAGCCAAAGTGATGTGTCAGATGACTAGGTAGGTGAGGTGGATTAGAAAACTTAGTCATATTTAGGTGATTGTGTATTTAATTAAATCACTTTAATAAGACTAATTAGAAGACTTAGGATAGAGGAATAGACTATAGTGAATCTACTATATAAATTGAATAATTTATTTAATAAATAGAGGAATAATTATTAATTAAATAATAAATATTTAATTAATTTATCAAGTCAATATTAATTAAATAATAAATATTTAATTAATTAATGAAGCCATTTTTAGGTGTATACATTTTGCCCCTCTTTGAAATAATGTGTTGGTCACCTTGTTTCAAAGAAAATTCAAGCATTTTTTCCAAGCATTTTTTTTCCCCTACCCCAGACAACGTCTTAGACGACCTCTACATGCTCCCTCGAGAGATTGATTGACAAAAAAAAAATTTTGTTTATTTTTTATTTGTATTTTTTTTTTTTTTTTTTTTTGAGTTGGATAATCAATCTCACGAAAGAATGGTAGAAAAGAGTGATGAAAATGAGGCGAAATGGGAGAAAAATGGGTAGTAGGGTCGACACACCAAGCACATAGGGTCCACAGGCTTAAATAGGGCTAAAGGGTCCACAATAAACTCATTATGCACACTTGTCATTTGGAGATCAGAGCACGAGAGAGAGAAGAGTAGAGCCACCAGGATGTCATTCCCGCTGTCAAATCACCGCTTCAAGAGAGTCAGACGCTTCCAGTGACCACCTGATTTGGGTGAACCGATAGGTGACTTGATCCTGCTTTGTGATATGATGATTCAATGCATGTTAGAGTAGAATTTTAGCATGTTTAGGGTGAATTAAATGATAGATTAAGGTAGAAAAAAATTTTGTTTTCAAGCGAAGAATGAATGTGCAGTTTCGGTGCATCAATGCACAGAAACAATCAATGTTTGCGCAAAAAATTAAAAACTTTTGCACATTCGTGTATGAAAACTGTGCATTCATACTAGGAGAAATTTAGCACTATGCAAGTATGCAATAAAAGCGTGCATATATTAAAATTTGTGCATTCATACAGAATTGTTGCGCAAATGTGGAGGAAAACTGTGCAAATGTGAAAAAAAGTTGTGCATGCATGTGTCAATGTTGCGCATGTGTGTTAAGTGGTAGAATATGGTCAAAGGTGATAGTCAATTAGGTCAAACTTGATATCGATAAGCTGATGTGATCTGTCAGCTGTTGATGTTGATCGATTTGATTAAGATAGGCAACATTGTAGCATGGTCACTAGTTAAATAGTCTTGTTGGTAGATAATTGATAGAATTATCTTGTTAAAACACGTGATAAAACATGTTTAAAATTGATATGATAGGATAGATAGATTGATAGATCAGTTTATCAAAATCTGATAGTTTGATTTTTGTTGACTTGAATAGGAGGATATTACAGATATTCTGATGTCACAGGAGAGATATCCCATCACACAGAATCTGAGACCGGCACTGTCAGAGACAGATAGGCTACTGATTGGAGCATCTGGGTTGTATTACATGATCTACACGCCCGAGATTCGGGTGAATCTCATTATGATGATGACATTAGTACAGAGATGGCACTTAGAGATGAGTACCTTCCATCTTCTGACAGGGGAGATGACAGTCACATTAGAGGACATTTATCGCATCCTCCATCTTCCCATCACAAGTGAGCTGGTTCAGTATGATCGACACTGCGGAGTCACAAAGTGCAGAGCCATTTTTGGTGATGATGATATAGAGGATGGAGAGATTAGCTGGGAGGACATGGTCAATTTATATGACCCGCTTCCAGTGGTTCTAGTAGGGGTAATTGGGGGATTTGTATGCCCTGATCAGAGGTCACATGGATTTGAAGTCAGATGGGGCCACACATTACAGCGGATGATGGAGGGGACCTAATTTGCTTGGGGCGTGTGTTTATTAGCACATCTTTATCATGATATACATCAGGTGGTGTACCATGCGGGTGCATCTCTATCAGCAGGTGTGACACTGCTCCATGTTTGGGCATGGGAGCACATTGTAGTGACACGACCAGTGGCCATTAGATTTCAGGGCGCGGGACAACCCTACATTCATTTATATTTCTCAGTTTTGTCACAGGCAAAATTGGGCCATTTAGAGTTTTGGCAATACACATTTGATACTTTAGATACAGTGACATGGAGACCATACTTAGGGTGTGAGCCGTGGGATGATGAGTGGCAGGTAGGTTTTTGTTTTGAGTCATGGTGGCTGATAGGGTGGATGCCCTTTATTTTGGAGAGACAGTTGGTCAGCCGAGTTTTGCACCATTTTGGCAGAGTCTAGGGCATGCCGCAAGGAGTGACAGAGCATGCTCATACACATCAGGAGAGACAGGACTGGGGACCCATGGCATTATTCAATACGGCCCGATAGGAGTTTGTGGACATGCCATTTCAGGCATGGACCATGAGATAGACAATGGTAGACCCTGGGATGACTATAGATCTTGAGTAGTTCTTGAGAGACATTCCTGTACCACGGATTACAGATCCAGCAGCTAGGCCTCCAGAGAGAGATCCTACAGAGAGACGATGGGGGAGACTTTAAGGGAGAGATAGACATGGGCAAGGGAGACGAGGTGGCGGTGATGGTGGAGGAGATGGAGGAGGAGATGGTGGAGATGGTGGTGGAGATGGAGGGAGAGGGGATAGGGCAGGACCATGGATGAGGGGAGGTGGAGTGAGATAGAGGGGATTGATGCCTCCCCCAGCTAGACAGGGATGGAGATAGCCTCTGGCACAGCCAGCATAGCTAGTTGTAGGAGCTCCATTACAGGTACCCATCGCTCAGGTATAGATACTAGCTACCCTAGTATAGGGACCATCTGCACAGGTACAGGTGTAGGGACAAGATGAGGCAGACATCTTATTGGCATAGGGCGGTGTTGTACAGGGAGGCCAGGTTCAGGATGATGTACAGGATGAGCCAGATGCTAATATGGCAGATGTATAGGTACAGGATGAGCAGGCAGACATGGATATCGGGGGACAGGATCCCTATTTTCAGAGAGATGCCGCTGAGGAGGAGCCAAATATTGATGCACTGCTAGTCTGACTAGCAGTTACACAAGTATAGGAAGATCAAGTTCCAGGTCTAGAGAGGCGCATTGAGAGATTAGAGAGGCAAATGGATGTGCTTAGACATGAGTGAGACTCAGCTATTGAGAGACTTGGGGAGTCTGAGATGCTTTTGGATGAGTTGCAGCACACAGAGGAGTTGGGTCCTCATGGAGATAGCATCAAAGCCATGATACATGCTGGGAAGGAGATATCCTACTGGTGAGAGGCCTATAGATAGGTAGTCCTAAGGGATCAGTGGATCGAGAGCTATAGAGAGAGCTCAATGGCTATTAGGATGGTAGTCCATGACAAAAGGGCACCAGCAGGTGGAGAGGGTGTATCATCACACCCTCCTATAGCACCGACAAGTTTGAGAGATCAGGGTGGATCCTCAGCATCAGGGAGTTCAGCAACACAGGGCCACATTGCATCCCACAGATAGCAGCAAACAGAGTCTGGAGGTAGTGGTTCATAGATTTTGAGAGATCGTTGTATACACTGTTGTACCATTATGTTTCATTGTATCATTATATTTTGACTTGATGGATACTAACTATAGACACATTTGTATTGATTTATATCATTGGACATTTGGACATTTTTATTATTTTATGGACTTTATATGATGGATGTGATATGATTGATTCTATATTTACAGTGATGCAGTTCTATCATGATTTGCTTTGATGATTTATATACATGTGCATACTAACATATGCAGGATGTGATGATTTACTTTAATATGCATAGAATGTATGTCTTAGAAAGAAAAATAATTTATTTTCTATGTGATGCATAATGGTTAAAAATCTAACATATGATGTTAACATACAAATGCATATCTTAAATGATGCTTACTAATGCTATATTATGTGATTACTAATACAATGATGTAAAATAATGCAAATAGTGGATAATGAATGGATACTCAATGTAATAAACAATAAATGCATGATGATAAAATATATGTTATAGATAATAAATGATGGTGTAATGCAAATGATGGCTAATGTAATAAATGATAATGTACCTAAGATGATTGAATGTAATAACTGATAACATGATAAAATGAGATGACCTGATTGTTAGAATAAATGATTAAAGTATATACAAATGAACACTCCTAATGAAGATAATATGTCTCTAAATGATTAAGTGTAAAATGTTAAATGCAAAAAGTCATAATATTTTTGGTTGTCCAAATGTCCTCAACTTAAATAACAATGTATCTGACACAAGAAGAATAGACTATGAGAACAAATAACCTAATAAGAAAGGTAACCTATAAATCTCTATAAAAGGAGCACTGATATGTAAGTCATGAACTATTTAAATGAAATGCAATATGAAATGAATGTATCTCCACAACTTTAGGTAACATCTTAGAACTTCATAATAACTAGAACTTGATTTTCATCATTGAGCTCATTATGTTGCAAGAAAATACAAGCATCGTGGTATAATTAAACCAGGATGACCTGAGCACTTCTTGCATGGAGTTTAATATTTCAAACTTGACAAGCATCTAGGTATAATTGAACCGAGATGACCTGAGTTTCATTTGTGTAACAGATAAGGAATATTCCCCCCTCCATCAGGGAACAAATATTTGGAGTCGAGGTATGTGCTAGCGTATCACCATAAATAGCATACGTAGAACAACATGATTTAGATGTTGTCAATACTATTAAATGAATGAAGGCACTTATGCGCAAACACCGCAATTATTTGTTCCTTCAATTTCATGGGGAAATATCCCACAAACAACAACCAAAGAAAATGCCATGCCCCATCATGGCTATCCTAATCAATGACATTTTATAGTTTCAAACTCATGTCAAAGATATCATGGAATAGCATAGGAAGCATGATAACAATGAAATCCAGATATGAATGCATAATTTACAACAAATCATTCTAACATGCCTATCATGAATATACATTTCTTTTGCCAAAAAGATAGTGTAAGAGATAGTGATCAGTTCAAGTGATGATGTATAGTCAAGATTCGATAGATAAATAGTCATGTTTCAAAGGATAGATTACAGATTTTGATTCATCATAAAGATATCATTGTGAAAGAAGATTTGATTGCGTTTTCTTTATTTGGTGAAAATCACTCCATTGTGTCCTCTAAGAGTCATGACTATCATAGATCCACTTCCTGAACTAGGTCGAGGACATGCCCCCAGCTAGGTGATGGACTGACTTATTATGGATGAAGAAAGATGCAACAAGACTAGGATGAAGACCATGACAAATGATCAAGCTATGATGGGGTTTTATTATGGGTAGATACAATGGATAGTGTATGAACTGGCCATTTTATGATGATATGTACATGGCGGGTATGGGGACTGACTAGTCATTTTATTGTGGATATATACAATGAATGGACACACTAGAAGAATCCTAATAGATAAAGGAGCTAACTTGATACACATGGCACCTGTTTCCAGGTTTTCACCACATGCTTTTATTGCAATTTTTGTTTGATTTTTTTATTTTTATTTTTACAAAATATATACATAGCCCTTGCATTGAGATTTCAAGGATAGAACTTCTTGAGATGGATGTTGTTAAGAGGTTCATCCAAGGAATCTCCCTCAGGTGTTGACAACTGATAAGCCCCAGAACCATAGACTATTGTAGGCCAATTGATTGTGAGGGAAAAATTGCTAACTTAAGGTTATATTAGATATAAATTTAAGTTAACGTTTTCCATCAATATCCGTTTTCAAATGATTAAATACTAATTCAATTTATAATTACAACATACCAACTAATTAATGTACTCTTAACCAATTAATACTTTTTAAGATATCATTAGTTAAGGATAAATATAACCAAGGTTTATAATTAAAATCATATGTGGGTTATTTGATAATTCTAATATATTAAATAATTAATATATTTATTAATTAATTTAATATACTTTTACTATATCCATATTCATAATTAATTTAACAATATTCATGGAATTCCTTAGTTTTCATCCTGAGGGAATTTGAGTTTTACATTTGTATATGTTCTTATTGAGTTTGTGTGTGAGTGTTTGTATCCCGTTCATTGTGGTTTCCCCAAGCTCGGGGGTGGCCTCATGAGAGGCCTAGGATGGGAGGTGAGCATCCCATGGTTCCTATCCTTTTTGTTCATGGTAGGTATTGAAGTCAAGATTCAAATGAATGAAGCTTGATGGAGTTCAATTCCTTGGTTATGCTTGTTTGAAGAAACCATCCTTTGATTTTGGAGCATTTTGTTAAACATATATTGTAAGGATATGGGGAAAGTAAACTTGATGTTTGTATTTATCATCCATTGTAAATTGAGTAGCATATGTATTGGAGAAAAGATGTGTAATCACTTGATATGTATTCTCCTTTCCTTACGAAGTTGCAATGGTATTGTTGAAATAGTATGATCAAAGTTATCTCTCTCCCTTGAATGTAAAGAAAGATGATTTATGAGGTGTTCTTGGTTATTCCAAAGAGAAGAAAGTTTCCAATTCAATGAAAATATGTTGTGAAGATTATTGTATGCATTGGATTATAGTATTGCAATCAAAAGGAAATTATCTCCTCTGTTAGATCACTTCAATTGATATTGATAATTTGATATTTTAGATGGTTGTAGAAATAAGAGAATACTTTGTATTTGGATTTTGTATGGAAGAGAGAAATTTTATGTTAATCATATGCTATGCACCTAAACAAAACATTCAAAAAGAAATAAACCATGTGGGAATGTAGAGAAAACACTATCGTATCGAGATGGTTATATTAAAATGAGCATGTTAGCTTCAAAATGTATCTATATTAGATGATCAAATTTAAACTATAATTAACCATGTAGTTAACAATCCTATTAAGACCATTGATATCTAAATGTTTATAGAATACAATTGATCTATGATGAAAATTTTATTCATCATACTATGGAGGATGTATTGGAAACAAAAAAATAACAGTGCAAATAAAAATAGCACTCTTCAGAAAATTTGAGAGAGCAAAATGCTCTCTGGATTTTGTATGGGATAAAAATCCCATACAAAATCTTACCACAGTCATTTTAAAATATTAAACCTTGCCACCTTATGTGATAAAGCAAATAAAATAACATTAAATTATAATACCCCTTACCTCTTTAATTCTCCCCCTTTACTAGGCGCATGTGAAGGGTTAAAAAGTCTTTGTATTAATTCCAAACTAATTTCATTGGACAATGGAAATGTCCTTTGCTGTCATCACTTTTCTTTTACTAAATGCAAATAACCCTTTTGTCTTCCTAAAACTCACACAGGTCAAAGCCATGCCTTGAATTTAATTGCAAAGTTGAATTAGGGAGTACTTCACCTTGTCATGGAAGGGAGTGGGTCCCACTTCCCACTTCCCTTTCCATGCTTCCTCTTCCCTATGCGCTGGTTTGGCGTAGGTCTTGGCAGAGACATTAAATTTGATTTGTTTCAAAACTTATAATTAATTAATAATTATCATATATTAATATTTTGTAATTTATTAATTGGTTAATAAATATATTAATAATTTATAATTATTAATTGAACTAGATCAAGTTTATCTAATTTTTGGTTATTGGATTAATCGATTAATAATTGACCAATACTAATCTATTTGACATTTACTTTATAGATATAGATAATAATTAATCTATATATATAAGCATAACATTTAATAAATACCTTAGGAGTATTCCTTACTCCTTGATAATCTATATGATTAATAGATTAACGTTCAACAAATTGATCGTTGAGATGATTATCTAAATCTTTTTATATTGAAATTTTCTTCTAGCATCCTTTGGTAAAACAACTTTGAAGAGGTTATGACCTCCTGTCTCTTGAGACTTTGTCATCATCACCTTTTACCCGCATCTTAAACGTGGAACTTATACACTTTAAAAAAATTTGTTGTTGTGTTTTGACCTGAACTTTTGGGCATTACATGTAATTACAAAAGGACCTAACCAATTGGGTTCAAACTTGCCCTTCTTTTCACGGTGTTGTTGATTCTTTGGATTTTTGTGAAGGACTAAGTCACCCAATTGAAAGTCTCTGATCTTTACCTTGTTGTTATACTGACGGGACAAACGCTGCTGATAGACTTTCAAATGATCATAAGCTCTCTAATGGTGTTCATCTAGCAGTTCTAGTTCAGTCAACTGTGCAACTCTATAGTCTTCATCAGGAATCAAATCTTTGAGAGTGACACGAAGTGAAGGCAACTCGACCTCGAGGGGCAGGACTACTTTGGATCCATAGACAAGGGAATATGGAGTGGCTCCAATAGGAGTACGGATGGAGGTACGATAAGCCCATAGGGCTGGATTTAGTTGGATATGCCAGTCACAGCCAGTGTCATTGATAGTCTTTTATAGGATTTTAACAATAGTTTTATTTGATGCCTCAGCTTGGCCATTTCCTTGGGGATAGTATATGGTGGAATAGTTATGGGTGATATGAAATTTTGTGCATAGGTCATCCATGTCCTGATTTTGAAACTATTTCCCATGATCAGTAATGAGATACATAGGTATACCATATCTACAAATGATATAGTTTAAGATAAACATGGATATTTGTTTCCCTGTGGCAATAATTAATGGAATGGCCTCAATCCATTTAGGAAAGTATTCCATGGCAGTGAGAATCCATTTGTGACCATTGGAAGATGGAGGGTTGATAGCGCCCACGAGATCGAGCCCCCACTGACTGAATGGCAAGGTAGTTGTAAAAGGATGTAACTCTTGTGCTGGAGCATGAATAAGGTTTCCATGTATCTGACATTTCTTGCATGCTCTAGAGAAATGAAAGGAATTTGTTTCCATGGTAGGCCAGTAATAACCCATACGCATGAGTTTCTTAGCCAAAGAGGGACCACTCAAATGTGTCCCACAAATACCCTCATGTATGTCTCGCAAGGCAATTTGAGCTTCATCATGCTTGAGACATCGAAGGAGAGTACCGTCAAGACCTTTTCGATAAAGGGTATCATATATTAAGACATAACGGGAGGCTTAGTGGAGAAAAGTTCATTTTTTATTGTAGGATAGGTCAGGGGGTAGGATGTCATTTTTCAGATAGGAATAAATTTTTCCATAGATTGGGGAGTCGTGTCCAATTATATGACATATAATACTCATATCAGGATCATCATATGCAGGACAAGTCAGGGATTCCACCAAGAACTCAAAATGAACCTTGGTATCTTTTGTATCAAACAAAGAAGTAATCGTTACCATGGCATCAGCAACCTTGTTATCATGCCGAGGAATCTACTCAAAATTGATGACTAATAAATATTGTTTGAAGTCATCAACCATACATTTATATGGTAATAACTTATCATCCTTAGTCTGATAATCATAATTAACCTGGTTTATAATCAACTGAGAATCCCCATAGACATTTATTTCAGTTACTTTCCATTGTAAAGCCATCTTTAACCCAATCAGCAAGGCTTCATACTCTGCTACATTGTTGGTGCAAGGAAAGAGTAGCTTGTAAGATTTTGGAATGGTGTATCCTTGTGGTGTGACAAAAAGAATACCAGCTCCTGAACCCTGTTGAGTATACGATCCATCAAAATATAGTTGTCAGGTTTGTGTAGATAAAGCCAAAATGTGCACATCAGGAAACTCTATATATATAGGTTGGTCATCTGTTAATGGAGCATCTACTAGCTGATCTGCTATCACTTGACCTTTGATAGCCTTCCTGTCTACATATTCAATATCAAATTCACTAAGTAGCATGACCCACTTAGCCAATCTGCTTGTCAGTGTTATTTTTCTTAATAGATATTTTAAAGGATCAATCTTTGTGATGAGATGGATTGAATGTAACAACATGTAATGTTGCCATTTCTGTGATGCAAAAACAATGGCTAGACATGCTCTTTCTATAGGAGAATAATTTAGCTCATATCCCACTAGGGTGCGACTGATATAATAGATGGCATTTTCTTTTCCTTCATGATCTTGCTGAGCCAGTAGAGCACCTAGTGAAACTGTTGTAGCAGAAATGTAGAGCAAGAGTGGCTTGCCCAGAATTAGTGACATCAGAGTTGGAGGATTCACTAGATATTGCTTGATTTTATTGAAAGCTACTTCACACTGATCATCCCATTGGAATAAGATATTTTTATGCAACAAATGTTGAAAGGGATGACTTCGATCTGCTAGTTGAGAAACAAATCTTCAAATAGATTGGAGATGTCCCTGCAAGGATCTTAACTGACTGATGTTAGTGGGGAAGCCATCTCCAATATTGCTTTAACTTTTCTTGGATCCATTCGATTCCTTTGGCTGAGACAATGTACCCCAACAATTTATCGGATGTAACTCCGAATGCACATTTCTTTGGATTGAGCTAAATCTGATACTTTTCCATCGAGGTGAATATTCTATTTAATACTCTCAAATGACCAGCTTTGTCTTTAGATTTTGCTAAAATGTCATCAAAATAATCTTCCATAATGGTGTGCATCATATCATGAAAGATTGTGGTCATTGCTCTTTGGTAGGTTGCTCCAGCATTTTTGAGGCCAAAAGGCATCACATTCTAGCAGTATGTACCCCATGGACAAGTAAAAGCAGTCTTTTCTTGGTCTTCTAGCACAATCTTGATTTGGTTATAGCCAAAAAATCCATCCATTAATGATAACATCTCATGCCCAGCTGTCAGGTCAACAATAATGTCAATATTTGGCAGAGGAAAGTCATCTTTCAAACAAGCTTTATTAACATCTCAAAAATCAATACAAATCTTGATAGATTTGTCTAGTTTTGAGACGGGGACAATATTTGAAATCCACTCAGCATAATCAATAGCCTGAATGAATCCAACATCTAAGAGCTTCTTCAATTCCACTTTAACCATTAGTGCAATATGGGGATGCATCTTGCGGAGTTTCTGCTTAACTAGTTTTACACCTGGTCGGATAGATAAATGATGCATTATGAGATTTGGATCCAGACCAGGCATATCAGCATAGGACCAAGAAAAGTTGATTTGTCTTTCTCTAAAAAAATTTGCAAAAGCTTCTTTCTCTAATTCTGTCAAGGATGCTGCTACTTTGAGGATGCGCGGAGACTCCTCTGTTCCAATGTTGAGTGGTACTGTTGGTTCTATAAGAATGGCAGATTGCTCTCGATACAAATAGTTGGGAAGAGTGTCAATCCTTCCATCATCAGGCACCTCAAAGAGGTTTTCACCATCAGATGCATCATTTCTTTTTACTATTTTTGGATCTAATACTGCCACTGAGTGGTTTTCACCATTAGATTTTTTGATTATTTTTATATTTTTATGACTAAAAGGATTGGCACTCTCACCAAAGTAGGCCATGTCATTCAGTTCTATCAAAAATCCTTACTTGTGATCTCTTGGTGGTAAATGATCTCTGATTCCAAGATAGTCAATGATTGTGTCATCATTATGGAATACATCAAGTTCTGGATGATCGGGAGAATCCCAATCGATAAGTTCAGGATGTACAAGGGGCATCGGATCATTTGGGTCAGTTTCAAAGGCAGAGATGGTATTAATGGAAAATTTTTCAAGGTTTATGATGGTATCAGTGAGGTCTATTTCCATACTCTCATCTAATTCATCTATCGCAAAATAATGCTCACTTCCCTCACGATTGACAAAAGTAGTATCACAGGGGACCAATCCTAGTGAGTCACTCCTTGAACTCTCTCCCTCATGGTAATCATTACTATAGTGATGGACAAAATCAACTCCTATTTCTATAGTACAATCAGATAATGAATCCCATTCATAATCATTTGAGTCAGAATCATCATTATCCCCAAGTCTATCAATGATTCTCTGTGCTATCCTTTGTTTCTTTGGATCTACATACATACCATTTTTTTTGAATTGCAAGGCAGGAGCTTTAGATATCTCATGAAAAGGTGTGATCTTTACTTTTCCTTTTGGTTCTTTTGGTCCTTCTCCTTTATATCCTAATCCTATAGTGTCTCTTTGATAGTTTGGATTTTGTAAAATTGGTCTGATAACCCCTTCTCTTTGCAACCCTATAGGTCCAGCACCTTGGTATCCCATCTTTTGTAATAAAGTATACCCTTTACCATAGACATTAGGTGATATATATTCATGCTTGATATCCTCTTCATTCTTCTATGACTTAAGAAAATAATTAGCATTACACTCAGCTGCCTCTTTGGATATTGTGCCCCCACTTATAAATGTGTCATAAACAAGTGTTGAAGGGGGTTCTGATTGTTGTTTAGTGGTCAAAGATCTACCATATGATCTAGGAGATAAAGGTAACTCTATGATGCAAAAAGCTTGACCTAAAGTGTACTCTCCCATACTTCTTTCTTTGATGTCTATCTTGATCCCATTTGATTTTGAAGTTGATGCTCTATTACCAGGATCAATGGGTGCAGTTGAAGAAAATCCAGTACGATTATAAGCAACCAAAGAATCAGAGGTCTTCACATTGCTACAATATTGAAAAGGATTAGTGTCTCCTTTGATAGTGACCTCCTAACCATTATGAGGGAATTTCAAGCATTGATGATAGGTTGATGGTACAGCTTGCATAGAATAAATCCATGGTCATCCCAATAGAATGTTATAAGCAAGATCCATGTCTAGGACTTGGCAAGGTACATCTTTGATTATAGGACCAACTCTAATTGGAAGAACAATAGACCCTTTGGATGATCTCTCTTCTTCATCATAAGCCTTTATTGTGATTTTCTTTTTGGGATCAACAGCATTTTCAGAGAATCCCAATGCAAGGACTAGTTTCAATGTACAGATATTTAAGCCATCTCCTCCATCTATTAGTACTCATTTGATTTTGTGACTCTGGACAAGGACTTCAATATGTAGGGGAGCATTATGAGGTTGGGTAATAGCTAAGTCATCATTCTCAGTGAAGGATAGGTAATGCGGGGTTGTTAAATGGCCCACCATAGCTTGAAATTGATCATGATCTAAATTTGTGGGTACTTGGGTTTCTAAAAGAGCTTTTTCAAGGATATCTTTGTGAGATGGGGATAGACGCAAAAGCTCTAAGATGGATATCTGGGCAGGTGTTTTCTTGAGTTGTTCCAAAAGGTTGTATTGGTTGGAAATATTCATTGTAGTCTTTGGGACATAAACAGACTTATTGTGACATGCATTTGGTTTACATTGGATTCCTTGGAGAGTAACTTTGGATTGAGCACAAGTAGTAACATGGACTGGGTGACTCTTTGATTTGCCTTTGATGGTAATGACATTGGCATAATACTTAGAAGGATGACATTCAAAAATGTTACCAACATATCGATAGGGAGTGGAATTATAATTGGCTTGATTGTCACTCTTAGTATTGGAAGAACCTCCTTTTTCATGCTTAGGAAGTGGATCTTTGAAAGCCGTATGTGATTCATTTGAGGTATGTTCATCAACACTAATTTCACCGCTTTCAATTAGATCTTGAATTACATTTTTGAGCCTTTTTCAATCATTGGTTTTATGTCCTTTGCCTTTGTGAAATTCACAATAATCATTCTCATCCCACCAAGAAGGTTTCACTCTAGGTTCAAAATCTTTCATTTCAGGAAGCGTAATGAGTTTCTTTGTGATTAACTTTCGTAATGCTGATTCAAGAGATTCCCCTAAAGGAGTAAAGTTTCTTTGAGGTGACATGAAAGGCAATCTTGGTTTAGATGAATCTTTGTTGGCATTTTGATTTGATGATTGATTATTGTAGGTTCCTTGAGTAGCATTGGCCTGACTGGTGAGATTGAGAAGGGGTTGTGTTGGTTTGACATTACAATTATCAAAAATCCCATCATTGACAATGTTTTTGTTTCTATTCCAGAATTTTGATTTGTCATTTTTATAGTTGTTGGAATTGGAATTTGAGGATCCAGCATTGTCTTTAGAATAAAGTTTGATCTCACCTTTTCTGACCATGGCTTCCTCAATCTTGATACCATTATCTATGAGCTTATTGAAATTTGGTGGACATTGCAATTGTAACCTATAACTCATTATTGGTATGTTAGGCCAATTTTCTGTCATAGAAAAATCTTATGGAATTGGCCTGTTCCCTGCAATGTTTTTGTCAAGTGTTCTTCATGGCCTCCTACCCTGTGTTCTCCTTATTGTCACCTTGCTCTGGTCCAATTGGCATGTGTTGATTCACCAAATCCTGAAAGATATTCAAATTTTATGGTCCGCGGTAAGTGCTTTCAAAATTTACCACAGTGTCGAAAACCCACAGTGTTTTCAAAAGTCCATGATGTTTTCGGTCTGTGTGTTTTTGGCATTCATTATTTTTGACCCTGTGCTTCCTACTTTTTTGCACTTATCCTTTGCCATTGAAAACTCTGTGTGTTTTCGGTCTCTCTCCATGTCGGAAACATTATGTGTTTCTGACCTCGCACAGTTCCCTATTTGCTGGCATTCCCTAACTGCGCAAGTGCGATGGGCGGTAGGCCTGGGTTTTTGAAGGCTCTTCTCTGATTGGTTGTCGCATGGCTACATGTCAGACTTCTCTGACATGTGATCATGTGACCGCCTGCCACCTGTCTATGTGGGTCTGGTTCTTCATTGTGTTCGGCTGCCTGGCGATTAGTCTTTTTCTAGTGACTAGCGGTTTTCTCCTGTTCGCTGGATCTTGACGGTTATGTCCCTAGCATTCAACGACCTGGCGAGCGGTATTTTCTCTTTAGTCGTGCAATCTCCTCATTCTTGGCAGTTAGCGGCTAACATCTCACGACTTGGTGAACGGTTAGTCACGTAGTCGCTAAATTCTTGGCAGTTGTTTGATCGGCCCGAGTGATTCTACAGAGAGGATGGCGTGGCAGATCTAGTGGTTGGCGCATGATCTCATGGGAGGTGTCAGACCCCTTGCAATCATGCACCTACCATCTGATTTCAAAGGCTTATTGAGCGTGGGTTCAGTGTTGGTGACAGGACGGTATTCAGTGAATGGTGGTGTGACATGTGGCGTCAAGCGAACCCAGGTGGGGTCTGAGGTTTGGTGGAGTGGGTAAAGATCTGGTAGTGCTGACAAAATTTAATGTGTTGGCACATTCGTGCAATATAAAGGTGATTTGCTAGTTCATTTGGTGATTTAGCAAATAATGGTCGCATGGTCGCTAAGTCTTTTGGCGATGGTGTAAAACATTTCACGAACTGGCAGAATTTCTTTGGTCACCAGTTCACCAGATAGGTGGGGCCGATGTTTTCAGTGATGAGGCTTTTCTTGATTGGTTGCCGGTGTTCCTGGTGGCAAGGGGTTTGCGGTGGGACCCGTGTTTGCAGTGCCCAGGCATGTTCGACTTTGACGGTGAGTGCTAACGATTAGTCGCATGTTCGCATAGCCTTTTTCAAGGCTATGCAATCATGCGACTGACGGTTTGCATTAGAACTTAGCGGTGGTGATTGTGGCAAGGTTAAGGTTTGCAAGTTGTCATGGTTGCGGAGTTGTGGTGGTAACATTGCCAGGGACTTTTTGCGGTGTTTTTTGCCCGTTTCCTATGGCGGTAAGGTTATTGACCACGCGGCTGTGCCACTAAGGATTGTTGTAGGGTTGCCAGGCTCGAGAAAAATAAAAGATCTGACAGTGGGGATATAAAGTTAATAAAGGTTTAAATTAGGACTGCCAATGTGTTCCTGGCGCCAATGAAGTAGCCATTGGAGTTTGAATTTGAATCTGCAGGGGGTTTGTAGTGACCAAAAGTACTAAATTTCAATGCTCTGCAGCTGGATTTGATTTGGTTTGGTGGTGGTGATTGTTGTGAGATGGTCCAGAGGCTTGTTTCTTGATGGCATGATGGTTTTATACTTGGTGGAGTGTGTTTTTGAGCTAAGCAAGCTGTTTGCAGGTGGCCATTTGTACTTATTTTCATGGCAGTTCCTGGTTTTCTGTCCTAATCTCAATGTGCTCATAATTGCAGAATCTGTTTGAGATTTCTTTCTCCAGGTTGCTTGGTTTCCTGCCCCTGTAATAAATTCTAGTGAAATTTTGATTGGTTTGGTGGGTGAAACCCTAGCCCTAGCTATCCCTAAGCTTGTTGCATTCTCCTAGAGAATTCCAAGGCAGCTAATGGTAGATAGTGTCAATTTTTTGACTTAGAAAGGGTTTTGAATTTTTGTCAGTTCCAATGGTTGTATCAACATGAGGGAAAAACCTTCTGATCTTTTGCATATTGTCTATGGTGTTTCTGAGTCAACTTGTAATGCAGGGATTTGAATCCACATACTTAACACAATTTTTCATTCTCGGATCTCTCCTTTAGTTGCTCTTAATGAATTATGAGTTTTCTGGCTCATTGCATTTGGTTGCTTATGTATATGTTTCATCTCTCAGCCTTGATTTAGAATCAGGTTAAAAGTCTCTGAGTGAAGCATAGATTCTTTAGGGTCAATTAGTAAGGATACTTGTAAGTAGTGTATGAGATGTTTAAATGTGTTTATGGCTTGGATTCTCGGATGAATCTAGTAGTTTTCCTTATGTTTTAGGCTCATTTCAAGTGTGATGCCCAATGGATAAGGCACTGATCTTAAGTTAGTATCCCTGTGCTGATGCAAAGTGTTGCGTGGTTGACTGCATCCTGCAGGAAACTAAATCATATTTAATATTTCCAATCCTACAATCCCTCATAGTTTTGAGGTCACAAGCCCATTTTACCTTGCATAGTAGAGTTGATTCAATGAATACCTAGTTAGTGTTTAGCAATCCTCTGCTATGATCTACTTTATGATTCCAGAAGTATAAGGTGTGTAGTGATTTGAATCTTGTCTAGATTAGGTGCACCCGCCTTGGTTTTGTAGAGCCAGAAGTAGAAGAGGGCATATTAAGACCCTATAGTTGGTCTAGTTGCCTTGCAGAGCTTTCACATTTGGATTTAACCAGTCCTAATATCAGTCTCAAGGCATATTGGCAGCCCTAAGTGGCATAAGTGTTTTTAAACACCAACATGGTGTAAGGTTATGCACAAAAATATCCATCTTTTCTTGTTCAGGAATCATTCGTGGATATTTGGCAAACAATTGACACCATCTTTGAAAAAAGGTAAGGAAGGGTTCTCCATTCTTTTGATGTGCATTGCAAATATCAAGCATAGTGACTTCATGTTTGATGTTATATGAATAATGAGTCACAAATTTGTCAAGAAGCTCATTGAAAGATTGGATGCCTAGGGGTAGTTTGGAGAACCATTCCATGGCTTGTCCTCCTAAACTTCATGGAAATATTCACATAAGATAAGAGTCATTGTGAGCGACTTCAATACATGCAGCACAAAACTCATGAATGTGGTCTTGTGGATCCAAATTCCCTTTGTATTTGTCAAATTTTGGTACCTCAAAATGAGGAGGGAATGGAATCATTGCTAAGTTCTTATCAAAAGGATAAGGACATATATCATCCAAGGAATACTTCTTTGTTGATGATCCAGTTTGGATGTCACAAATTTTTTGTTGAAGCATCTGGATTTGTTGTAGAATGGGATCCAAAGATAACATGTTTCCTTGAGAGTTTTGGGAAACATTGTTGTGGGAAGCATTGTTTTGTGAAGCATGATTTTTGAAAGCATGGTTTTGCTGATCATTTTGAGAAATAGTGTGTTGTTCATGACTATGAGAAGCATTGGATTAGTGATTGGTTTCCTTTGCTCCATGAGTATCTTGAGAACCTTTAGAGATTTTTTGATTGTTTGTGTGAGCTGGTTCTCTAAGATAGGAAACATGAAAATCACTTGGTAATTTAGCTCCTTGTTGAGCAAGCATGAGGAAATACATCTCTTTATCCAAGCCTAAGAGTCTTTCCATGACATGATAAAATTGAGGATCTTGTGAAGCTTCCCTAAGTTCATCATCGGTGGGTTCATCATTGGATGTAAAAAGTGAAGTTTTCTTAGGAGCTTCGGGCCAAGGATTTTCTTCATTGCTGGTATTTCCTTCCATCTTATCTAGGGATTCTGGATTAATGGCTTGTTTAAGTTTCTGAGATCAAGTTTGAACCATAAAATTGAAAAAATTGATTGTGGAATGAAAGATTCTTGATGAGAAGATATGGAAAGTGATTGATAGAAAAGATACGGAAACATGTTGAAAAGTGATATGACAACTTGATAAACTTTGAGCCAATAGGAGGTATAGATCTCACTATGATATGACAAAGAGAAATCAAGAGATAATAACCTAAGTAAGTTTGGTGGTTAAGGATGATATATCCTAATATGGTAAACTCACAAAGATTAGAATCTGATAGATAAGGTAACGTTTCAACACTAAATTGAAAATTTCAAAGATTGGAAGAAAAAAAAATGATTTGACGAGTCTTGATGAAGGAATGGTGAAAAGTGATGAAAATAGTCAAACTAAAGATCAGAGGTCTCTGTAACTTGACTATTTTTTCAAAATCTTACTAAAGACAAAAATGGGTATCTAAAAAAGTAATTTTGAAAATTGCAAAGTTTGTGGAAATGCTCACTATTGTAAATGCATAGCAACAAATGCGCAGGACAAATTGATAAATGTGCAACAAGATGAGACAGATGCGCAACAAAATTTGACAGATGTGAACTGGTAAAACCAAAAGCGCCGACAGTTTGGATAGATGCGCAGCAAATGTGATCAAATGCACAACAAGATGTGATATATGCGCAGTTTCTAAAGTTTTGATATGATTTGAAAATTTTTGGATTTTTCTGATGTTTTCTGGTTTTTTTTTTTTGGCAAAATGAAAAATGCATAAACACGTGCATGTAAGACATAAATGATTTTAATTTAACTATGCTAATATGAATGCACAAACACGCTTACAAATCCTATGGTAGGCAAGGACAATATCTATTGAATCCCCACTAGGATAATAAAATCCAGTCACGCAAATCCATAGTGGATAGCCTAGGAACTTAGAGGCACGGGCTCCTCCTTACAGTGCACTCACTTTTCAGGCACACCAAGTTCTGAATTCAATGGGTCATTACTTCCCAAAAAATTGCTATCTCTACTATGAACCGTGAGTAATGTGGGGTGTCTTCACGAGCTTGGGTGACTCCTTGAGCTAGCAGATAGAAGGTTTTTGGCCACTAAACAAAAGCTTTTAATAAGGACATCCATTCAGGTCATTGTGATCAAGTCATTTTCCCATTTAAGGGGGCTCTCCCAATCTTTTCAAAGCAAGGCTTTCACCTCTACTAAGTAAGACTTTAACGCACCACTAGGGTACTGGAGGAGATTTTGGTTGCCATAATGAATTCACACCTGTCTAATGTGAGACTAATCACACTAGCATTTTTTATATACTGGTTTGGAAGGGCTTGGCTTTAGCCTGTTACCGGTTGGGTCATTCCTTGGGGTGAGTACCTCTTTTCCCACCAAAGACCGCCCTCTAAAAATTATAACAGTTTCTCTTACACCCAGGGTCCACGAATGGTGAAGGGAGAGGATACATTGTTATAATTTTGGGATTACAAATATGCTATTAAGCAAGACACAACAAACACTTGAGCTATGCTAAAGAATACACACAAAGCAAAAGCATGTCTTTTTTTAAGCCCAAACGAGGTTATGGTTTAATTTGCAATACCCCTTAGGAATCCCTGCAAAGAAATGTGTTAGAAATTTTAGCAATAGGGTCTTCTACTAAACATCTTGCAAAATAGCCTAAAAACTACCAGAACAAATAGAAAACTTGTCAAAAGTTAGCTAAAATCAAAATAAGTCAAAAATTTAAACTTGACTACTATAAATAACAGATGCGCAGTAACAGTGGATAAATGCGCAGACTAATTAAACATATGCGCAGAATAGAATTATGGATGTGCAGAAAAATGAAATGTATGTGCAGGAAAAATGAACAGATGCGCAGATGTTAATAAAAAACCTAAATGGAAAATGAGAAAAATGACAAATTTGATCGGAAATGCATGCGTAGAATAGATGAATGAATGCACAGGAATCATGAATGAATGCGCAGTAAAAACCTGGAAATGTCTGCACACGAAAAACTAAAAAAATAGAATGTTAAAAATGGAGGCTGGCCCTCCTTCTAGCACCAAAAATGTATGCAAATTAGATGTCTAATAACTAGAGATAATAAATTAACTATTTAAAGACAATAAATCGATCTAATGCAACACAATGAAGAATACAAAGTAACTATAAAATGATGAAACTAAATTAATTACCTTCACCTACCATGCAGCTTGTCTCCATTGTCCTCCTAGCCTTGATTTCTTGAAGAGGTTGAGCTCTCAGGTTTCCAAATGAAGCCTTCTCCCAAGATGCTACCAAAGTGTGGAGATTTTATGAAATGAGTGCATAATAGCTTATGCAATCTAATGGATGGAATGAAAATGAAAATGATGATAGTATGGATTGATTGCTCTTAGAATGCTTGGATGCTTGATTGCTTGAATGCCTATTACAAAATTACCTATTAGCTCACAAAGGGGAAATGTGGCTCCTTTTATAGAGTTTTGAAGGATCTAGGCCTAGGTGGCACAATCCTACGGTTGAGAATAAAAGGTGGAAGATCCTAGAGCTAGGATTGACTTGGTTGAAGGAGTTGAGAGAAAGGGGGATGTAGTTGGAATGTGAGAGGAAGAATAGGGATGATATTCCTCTCACATTGACATGGAGGAGAAGAAGGTGGAAGGGAAAGACACATGTCAAGTGTCTCACAAAGACCAAAGAGAGAAAAAGGGAGAGACCTTTTCCTAATGAGGACTCTTTGCACAAGTGTCCTATGAGTCACTTTGGACCCTTAGAGGTGGTTTGAGAAACCCCTTAGGAATAGGGAATGTCTCTTGACTTGGTTGTTGAGAGGACATGTGGTCATGAGGCTAAGTCCTATGAGGCCACATAGCCCTTAAGAATAGGACATGTGTGGGTGAGGATAATTACTAATAAAAAATTAATAATTATTATTTATCTTAGCCAAAGTGATGTGTCAGATGACTAGGTAGGTGAGGTGGATTAGAAAACTTAGTCATATTTAGGTGATTGTGTATTTAATTAAATCACTTTAATAAGACTAATTAGCAGACTTAGGATAGAGGAATAGACTATAGTGAATCTACTAAATATATTGAATAATTTATTTAATAAATAGAGGAATAATTATTAAATAAATAATAAATATTTAATTAATTTATCAAGTCAATAGTAATTAAATAATAAATATTTAATTAATTAATGAAGCCATTTTTGGGTGCATACAATGACATAGGGAAGTTTGATGCTAGAAGTGATGAAGGGATCTTCCTTGGTTACTCTGTTAAAAGTAAGGCTTACAAATGTTTCAATCTAAGATTGAGGAAGATGATTGAAAGTAACAATGTAAGAATAGATGAGAAGTTTTAGATACAAGAAAAAATGTATGATAGTAATCAGATATCAGAGATAAAAGAAACTACTACTGTTCTAGAAGAAGAAGAACTTGTTGAGGAAGAAAGTGAAAAGGAGGCTTGTGATGCTACTACAAGCAAGACTACCGAGACTCCTAAAACTCCAAGGTATGTAAAAAATAACCATCCTAAAAATCAAATTATTGGCAATACCAATCAGGGAGTGCTAACTAGATCAAAAGTTAGAGAAGAAATTTGTTTGATTTCTCAAGTTGAGCCAAAAACTACAGATGAAGCCTTTAAAGATGAATCTTGGATAAATGCTATGAAAGAATAATTGGATCAGATAAAAAAGAATAATACTTGGGAACTGGTTCCTAGACCTAAAAATAAAAATATAATAGGAACAAAATGGGTTTTTAGAAACAAAATGGATGAAGAAGGAACTGTTGTAAGAAACAAAGCAAGACTAGTATGTAAGGGATACTCACAGCAAGAAGGCATAGATTTTGAAGAAATATTTTCTCATGTTGCTAGAATAGAGGTAGTAAGATTGTTCCTACCTTATGCTGCACATAAAAACTTCAAATTGTATCAGATGGATGTTAAATCTGCATTTTTTAATGGAGATCTTGAAGAAGAAGTCTATATAGAACAATCAGATGGATTTCCTCTATGTGAAGATAAAGACATGGTATGCAAATTAAAGAAAGCTTTGTATGGGCTAAAGCAAGCTCCTAGGGCTTGGTATGCAAGGTTAGACAAGTATCTACTTGGGCTTGGATTTAGAAAAGGTAATGCATAAATTAATTTGTATTTAAGAACTACTGAAGATGGAATCATGATAGTAGAAGTGTTAATGGATGACATTATCGTTGGAGGTAATGATGATCTAGGTAAGAAATTTGCTAAAGAAATGGAAAGTAAATTTGAGATGTCCATGATAGGTGAAATGAAATTCTTTCTTGGACTGCAACTAACTCAGAAGGAGAATGGTATTTTCATTTCTCAGACCAAGTATCTCAAAGAATTGCTTAAGAAATTTGGAATGGAAGATTGTAAACTAGTAGGAACACCTATGGTGACTAGCAACAAGCTAACAATTGATGATGAATCAAAGTATGTTTTTGATACTTTTTATAGATCAATGGTTGGAGGATTACAATATCTGACTCACACCAGACTAGATATTGCTAATGTTATTGGAATTGTGGCTAGATATCAGGCAGAACCCAAAGAAACACATCTAGCTGCTGTGAAAAGGATACTGAGGTATCTAAGAGGAACCATAGATTATGGCTTATGGTATGATAGAAATGATAGATTTGAGCTTCATGCTTATACTAATGTTGATTGGGCAGGAAATATTGATGACAGAAAAAGTACCAGTGGTGGTGCATTTTTTTTTGGGAAAAAGTTAGTTTCTTGGCTAAGTAAGAAACAAGATTGTATAGCACAATCTATTGTTGAATCAGAGTATGTTGTTGCTGCTATAAACAGCACTTAGATTGTTTGGATGAAACAAATGCTAACAGACATTGGAATAAATTTTGATGAACCAATGGTTATCCATTTTGATAACACCAGCACAGTAAATATGTCAAAGAATCTAGTGATGCACTCTAAAACTAAACACATCTCTATCAAGTATCACTTCTTGAGAGACAAGGTGGCCAAAAAGGAAATCAAACTAGAATATATCAGTACAAAAGAGCAGATTGCAGACATCTTCATAAATCCACTATCAAAAGATACCTTTTAATATCTTAGAGGTATGCTAGGGTTTCAAGCCCCTCCTAGTCAGAACTAAATGATGCAGAGGTGCATCAGCCTAGAGGTATTCAGAGCCTTATCACTAGCTGGATTGGATGCAGGGATATACTCCTCAGGGGGAGTGATCATGGAAGAAAGTTTATCTATAAAGGTAGAAAAAGCCTCATGGCACCCTTTGTCATTGTTTTCAAAGGGGGAGTGTTGCTATGAGAAAATCCTTACTGTATGGGAAGATTGTTTGGTTGTAGGACTTTGGATTGATATAACCTTGGGATAAGATTTTCCCATATGTTGACATCACTACCAAAGGGGGAGATTGTTGGATATTTCTAATGCATGGGAGGTGATTGAGACATTTAATATTTTTAATCACTATGTTACTGAATGGTCACTCATAATATTGTCATTTGTGTTTTTTCACTGATGTCAACATATGTTTCTATGAAGGAACCAAACTGGTAATCATAGTGTATGGACATTGTACGGATGTTTCAGATGCTGCGAAGTTAGATGAGAGTTCAAGTGGATGTTGTGATCTTATATCTAAGATCACATCATTAGATGTTTCTTTTGAGAGAGATACAGATGTTTGAATGAAGACTAGTCACTGGACTCTGACAGTGAGAATTGACAGAGTGAGTCTCTGGGTTTTTGGTATATCTTTCAAAGGTTTTGGATTCAAGGTATGTGAGCTTGAAGGATGTCAGATAGGGTATTGAAGAATGTTCATTGGTCAGCACAAGGTATGAAATGATTGGTGATGTCATCTATGGCATGTGTTTTAGCAATGGCTTACTGCGAAGCTGACTCAGGAAATGAAGCATGTGTTTTGTTTAACGAACAAAAATTAAGGATGTCGATCCTTAATTGTTGTAATGTAATCATTGTAGACTTGTCTTATATATCATTTGTATCTTAGCAAGGGTTTATGTAATTGTTTTTAATTAGGAAAGCCTCATGGGCCAACTTGATCATGGTAAATTGTAATAAGGTATATATGTAGAGTCTTTTCTTTGGAAAAGATATGGATGGAATATATGTGAGATAAAGAAGTTGGAAAATTTGTGAGCTTGTGTCTATTGTATGTAGAGTAGAGGTTTACTGGTGGACTTCATTGGAACTGATCAAGCAAAGATAGTTTTTGGCAAATAGTTCAAAAAATTATGTATTTCTTTATATACACCTATTGCGAACTAGTGAGTTCTGAAGGTGGATTTAACCTTCTTTGGGCAGTGAGCCATCTCTTTTGTTCTTGACTCCTAATAGGGTATGTCCTCTAACAAGGACTATGTACTGTAATGTTTCAATAAGCTCCTAACGGGGCTATATCTTCTAATAAGGATAACTATACTCTTAGTACATCATTTGTGGGTGCTAATTCCGACTGGGGTTTTTACCTTTAACAGGGTTTCCCCAAAACCAAAATATTGTAATATTGTGTTGGCATTCATTGTGTTCATTGGATCTGATATTGTGGAGCTTAAAGTTTAAAGTTTAATATTTTGTTATACAATTGATTCACCCCCCCTCTCAGTTGTATTGTGGACTGTTATTCCTAACAAAATCCAAATTCATTTACATCAATTGCATTAGGTTACATAAATCATGTAAATCCATTTACATAACATTAATTGCATTACGTGGCATTCATTCATCCATGTTAAAAATCATTAAGTACATTAGATTGCATCATTCAATATTTATTTCATTTAGAAAAAATCATTCTTTGCAAAAGAAATCATCCATATGGCATCCATTAAGTGCAGTATCATTGCATTCATTAGGTCAAAATCATCACATCATTACATTCATTAAAACATTGCATTTCAAATAGAACATAAAATCGTCATTAGGTTCATATCATTTAAGTCATCTTAGAATAAAATGCATCATACAAATAAATCCATTCATATAAGAGCATAGGATATTGCATCATCATTCATATCATATAACATCTAGAATCATTAAGTATCATATGCATGACATAAAACCATTGCATCATATTTAAATACCATAAATCCATTCATATATATTATGTACATCCATATCACATGAAATCTTTGCATCCATCGCATTATTCATTAAATTCATCTATATATCATTTGCATCCATAATATCATTAATCATTAAAATCCACATCCTCACAGTCATACATCTATTCTATGTCATACATGAGACAACCATTTAAGCATCACTAGAACATATGCATACATATCAAAAATTGCATTTGAAAAAGCATAAAATAAAGCATATAGGACATATAACTATCTAGATCTGTATATCATGCTAAAACACCTAAAAAGGAGATCCAACACATCATGACATCAGATGTAGTAAAATCTATCAAAGATGAGTATCAAAGTCTATGACATCATCATGAAATAAGAAAAATATCAGAGTCCATGAAATGATCATAAATGCAATATCTAGATAATCAAAGTTCATCAAAATACCAATGTATGAGTATAAACAACATCAATGAATCAAAAATGATACAATAGAGTCCAATGTCTCCATATCAAAAAAAAATTAGATCATGTATATCATCAAGGCAAGAATCTAAAATATCTCAAAACATGGATCAACTGGCCGACCCGCCAACACCATCTCTACTATCAAGACTAGGAGCACTATCTAGAGGATGACTAGAGCTTGCCTATAATCCATGTTGACTAATCACGATCATACAGGTCTGCATCATAGAGCTCAGCTGACTCATCTCCTATCTGATCTCATAAACATCTGACTGTAAAGAATGAACCTCTGGTGCCACCACACTAGGAGCCTGTGCTGCAAAAGTCTATGGTGGAGGAATAGAAGAAGAAGGCATGGACGAAGATGGATCTAATAAAGATGGAACAAAACTGGAAGAAGATGGACATGAAGAAGATGATGGCATCGAAGTAGATGTAGATTCCTGAGAAGATGAAGCTTGTGGAATGATAGGACGTATACCCTGCTAAGGAGGAGGACCCTGAGCCTGATCCAATAAAACATGTGCAACCTATACCTCAACCTCTTTATGTCATCTAGCTCTAGGCCAGCCATGTCTCATAGTTGGATCAACAGCAACCTGATGAAGTTCTCTATCTGCACCACCTCTAGCCTGACCACCACCACCCCTAGGAGTAATAGGAGCAGCAGCAATAATTGGAATATGAACTCTACCTGCTCTGGCTGCTCAATGACCCAATCATCCACACTATGATCCAACTCTACCTCCACCCCTCCCACCATCTCTATCAACCTCATCATCATCACCATCTGAATCCTCATCTATGTCCAGGACTCTCTCAACTGGATCTGTGAACCTCAAAAATGAGTTCTGAGTGAACCAATTTCGTACTCATCTGTAAAACCAGAATCAATAAAATGATCTCTCATCAACCATGGTAAATTTCCAAGGTCTTGAACCTCCTAGCGAACTATCCTGAAATCCACATAGGGGCCCCACTAGTGATCTCTCAGCCTGGACTCAAGCATACATAGAAACACCCTGGGGCATACCCTATGTGCACCCATATTGACATAATACCCTCCTAAAGAAAAATCTCTCAATAATATATGGGGTATGCCCAATCATCCACCATGGATAGAACATGAAAGGCAGCTTAGTGTCATCCTTAGGCCAAGCCTCACATCCCAGATAAGGCCTCTAGACCACCACATCCATATCATCAATGACATGATGCCAGTAATCTAATTTACCCATGTAGGTCTATATCACCATACCCTCGTACATCCAGGTGAATGGTCAACCCGGATCTCACTGTCATGTTGTAATGGGTCATGTCACTGGGATATGCTCCCAAGTCCAAAGTTGTAAGAGAATTGCTCTTGCAAGGAGCGTGGAAGATCATCGATATACAACTGTATGTAGCTCATGATATAACTAAGCTAACACATGATCCCCAATCAAATTGTCAAGGATGATCCATCAAGTCCTCAATAATAGGACCCCATCCAACTACAAACCTTTGTCCTCATCTATCAGGAACAAGGAACCCATCGATCAAAGCACCTAATACCGTAGGTAACACTGGAAAAGCATGAAACTTTCGCACTAGATGTGATCATCTCCAATGGTCAGATCCTGGAAAACTCGTCGACACATTGATCCATCATAAACAAAATCATAGTATACTAACTCTCCTTTGGTAGGAAGGTGAAGGATGTAGTATACATCCTCCAGGGTGATCGTCATCTCACCCATAGGCAAATGAAAGGTATTATGGTTTGAGTGCCATCTCTCAACCATAGCAGTGATCAAACCCCGATTCACTCAGAATCACGGTAGAGCAAGTAGGAAGGACAACCCACAAAGGTCAACATGTCTCCGATCAAATGCACTCAAGTCATCGATCATACTCATATGTAAGGGATATAAACCATAGACGGCTAGTGACTTAAGCACCACCTGCAAAAAGTAAGTTCAATTACATCAGTTTTGAAATCAGTTATCATTTGGATTATTGTAAGTCAATCAAACAGTTACAAATATCAAACCACAATCAATTTTCCTGAGTCTACTCAGAGAGGACGAAAAATTCATCATCACCCATCATCTAAATCTAGATTGACAATCAAACATTCAAACTATGACTGACTCACACTGACATCCTACGACTCGCTATAACTTCAAGTTTGTTACCTAAACCAATTATTTGATCGATGACGTTGAATAGTTTGAAAAATTGACTATGATAATTTAAAAAATTATTATTAGGGTGAAAGTGCTATTTCAGGGTGTAAAAGTGCTAAAATTCAAAAGCGCTATTTAACATTTTGAACGCGCTACTTCAAATCTCAAAGGTGAAACATTAAAGAAAAAGCCCTAAAACTTTGTAAAAGCGCCATTTAAAAAATCAAAAGTGCTAATCAAAATAGAAAAAAGAGAAATTAAAATTAAAAGCACTATTTGACAAATCAAAAGTAGTTTATGCCTTAAAACAGGTGTGTAAATGCACAATTCCACTTCGCGAAAGTGCTAAAAAAAATGTAAACACGCTATGAAAAGTGGTAAAAGCCCTATTTCAATTTAACAAAACAAAAAAAGAGGGTTTTTCCTAGAAAAATTCAATTTTTTTGAAATTAAAGGCATAAATTGAAAAACCAAGAGGATCGGGCACTTATCAGAGGTCCGTAGTTAAGTGGCCACCAATACTGGCACCCACGCTTGAACCTATGCTTACGTATCAGGATCACCACCATGGGAAAGTCAAAGAAAGTCAGAGGAAAATTCAAGAAGTGAAAGTGAAAATGAATAGTAAAAAAATAACTTTTTACCCCTTAATATAGGCCCTTTTGACCTAAAAAGGGAATCTTTGATCTAAAAAGAGAATCTTTGACCTAAAAAGAGAATCTTTGACCAAAGGGAGCTCGAAAACCCAATTTTTTCACTAAATCGGCCAAAACAGGGGCATTTGTCGTCACACAGATACAAAAACATTATCAGAAATGAAATCAAAATTCATTATAAATTGACCTAATCAATGCAAACTGACCTAAACCATCAAAATTTTCAAAACATCCATCAAATTTCATTTCATTTCCGAGAGGGCATATACTCGGATAATCAAAACGACATCAACATCATCAAATCGGGAGAATGACCATCAAATCAGAATGTAATCTTTTATCAGAAATTTTTTGCTAATCAATCGAAAGGGGCATCAAACATCGAACCACAGGTATCACATCAACAATCTAACATCAGATCGATTATCAGGACACCAAAATCAATCAGAACTACATTAAACATCATCAATATCTACATCTCGTATCGAACATCAATATTAACCATCGATAGAATCATAAGCTTTTATCAAGTTGAATCAAGGCATTCTTTGAATCGACACGCTTCGCATGTCGACTCAAAGCGGGGCATTTGTAATCACCAAAAAATGGACAGGATCATTCATGTGATTAACCAAGGCGAATCAAGGCAATTGAATCCAAACAAGCATTTAGCCAATCAAAATTAAAATTGAGCTTTAATTCAATTTAATTAAAAATCAAAGCCATAAAGATCAATTAAAACCTATCAAATCATGATAAATTAAATCAATGTGCAATTAATCAAATTAATTGTATAGTGCAATTTAAATCAAATCAACCCACATAAAGGGTATGCATGGCTAAACAAAATAATTCAATTCAATTAATTAAGTCCTATTTTCTCTCAAACCCACATGGGAGGAAAAAGCCTCAACCAATAGGATTTAAAGAAAGAGTTCACATGGATCAAGCCTAAATGAATCTCAATCACTCAATTTGAAAGAACATCTTGTCCACTCATCTTGTCTTCTTGTCCCAAGCTTTGAGGACACAATATTTAAATTGTCTTCAAAGGGTGGAACCAAAGACTTAACCCCAACTCAACCTTGATCAAATCCAACCACAACCCCTACCCTTTCCAAATCCTATAAAAGAAAGGGATAATTCACTCATAATCAATCCACAAATCTAAGAATTGCATCTAACCTCTTGAGATTTTGAGCTAGGAAGGCAAATTTAGAAGTTAATTAAGCATTTCAATTTGGAATTGAACTATTTTAGCTTTCTTTATCATATACTCTCATTCTAGGACTATCATTAATGGACGCTTTCTGAGAGCTTCACCATTAACATCCCTAGTTAGAGATCCATAGAGTGCTTGATTATCTTTATTTGTTAAAATAGCTCTTCCTTTGTGGTTAATTTAGTTATTTTATTCAATTATTGTAAATACTAACCCTATGAAGGTACAAATTCTAGTACACAACTACAATCAATTTGGACATATCCAGTATCCATGGGTTGCACTTAGAGATTGGTTCTTCCTTATTCTAATAAAAATATGAAAGTAGTGACCAACCCCTCTCTAGAAGAACCGCATTTCCACATTGTGCACATGCATCTATAAAATTGTCTCCATCATTGGTGCTCATGGTAGAAGTCAAGATAACCTCCAAAAGGTCATGCTAAAAAGAAACCTTAACATATGGGGCTTGAGATGCTTCTACATTAACCTCTAGTGCTTGGGCATGTTCTTCTAATCTCTCCATAGGTACATGATGTTGTACATATAGATTACCAGCACTAGGCTCTCCTGCCATGAGTTTACTTTCCTTATTCTTCCCTAGGGACCAAGGTTTCTTTTACTTTGACATAGATTTCTCCCTAGATTCAACCTTCCTTTTTCTCTAGGATTTTTTTTTTTAGGCTAAGAAATAACTATTTATTTTGCATGAGGGACTCCCTATTGCATGGGTTATGAGGGTTACGTCGGTTGATCTTCTACTATAATTAATAGAAATTGAGTTGTGGACTTCTTCACTTTCTTTCTCACCTTATCCTTCCCCTTTCTAGAAGAATCCTCTCCATGTCCTTTCTTTGAAATTTTGGGCAACTATTTTGCAATATTACACAACCTAGGGCTTCTAGATTTCCTTCTTAGAATATCTTTCAATAAGTTGCAACCTTAACTTTCAATATAAAATTCCTTTATTTCATAATGCAATCGAGATGGATGAGAACAACCTAGTATTTTTTCTTGGAAGTCACAAAAATTATTCAAAAGCTGTTGCTCTGCAAACTGCAATTCCTATGCTTTTACACTCTTAGCAACACACTTTGAACTTCAATTGGAAAATTGAAAAAAGCAGCATCCCAAGGTAGAATTTATTTCACATGCATTCCTACTTTCTTTCTGTCAACTCGACATTGATGGCAATAACTTGGACTTGATTTGTAGCCATGTGCAATTTTGAAAATCATTCATTTCCACATTAGCAAGATCTAACAATGTGGTTAAGTTTTACTACCACCATGGACAATAGACGACCAGAACATGACATACCCTATGGGCTCGCACAACACGTATCTTCCTTTGGTTCACCCCCATGGGGATGTAAGCTCCTCAATGTTATACCCTCCTTATTAACTACTTTTATCCTCTACAAACTTGTCTTTACACCTTCATCAAGTAAAAATCTAGTAGGAGGACACAGAGCCATCAACCATTACAATTGATTTCATCAATTAATGATGCCCCTCTCACTTGTGCTTTGATTCTTTTATTATGGTAACACCCTGTAATGATCCCTTTTTGGACACTTACTTAATTTGTTCTAAAATCCCTTATTAGGGTTTGGTTTATGTTTAGGAATGACAAATTGTAATGTTTCATATTAGGTGGATGCCAATTCCTAGTAATTATCATACATCATTATGCATATAAATTATATTATATTAAGAATAATCTTTAATTCACAATGTATGCTTAAGCTCCAATTCCTTACTTTAATCCTAACCATAGATCTTAAGAAAGATGGAAGATTTATTGTGCTAGGATACATGCACAGTCTACAAGTGGATTCCCTCAAGGTTCTACCTATCTCAAGATCTTTCCATCATGTGACCGATTTACCCACCTCTTCCTATACACACTCCATATCCCCTTAATAGTGATTAGTGAGTTATTAAGGAATTGACCAAGTATATATTAATAATTTATATTACAAAAATATAAATAAATATATGTAACACAACCCATATATAATTTCATTCTTATTAACATATATAAATCATATATAAGTTTCTCTAGTTCATTTCTTATAGATAGTATTCCCTCATTGATATAATATATATTTCTTAGTCTTTTGAAGATCTCCATTTTATATTATAATACTATTCTATCTTTCATTCCATGACTATTCATCTTTTCTGATGGGAATATATATATTTAGTTGATAGGCTTCTCCTATCATGTTGCTTGCAATTGGAGATTTTTGTCACGTCAAAATTGTCCAATGCTCAAAAAATGGTTTTGTGATCATCATAATGTGACCATGGTTTTCTTTACAATTTTAATTTACTGCTAATTAGAGTTGCACGAGGTAGGATTACCTTGTGGCGATAGAGGTGCTTAAGATGGGAAATATTGGGGATGCCCTTTTCCAACAACTTCTGCATATTTCTCCCTCCTATTCCTGGCATCCTCAGTGGCTCCTTACTGCTCTACTCGTCTCCTTTGGCTTTTGAGAACACGCCCCTCTTAATCTTCAAATAAAAATTATTTTCCTCTTAACAATGATAAGTAATGTCGCCTTTCCCATGCAAAGACTAGTGCATGGAAATCTCCTTGACTTCACTAACACTAACTCTCCACACCTCTCTCCCCAGTCATTTGATTATTTGTATCTCTGGTTCATCTGTTGCAGTACTAAGCTTTTAAATTTTATTCTTTTCAATAATATCATCACAGTTTCTTCTCAGGCTTTCACCATAGACACAAAACATAAGACCTATGTAATGTTGATTCTTTCTGATGCAGGGGCATTCTAGGGTACTCGGTGAATCTGCATGGAGGTGTGTTGTTTTAGTTTTGTGGTACTCGGTTGAAACTTTAATCGAAGGTCTAAATTATTGAAGGAAGCTCGGTTGCTGAAGGAACTCGGTGAAGCTTCTATGCTTGGTGGAACTTATGCTCGATGATGCCGGTGTTGCTTGGTGTTTCTTGGCTTGGTCAGTTGTTTCATTGGTGCTCGGTTGTTTCTCTGGCGCTCAGTAGTTCTATTTTACCGACTGGAGTTCTTGGTGATTTGGTTGGCCGACTTGGTGCATTTATTATTGGTAGCATTTGTTGTATTCTCCTATGTGGATCTAGAGGCCAACATGAAGAATTAAATTTTTGTAAGGCTATTTGAGATCCAACTTGTATTGCATTTAATATTTGTTTGTAATGAGAGCTGACTTGGCCTAGGAGTTAATTGTTTCTTCCAACTAACTTGTGGCTAAAGATTAGTATTTAAGGAGTGTTTGGGGTAGTTGTTTAGGCAGCATACGGGAGTAAGTGTGAAGCTAGATCTAGATCCTGTGTGATCTTGAAGATCAAATTGATTTCTGATAGTTTGTAATAGCGGAGCTAGTGGTCGTTTGCTTGAAGACAAGGAGATTTCTCGATTGCTTGCGAGCTCAAGTTCAGATCTTCCTTAGGGTTTCTATCAATTGCTGATTTGTTTCAGAGCTAGAATAGCCAAAGTTGGATTGGATCCTTGTTGATTCTGCAAAACTATTTCTGATTGTAATTGGCCCTAACTCGGAAGGCCTTACAATTGGGCATGTTAATGAAAATTCAGTTGAAAATAATTATCATGTTGTTTATTCCACATTGTGCTATTTGGCTTCTTGTGGGGACTATCCTTAATTGGATCCTCCTTGCATGTCCTACACTAGGTGGTATCAGAGCTTGAAGATCTTGAGTGTGTAACTCAGTTGAGGTTGTTTGCACCAGGACCTTGTTGGTGACTTATTGCTTTGGGTTTTCAAAAATCTTGAAGGATTCCTCTGAGAAGATTGGACCCTAGAGAAATTGCAAATCTCTGTGATGCTATGGAATCAAAGATTATAGAGAAGGTGAAATCTAATTTCAGATCTGAGATGGAATTGATGAAGAATGACATGATTGCTGAGATCATGAGGGTCATGACTGGTGTAACTTGGAATGTTGGTACTGAAGATGGTTATGAGGAAGCTACTGAAGAATTTGAAGATGTTGGATCTAGTGGTGATGACTAGAGAGATAGATCTGGTGCAGATAGAACTGGTCGGTTACATAGATCTGGAGCTTGGTTAAGTAATAGTTACTGAATGGAAGTTTCTACTTTCTCTAGTACTTTGAAACCTGAGAATCTGATTGATTGGATTGCTGAACTAGAAGACTTCTTTGAGCTTGAATAAATTGAAGATCCTCTTCGAGTGAGATTATCACAAACTAAGTTGAAATGACATGCTACTCTTTGGTGGAAAGAATTACAAAGAGATAGAGAGGATGAAGGTGAAATGAAGATCAATCGGTGGAGGTTGATGGTGACTAAATTGAAAGCTAAGTTCATAATTGTTGACTATGAGCTTGACTTGTTTAAGAAGTTCCAAAATCTAAAGTAAAAAGATTTGACTGTTGAAGATTATACCGAGGAGTTCTACAAACTTACTATCCGGTTTGGACACAAAGAACTTGGTAAGGAAAAGGTAGCTCAGTATGTGAATGGTTTGAGACTCAATAATCAAGATGAGTTGGGTATGCTAAAGATTGATTCTGTTGAAGATACTTATTAGTATGCTCTGAAGGAAGAAGATAAGTTGAAAAGGAGACAACATAGTAATCCTCGAGGGAAGGAAAATATTGATCACTCGGTGAAGGGTAGACCGACTGTAGAAGTTGAATAGAAACTTGTACAATTGAAGAAGAAGATAGGTAGAGTTACCTTTAAGGGTACTTGTTATAATTGTGGTGAAGGACACCATTATTTTGAGTGTACACAGAAGAAGCTTAATGACCGATGGACTATCGTGGTAAATGTGATCATTCAAAATGAACCTAAATCTGAGAGCTTGCTGGTTCGGAAAACATTACTCGATACAAATGTGGAACCTTGTTAGAGGAGTAACTTGTTCAGGACTCGGTGCATGTCTAGAGGTAAACTTTGTGATGTAATTGTTGATAGTGGTAGTACTGATAACCTTTTCACTGAGGACGTGGTTCAAAAACTTGGTTTGAATAAAATGAAACATCCTCATCCTTATAGGATTGGCTAGTTACAAAATGATAATGCTTTGGAGGTGAGGGAAAAATGCTTTGTTGATTTTCAGATTGGCCAGTATAAGGATCTTGTGCTATGTGATATTGTGGAGATGAATAGTTGTCATATATTGCTCGGTAGACATTGGTAGTATGAATGCAAAGATATGTATGATTGTTTCAAGAATGTGTTTACTGTTGAGAAGGATGACAAGAAGTTTTCCCTGATGCCTTTATTGGATACAACACTCGATAGGAGAAGTCTAAGTATTGGTAGCTGAGTTGAGTTGGTGAATCCTAAAGGTATGGATGATCAGTATGGAGAACAAGCCTGTGTATTATCAAGGAAAGACTTGAAGAGACAGAGGAAACTGAAGTGGAAGAGTATGCAAGCTAAAAAGTTGGAGGACTTATATGTGAAGAACCAGTTCGGGGTTTATGTGTCGAATCCCAAAAGATGTTCTTCCAGCATATGAGAATATCTTTTCGAACCTAGGGTGTCTGATGCAAGGGCATTCTAGGGTACTTGGTGAATCTTCATGGAGGTGTGTTGTTTTGGTTTTGTGGTACTCAGTTGTAGCTTTAACCGACAGTCTTAGTTATTGAAGGAAGCTCAGTCATTGAAGGAACTCGGTGAAGCTTCTGTGCTCGGTGGAGCTTTTTCTCGGTGATGCCTGTGTTGCTTGGTGTTTCTTGGCTTGGTCAATTGTTTCACTGGTGCTCAGTTGTTACTCTAGCGCTTGGTAGTTCTGGTTTACCGACTGGAGTTCTTGGTGATTTGGTTGGCCAACTTGGTGCATTTATTATTGGTAGCATTTTTTGTATTCTCCTATGTAGATCTAGAGGCTGACATGGATAATTAAATGTTTGTAAGGCTATTTGAGAGCCGACTTGTATTGCATTTAATATTTGTTTGTAATGAGAGTTGACTTGGCCTAGGAGTTAATTATTTCTTCCAGCCGACTTGTGGCTGAAGATTAGTATTTAAGGAGTGTTTAGGATAGTTGTTTAGGCAGCAGAGGGGAGTAAGTGTGAAGATAGATCTAGATCCCTTGTTATCTTGAAGATTAGATTGATTTCTGATAGTTTGTAATAGCAGAGCTAGTGGTCATTTGCTTGAAAAATAAGGAGATTGCATGGTGGCTTGCGAGCTCAAGTTCAAATCTTCCTTAGGGTTTCCATCAGTTGTTGATTTGTTTCAGAGCTAGACTAGCTGGAATTGTATTGGATCCTTGTTGATTATATAGAAGTGTTTATGATTGTAATTGGCCCTAACTTGGAAGGCCTTATAGCCGGGCATGTCAATGAAAATTCAATTGAAAATAATTGTCGTGTTGTGTATTTTGCATTGTGGTGTTTGGCTGCTTGTGGGGATTGTCCTTAATTGGATCCTCCTTGCCTGTCTTGTGCCACTTTCGTGCTCACTTCACCCAGGAATGTAAAATTTCTTGCTTCCAAGTTGGCAGTTTACACAGTTCCTTGAGAAGGTTACGATTAGCACACCATTAACTTTGTAGTCGGTAAAAATGATAGTTTAAGGGGTTAGTATATTTAGCCGATAGGCTTCTCCTATCAGGTTGCTTGCAACTAGATTACCATCAAATTCAGTTCATGCTCGCCATTTCTTTAATACATATCTACATGTACCTACACCAAAAACTTCTTCATCTTCTCATCCTCCATGGATTCCAACTAATAAAAACTTCTTTAGTAAGTTTTTCCTACACATCATCAGAATACTCTGCAAGTCCCTCATCCTTGTCACCTTCTGTAACTCTTTCCCTTTCTCCATCCATGACCAGTCATGTTGTTTCAAACACTACATAGAAAAATGTTGCAAACAAAATTCCAAAAGCTTCCACTAAAGAAAAAATTATAGACAAAACCATAATATCTAACAAAAATCATCATTCATGCATCAATCTTTGATGTATTTTTAATGTCTATTCCAAATTTTTGAAATTGGCATGGATAAGGAAGAAGCTCACAAGGTTGTGTAATTTGGCTTTTACACCAGCCGACTGCATTTTCTTAAAAAAATTTAAAGTCGTTTCAACCAAAATGTTTCTTTACACACCCTAGATTCATTGCATTTGATGAGACGACTTGTCTTTGAGGCATTCTGCTAAATTGTTCATGGAAGTCCTCTCACTGGCTATGGGCAACATGCAACCCACAATTCCTGACCAGTTGATTTTAGAATGGCGAGCTTGAAGGTAGAAAGTGTCAAATTACCTATCGATTCCAATATGTCAATCTCTGACACACAAAGGTTTCCTGGGGATAAGAATTTGCATACATGTCTTACAAAAATGACACTCACAACTGTCTTTATGTGATTTATTCATTACATTCCATGTGATGACATCTCCATTTTTAAAATTCATGGAGAATGTTGGTGCTAAGGGTGAAGAATTTGATTAGTAGGATTCATCATAAACTAAGTTTAATGCAAGAGATGCAAGGTCTAGAACTATTGCAAGTATAGAACACAATACAATTTATAGGAGTATTTAAATTTGTGGAAGCATATGGAAGAAGGGATTTGGAAGAAAAAAGGTGGTTAGATTATATAAAGCATCTCAACTTTAGTAACAACTTAATAAAGAAATCAATGAGACGAGAGTGGTGGAAATGTGGATGACCCAGCATGTTCATCTCACCAGGTTCTTGGATCAAATGGTCCATCCTTACTCTTTTAAATCTTATGGCACTCCTTAACATTTTATTGTATTTAGAATTTGCCTTTCTAGTTTTGGCTACTTGTTTTATGGAAAATTTGGCAATGATGTATTTGTTATTTATAGAATTTATATCATCATTACATGACAATCAAATACTTTGTTGTTCATGCGTGACAAAATGAAATATAATTTTGATCTAAAATTTAAAACTAATCAATCATCATCTCTATGACAAATAGGTCCACATAGCTTCATAGGTTCTATATCAATTAAATTGATTGGTACAACTTTGCATTAACTTGTAACCTGACATTCATTTGAGAAGCAACTTGTCCACCTTAGTTAGGGATGTTTTAATTTGTTGGTATGAAGATTGGTATAAAAAAAATTATGTTCTATTTTAAAAAAGTTACATTTTAGTGGATTCGTATCAAAGACTCATATAAGGAAATTTTTTTATATTGTTTAGATATAATATTTGATATATTTTTTTGTCTTACTTTTTCTTTCTACAATTTATGCCATGTGAGCAAATAAATAAAAAATTAGGATTGAATTTTTTAATTATAAATAAAATGTTGATTTATTGTTATACTTAATGTATTTGTCTTACATTATTATTTTAATTGTATAACAATTTTTCATCTTAATAATTAAATCATTATTTCTAAACATCATTAAAATAGAAAATAAATATTTAAAAAATATTGCTAATAAAATTTAAATCATATATGTAAACATAAATTTAAATTAAATTTTTAAGTTTTCTATATGTAACATTTTTTTTACTTGTCATAATGTTTTACTTGTATTTTTTGAATGTTAAAAAATGAATCTTTATAAAGTTGTACAATTTACTTCTATTTTATATCTACTATTTTATCTAAAGTAGAAATATATTAAATGGCTATGATTATAAAAATATTGTTAAATTTAATTGTATGATAAATCTTATTTTTATGAAAACAAAAAATTGACAGCCATAAATATTTCTCTTTCTTAGAAACTTGAAATTTTAAAAGAATTAAGTATTCACTTTTAACATTTTAATTAGGTTTTATTTTGTTTTTAACTTATTAAATGTATTTATAACTTATCATGTAAGTATTCACTTTTAACATTTTAATTAGGTTTTATTTTATTTTTAACTTATTAAATGTATTTATAACTTATCATGTAAGTATTAAAATTCTAGCTTATATCAAACATCTAAAGCTTTATATAAATTTACTATTTTAGTTTAAAGTCAAGACATCTATTTTTCCTTATTTTAAAAATATTTTGAAACCATCTATTTTTTTGTTGGGACACACAAAGATATATATAGAGTAATTATATTCAAAAGGAATGATTGACTTTTTATTTCAATAGTAATTTGTAGTTGTAGCAATTTATTTATAAGTTTCTTTTATATGTAAATCTAGATTATCATAATTTTTCATACATTTGCAAAATAATTCTTATTTGGGAAATTTTATTTATTTGGTTTGCCATCTTTAACAAATTATATTTATTTTATTTCTTATATAATAGTTTGAGAAATATAGTTTTCAAATATTTTATCTAATTTTTTTTAACTTTTCACAAATATTAAAATTATGGTTTGATTTTATATTTATCTTTTAATTTCCTATCCGCTACTCTTGAACCTCCTATAGGTGCAAGTGCTAGTTATTTTCTTCCATTGAGTTCCTCCTACATTTCCTCCTTTATTTTCTCCTATCTTTTCTCCTTCATTTTCTGCTTCATTTTCTCCTACCTTTTTTCTTAATTTTCTCCTATATTATTTTCTCCCATGTTTTCCATATTATTTCTTAATGTTTTTTCATTTCCCCCTCTGATATAATGTCTTTGTCCACTCAATATATTCATTTGGATTATAGTATTAGTATCATTGAGTCCTCCATCCTTTTAAAATTCATAAATAAATAGTGGATCCTTTTGATGTCTTATTTGGTCCAACAAGAACACTTCTTATAAGTTCCATCTAGGAATTAATAGTATACCACTCCCCTTCCATAGTTTTTCTAGCCTCATATGAACTTAGGTGGATGGGATCAATGTCATCTAGAGTTGTACTCTCTATAATCCCTTATGTTGGGTCTTTCACCTTTAACCATAAGGCTTTGAATTCTAGTTTTTTTTATAAAATCGTCATTAGAGATGAAAACTTGAGCGACCAAGTCTTTTTCATCATCCTCATTCTCCAAAGGAACTGGATCATCTAGATTTAATATATCCTTTGGTTCTTCATTGGAAAGTCATTCTCTAGGAGGGGATGCCAATAGTTTCTCTACATCCTCCTCATTGATGCTGAACTTTTCCAATACATGTTTTGTTTCCTCATTGTCTCCTCCATCCTGAGAAATGTCATAAGGAACCAATTGGGGGCATTGAGCTACAACTTATGTTGGCACATTCTCTCTAGATTCTTCAATTTATTTCTCTTTCTCTTGCTCTTCCTACTATGTCTTTTCTATTTCAATCTCCATCTTGCCCTGGTAAATGTCCTCAAAATTTTTTATCATTTTTTCAATCCTTTAAACTTCATTCTTCTCCTTTGGGTAGAAAACCTTGAAGCCGAGATATCTCCTTCTCATCTCATCTTCAATTCTCACAAGCATTGCCCACTTTTTCCTTCTTCGAGCGACTAATGTTGAATCAATGAAGTTCCTGATTACATATTCATTTTAATCCACATCATGGGCATATAGGCCCCTATTCAAGTGATCATTATTCAGTCAATATATGAAACCCTTGGGATCATAATTCTTCTTTTTCCTAAAACCAAATGAATACTCATAAATAACATAATGTTGGACCTTGTCCAAAGTTTTCTCTCCAATATCAAAATCCCAATATCTTCTAAACTTTGGGGAAAAGGCCATTTCTTCTAATCTTGCATATAAACTCTATGCATCCACATAAAATTCCACATGAATTACACAAAAGATCATCTTGGGGAAACATAGTATGGTAATTGATGAGAGGTCAAGGGGCATCTATATACCCTGATAAGTGTGTATTCAAAGAAGAATAACTAATATGAAAAGTTGTACTTCCCTCCTTCATCCATCCTCATATCCTTAGGTCTCATCATTTACATGATCTTAACTAGAAACCTCTCCATAGAAACACCCATCCATTCATAGACCTTCATGACAAAATATTTATGAAATGGAAAATAATTGGCTTGATCGCAACTCTTGTCCCATAGATAGCACCACCTCTCAATTGGGAAATCCTTCCCTTTTCTATCATAAAAATTTAGCTTCAATTCATTACTCCATTCGTACTTGTGCTAGAACATAATTATGTGGAACAATAGAGATGAGTAATGAAACTTTATATTTGCAGGCTTCTATTTGATCCCTAGAAAGTCGTCATGAATATGCTTTGAGATATATGATGCAAAACCATATTCCATATTGATATATTTATGGTGGATCCTCATGGCCATCAACATCACCCATATTGGGACTCTATCTTTTGCATCACTACCTAGAATTTGATATAAGGTATAGTAAGTCTTGACAAAGTAGTGCTCAAATTTATTTTCCTCAAAAGACTCTACCTCCAAAGAAGGGATATGAATGGGCTTGAACTAACAACCCTTCAATCTAAACAATGACACCTCCTTTTCTCTTTATGTCTTCTTCTTCCTTCCATAGTAAACCTCAAAATTTTATTTATTAATCTCTACTAATGTAGGCCTGACCAGCCCAAAGCAGTCCTTGATAGTTGCAACACTAACATCTACCAAAACATAGTTTCTTGCATTCATGATTGTCCTAGAAGTAGGATCATATCTCAATGCCAAATTCCTGATTAAGTCAACCTCAATGTTTAGACATATGCTTCAGTCAATTTGGCCATATCTAATATCCATGGGTTGCACGTAAGGATTGGTTCTTCTATTTTATAATAGAAATATGAAAGTAGTGACCAACCCCTCTCTAGAAGAACCACATTTCCACATTGTGCACATGCATCTATAAAATTATCTCTATCCTTGGTGCTCATGGTAGAAGTCAAGATAACCTCCAAAAGGTCATGCTAAAAAGAAACCTTAACATATGGGGCGTGAGGTGCTTCTACATTAACCTCTAGTGCTTGGGCATGTTCTTCTAATCTCTCCATAGGCACATGATGTTGTACATATAGAGTTCCAATGCTAGGCTTTCCTTCCATGAGTTTACTTTACTTATTATTCCTAGGAGCCCAAGGTTTCTTTTCCTTCGACGTGGATTTCTCCTCAAATTCAACATTCCTTTTTCTCTAGGATTTTGTTTTGTAGGCTGAGTAACAACTATTTCTTTTGCATGAGGGACTCCCTATTGCATGGGTTGTGAGGGTTATGTAGGTTGATCTTCTACTATAATTAATAGAAACTGAGTTGTGGACTTCTTTACTTTCTTTCTCACCTTCTCCTTCCCCTTTCTAGAAGAACCCTCTCCCTGTCCTTTCTTTGACATTTTGGGAAACTATTTTTCAATATAACACAACCTAGAGCTTCTAGATTTCCTTCTTAGAATATCTTTCAATAAGTTACAACCCTAATTTTCAATATAAAATTCCTTTCTTTCAGAATGCAATCGAGATGGATGAGAACAACCTACTATTTTTACTTGGAAGTCACAAATTTTTTTCAAAAGCTCTTGCTTTGCAAACTGCAATTCCTCTACTTTTAGGCTCTCAGCAACACACTTTGAACTTCAATTGGAAAATTGAAAAAAGTAGCATCCCAAGGTAAAATTTATTTCACATGTATTCCTACTTTCTTTCTGTCAACTTGACATTAATGGAAATAACTTGGACTTGATTTGTAGCCATGTGCAATTTTGAAAATCAGTCATTTCCACATTAGCAAGATCTAACAGTGTGGCTAAGTTTTACTACCACCATGGACAATAAACGACCAAAACATGACATACCCTGTGAGCCCGCACAATACGTGTCTTGCTTTGGTTCACCCCCATGGGGATGCAAGGTCTTCAATGTTATACAATCCTTATTAATTACTTTTCTCCTCTACAAAATCATCTTTACACCTTCATCAAGTAATGTGGGGTCATCAACCATTACAATTGATTTCATCAATTAATGGTGCCTCGCTCACTCATGCTTTTATTCTTTTATTATGGTAACACCCTATAATGATCCCTTTTTGGACCCTTACTTGATTTGTTCTAAAATTCCTTATTAGGTTTTGGTTTATACTTAGGAATGCCAAATCGTAATGATTCATATTAGGAGGATGTCAATTCCTAGTAATTATCATACATCATTATGCATATAAACTATATTATATTAAGAATAATCTCTAATTCACAATATATGCTTAAGCTCTAATTCCTTACTTCACTCCTAACCACAGATCTTAAGAAAGATGGTAGATTTATTGTGCTAGGACGCATGCACAGTCTACAAGTGGATTCCCTCAAGGTTCTACTTATCTCGAGATCTTTACATCATGTGGCTAATTTACCTGCCTCTTCCTACACACACTCCCTATCCCCTTAATAGTAATTAGTGAGATATTAAAAAATTGACCATGTATATATTAATAATTTGTTAGGATTAGGTAATACTGAGAGGGGGGGTGAATCAGTATTACATAACTTTAATTTCAACTTCAAACAATTATAAATAATCCAAAGTAATGCAGAAGTGAAAATAACATATAAGCATAACACATTACTCATGACACCGTGATTTGTTCTCGAGGAAACCCTAGTTAAAGTGAAATCCTTGGTGGGGATGGTACCCACAAATATGCACTAAAATATAATGTCCCTATTTAGGAGATCTAGCCCTGTTAGGAGCTAATTATTACATAGTACATTTCCTTATTAGAGGATTACAAAAACTCTATTAGGGGCATACAAAACACTTGGTTAAAGGTGGTGAGCACACTGCTCTTACAATCAATATTGTCCCAAAATAATTCTCAAAAGGGGAACAATACAAGCACTTATCTTGCTTAGATGGTTCTAGTTGTAGCTCGGCCTCTTACTGATCTCGCATCTGATCTCTACTCTTATATTCGCAAACTTATCTTATCATCATATCTCATCATTCCGCTTTCACAAAAATAATCTATATTTATACAAAATTAGCCTTCCAGTCGGCTTCACAAGTGTTATACAAAACACAATAGAAACTTGTGCAAATGATATACATGGAGTTAGCGCTCTTATATTACCAAAGAGTCGGCACTATAGTTTATTTACTTTTCTTAGCACATTACCATATCCATTATGCTCTCCTTAATCTTCGCAATTGTTCATGTACCCTGATATACTATTTTACTGTCTTCGCATACCTTCCGAACACTGTATCTCAGACACCAGCTATCCAAAACTCATGCGATCTTAACTGAAGCATGTACATATCCCAAAATACCTTTAGTTAACTTCGCAAGCCATAATACCTTGTATTTCTTCATTGTTGTCCAAAACTGTGGTAGTGTACCCTATTTTCCTGATTCTAGACTTAGTCATTTTCATGACTGTGAATCCAATGGCAATCTCCACAACATGCGATCATACTATCATAAGTGTTGCCATGAATGACAACCCTTAGATGATTTTCAGTACTCCAAAACATCACATGCCAACATAATTTATATTACAAAAATATAAATAAATATATAACGCATATATAATTTCATTCTTATTAACATATACAAGTTGTATATATAATTATGATTATCAATAATATATATAGAATTCTGATTATTAATATAATTAAACATATTCAATATATATGTATATAATACTTTACTTTAAATATATTTATTAGACAACATATTTAATTGTATCATTTTAATATCTATGTATATAAATCTATATCCTCCAAATTATTTCATCACTAATCAAAGTATATAAGTTTCTTTGTCCATTCCTTATATAGTATTCCCTCCTTGATATAATTTATATTTCTTAGTCTTTTGAAGATCTCCATTTTATATTATAATATTATTTTATCTTTCATTCCATGACTATTCATCTTTTCTATGGGAATCTATATGTTTATTTTCTTCCCTTGAGTTCCTCCTACATTTCCTCCTTTATTTTTTCCTATCCTTTCTCCTATCTTTTCTCCTTTGTTTTCTCCTTTATTTTCTCCTAGCTTTTCTCCTTAATTCTCTCCTATATTATTTTCTCCTAAATTTTACATATTATTTCTTAATGTTTCTTCCTTTCCCCCCTTTGATATAATGTCTTTGCCCACTCAATATATTCCTTTAGATTATAGTATTAGTATTAATAATTTGCATTTAATTATTATAAAACTCTTTATTGTGGTATTAGTATTAATTATAATTCCTCATCGCTGATATTTGTAAATTATAACTTTCCCCTTATTTGCAATATAGGAGACTTTAATATTAATTATTTATTAATTAGGAAACTATATCAATAATTAATATAGGGAATCTAATCATTTATTAATACGCTTAATATTAATAGGAGACAATATAAGAGACACGTTTAATTATTAATTTAATATTAAATAATTATCATTATTTTAATACATATAAATTATTGATTTAATTATTTAATCAGTCTAATAATACATTATATCATTATTTCTAACAATTATATTAATTATATATCAATTAATATTGATGACTCCTATTTAAAATGACATTTTCATCAATTATGTATCAATTAATATTAATGGCGCCTATTTAATAAAAAATAATATATTTGTACATACATTGCTTATGACTCATAATAAACTCTATTAGAAGACCCGGTCCACATTTGTCTTCACCACTACCGGTATGGAGATCTTGTACTTTGCTCATGGCTCATTCATTTGACACTAACTCACGAACCCGTACAACAATTATCACATGATGACGATTAAATTTATTTTATTTTATTTATCATGGTCAATATTACCCCGCACACCTACACATGTATTTTAGCATTTGCGATTACCACTATGGGGACGTGGGAGAAGAATGTACATGAGAAATAAACTCAACCCCACTCACATGTAAGACATTTTGGCTTGACAAATAAAAACTTTTCGGGGAGGTGGGGAAATAATAAAGCTAAAGGAAAATGCAACACAACCGCTAAGTTGGTAAAACCTTAAGGGAGAATATAGGAGGGGCCAATTTCACATGATAATGAACCCTTAGTTGGATGGTTTAAGTTGTAAGAGACCGGTATAACAAGTCACCTTGCAAACATAAAGGGTTCTATAACACACTCTAAGGGTTCTATAACATATTGTAAATACAATTTTCAATTTTTCATTGGAAGTCTTGTTCTATAAGGATATCTTTTGTTTTATCGCCTGCAAGCTAAATTTTGCTTCCATCCTTTCTGGCATCTTCTCGTCTCTTCTTCACCTCCACAAATTTGAATGAAACTTTGCCATTCATTTCTTCCTTTTTAATATGCCAAACCATGGGCATTGTGAGCATTTATTTTTTGTACTTTGAATCACTTCAAATCTACTGTCATCATTCCTTCATATATGATATTACCTCACCCCAACATCACTGCCACCAATGGACAACATGCCACAAAAAATGCCTACTTGGTTGGTGCATTAGCAACACATCACAACTACACGTCATGGGGTCATATCCACTACCAACATGGATAGTGAGTTGGAAAGGGTATTGCCTTCTCTATAGATATTAGAAGTTTTGAAATTGCAAAAGCTCATCAAATTCTTCTTTATAATTGAAATCATCTTTGTCAATTTTCAAAACATGGGACCTTCCATTAGCTGTGAATCTCCTTCGAGATACAACTATTCTACCCTAATTTGTTTAGCCATCTCGACTGCTAGAATAGTAGCATGAGCTTCCACCTCATTGTTAGTGCCATTTTCAAGTTTTTTGACTCAACTACCAATATGTTACCTATGAGATATCTAGCCACACAACCAACCCCTAATGGACCCGGGTTGCCTTTGGCAACCCTATCAAGTTTAGCTTGATCCATCCACCATCAAGCTTCACCCACTCTACCCCACCTCTTGCACAAATGATGGGATTAACCCTTGGTTGCTCATTAACAAGCCAAAATTATTATAATCTTAATTTAATATAATAATAAGATTGTAATTAGAAATTTAATTACTATTAATTATTATACTCACAATTAAACTTAAAATTAAGATTAGATAATAATAATAGTTATAACTATTCAATAATTATTAGATAACAAGTCTAAAAAGACAAGTACTAGCTAGTAGTTGATTCATTTGACATTGTTGGTAAGTTTCTTATAATTGTTATTGTACGTCATTTCTAAAACTTTGTACTTCAAAATATGTTTGTTGATGTTCTTTATAGCTTGAATGTATTTGTATATAAATTATCATTACTATTTTATTTTAGTTTATTAAAAAACTTCCAATAATTATGATTATCTCATAATTGCATTTTCTAATATGATGCTTCATAAAAAACATCTTTACCTAACTTGCTCACACTATATATATATATAAACATATTTACCTAACTTGCCCACAATCAAAATACTATTTTTCTTCTTGATGTTTCCTCCTGATATTATTGAAAAGTAAAGAAAAACAATCTTGACGTACAATCTTGACGTTCACTTAATAAAAAACAAACATAATCTAAGAATTGGTGGACTAAACTTCTTAATTGGCTACAAAATAAAAAATCAGAATGTGTCATGATCTAGGTGGTTGAAGAAATGCCCATTATAAGTAGTAGATGTCATAATTTCATTCACACTTGATTGAAAGACTTTTGGAGTATTAAAATGGAAAGTTGGTGTCAAATTTATCAAATCAATACTTTTTCACATAATACAAAATTTTAATAATTATTAAAATTTAATGTAGTATAAGATTAGTGACTAGCAATATAAAATATGTATAGAGGATCATTTGAGGACAAGCCATGACTTATTCCATCTTGGTTCGTTTTGACTTATTCAAACAACAGTTGACACATTAAGTATTGTATGATATATATATTAATATAGGGAAATAGTTATTTTTAATATTAATATTTTGGATTGCATTAGATATTCTTTTCAATTTATATATGAAGATTTAAAGTATTTATGTAAACTAAAAAGTTAATTTTTAAAAAATTTTGTTAGGCAAGTTTAAGAATATACAAATTTTTAATTAGATAAAAGAATGTTTAAAATTTTATATTTTATTTCAAAATTATTTTATTTATTATAATGATACAAATTTTCATATTATATCTATATTTTGAAACTATTTATTTATGTATTAGAAATATTATATTTATTATCAAATATTAATATTCTTACATGTAAATGGATGCTAAATTTAAGATAAACTAATTTTTTTTGGTTAAAACTTTTACATTAGTGGAATCTACCAATTATTAGTAATTGTCGATAGGCTAGCAAGTATTATTGCATCACTTTTTGGATTTCTTCCGTTAACTAGTGATTAAAACCAATTCTTTGCACCAATTATAATTTAGTATTTTCTTATTTTGTTAAAAATAACACATATTCTATAGTCTAAATGTAAATTTTTTAAGTTTATAATTTGTAAAAATTACTTTTTGATGATATGATTGACTAATACATTTGAGGTCTTATAGGCCACTTTTTTAGGAATAAAGAGCATGAATAGCTTTTTATTTATTATTTTTTAATTATTGAATATTTTAAAGTTTTTGAAATTTTTAAATGATTTTGTTTAATTTTTTTTACCAAAAGTCTAATGTGTAATTTGTATCATATTATATTAAAATAATATTGACTAATTTTGTTATATTATAAAATATTGAATATTTTTTGAATTTAATTACTAGCTGGGAAGCTATGGATTAGGCGAAGTGTTCTCATCAGAACTCAGCGATGTTGCTCCTAGACTTCGATAAAGCCTATGATAGGGTTGAGTGGAATTTTATCCTCATGATGCTTGAAGCGTTTGGTTTCCCGACCTTCTTCTGTAGCTCGGTTCGAACTCTGTTTAATGATGCTTCTGCCCAAGTGGAAATCAATGGTTCCCTCTCCAATCCCTTTCCCCTTGGTCATTCTATTAGACAAGGATGTCCCCTTGCCCCTGCCTTGTTTGTCTTAGCTTCTAAAGCCCTTTACTATATCCTCAGAGACAATACGCTTTCCCCTGATGTTAGAGGCCTTTATCTCCCCAATAATGATGAGCTTATTAACTGTCAGTTTATGGATGACATTGCCTTTTTTTTTTAGCTTAGTAACACTAATTTTGAAGCCTTGCAAACCGAGCTTAATATATTTTGTTCTATCTCTAGTGCCCGTATTTCCCGATCGAAATCCATCTGCCTAGGGTGGGAAGAGCAACCCCCTGTTTGGTTCAATCAGTATAGCTACCAATGGGGCAGACCTCAAAAAAGTGTTAAGTATTTAGGTATCCCCTTTTCTGTTGAGCCTTCCCTTAAAGATATGTGGTCCTAGATCAAGGAAAAATTAACAAGAAGCTGAATAAGTGGCATAATAGATCCTTATCCCTTGCTGGCAGAATTCAAGTCTGTCAAAAGATGTTGTCTTCTTATAGCATTTATTACTCATCTACTTGGATGTTTAGTAATTATCAAATTTTGGAAATCCAAAAGGCCATTAGGAGCTTTCTCTGGTCTAATGGTAAAGGCAATAAAAAGATGCATGCAGTCAAATGGGATTGGTGTCATACTGACAAACTCCTTGGGGGGCTGGGGCTTTAAGACCTTAAAACTCAAGGTATTGCTTTATTCGCCAAATGGATCTTTCATTCTATGGATGGAAACGATCCATGGAAAATGCTGGTTAGGTATAATATTGAAAGGGGATTTCCTTAAAAAGCCAGAACTTGGAAAAATCTCCCTTTTTGTGATCTTATTGTTGGCAACTTCTCAGTTATTGTTCAAGGCTCTACTGTTTTCAGATCCATTTGGAGAGCTTGGGATCATATCAGGAAGTTTATCACTAACAAGGACTTCCATGATGTTAAGCATCTATACAGTGAAAGGTCCATTTGGTGGAATCTGCACCTTGTCGGTAAACCCCTAGCCCTTTCCCAAGGATGTTCTACCAGGTTGTGGTCTAAATGGGGATCTCCCAGCTTGCTGATCTTTTTGAAAATGATAAACTCGTCAATTGGGATGAGCTTAAGAACATATTCAATATTTCAGACTCCCAAAAGAAGACTTACAACATGATTGTCAAGGCCACTAAGGATCTATCTTATGACTGTCATGTGGACTCTCATAGATATTTAAAGTGCAAATGGTCAGATGGGGTCGTTATGGCTAACCTCAAAGCCAAGAATATTTATAAAATCATTGATCATAATGAAAATATTATTAACCATGTCAATTCTGTTTGGTACTCTTCCTTGGATACTATTTCTTGGAAGAAGTATTTTCATATCCTCTGGAAAGGTCCTGTTGAGCCTAAAAGCAAGTGTTTTAAGTGGCTGACTCTGCTCAACAGACTCCCTATTAGAAAAGATGGTAACATGACTAATATTTGCAGCCTTTGTAGGCTTCTGGAAACTGGTAGACACATCTTCTTTGACTGCATCTTTGCTAAAGAAATCTGGAACATGTTTGGTATTTTTTACCCTTTAAATGTTAATATTTTGGAAATTGTTATTGGTCATATTGCTGGGCTTAAAAAGGATACTAATTTATTATGGAACTTGCTCTCTTCTAACATCCATTGGCAGATCTGGAAGTGCAGGAATGAGGAAAGGTATCAAGGCAGTCCTAGAGCTCTTACTAAGTTTTTTTGAAAACTCACATTTTTCAAAATCTTTCTCCAAGTCCACACCGTTATGATGATGGATAAAGAGAAGTTGATTCTTGAGGGATGAGCACACTACCTTTTTTTGACGAGCTAAAGAATGGATACAAGTGGAGAAAGACTTTTGATGATCTCCAAATGTTCGAGCAAACCTGCAAAAGACTGAACCATGAAATCAGACAGAACCTCAATTCCAGGAAAGATGAAATCTTCATGCTTTCGCAAATCCAAGAAAGGAAGAGCATCGTTTGGATGGAGGGCCCTTTGGGGTGGACTGCTTGGATTGATATCCATGATGATATTTTGCACTAGTTGTTTTCCTGTCCATGTTTTTGCTTATGCTCTTGATACTTTGAGCTCGTGTTGAGGCTGGGCCTCTTTTTTTGGCTTCTCTCGGATGATCTCTGATGTAATCTCTTTTTGATCTATCTATATATAATATAAAAATTTATTTTAATATATATTATACAAATTTAGATTTAATAGATTAACATTATAATATTGTTGAAAAATAGTTATTTGGCCTAAATATTTAATATTAAAATTAATTATAAGTAGAACTATTTTATAATTTAAATTAATTACAATTTATATTTCATAATTATTTATAAAATTAAAAAATATTATTAGAACTATAATTGTAATAATTTTATAACTATTTATAATAATATAATTACTTTACATATAAATTAAAATTAAAATTAAAATTAGTTATAAATTATTATAATTAAAAATTCACTTTACATATAAATCAAAATTAAAATTAAATTTATTTATAAAATTAAAGGCAAGTACTTGGCCACTACGTATAGAATCCACCACTTGCTACCATTGTAGAATGTCTCTTACATTACTTGTATTTCTAGAATCTACCATTGTAGAATGCCTCTAGCATTACTTATATTTCTTTAACAATATGTTAGTATTTTAAAGATTAATATTCCAATGTGTTATTAGAGTTTTGTAGACAACAAGCACCATTAGGATCCACCCCTTGTTACTATTGTAGAATGTCTTGAAAAAAATTAAATATATTTCTTAGTCAATATAATTGGCAATTTAAAGCTCAATATTTCAATGTGTTATTAGAGTTACTCTCGAATTTTTTTGGAGGTGCAATAAAATAAAAAATAAGATAAAAATCAAGTTGGAGAGAACTTCTCTAGAAGAAATACTTGTTTGTCTGCATTTATTCTTCATATTACATTCATAGGGTTTAAATTTCTTATAATTGCAGTAAAATAACAAATAAGACCAACATCAAATTGGAGGGAGTTTGATGGAAGGGATACTTCTCAATGCCCACTTATGCTTCATATCAAAGTTGATGGAAGGGTTACTCCTCCATCCTAAGATTTGTAAGGTTAAATTTCTTCGAGGTGCAAATTTCATACAAATTAAAACAAAGATCAAGCCAAAAGAAACTTTAGTGAAATGAATCTTTTTTAGTTGTTTTAATATTAAATCTAGTGACTTGTCCATATTTATTAATTTTCTAAACATATTGAAATTGTATTGTTATGCTTTTGGATATGATTGTGTGTGAGTTTTTTTAACATTAATATTGCAGATCTATCATCAAAATGAGAGAGTTCAAGAATGAAAAAAGATAATAGAATGGAGACCAAGACTCAATAAAAAGAAGAGAGAGGGTAGAAAAAAAAGATACACAAACTAAGAGAAGAAAAATCAAGAAATAAAAATAATAAAAGAGAAATACTACAAATAGAACAAGAAAAAAACATCAAAAAATTAAAGAATGTACATAGATGTAAACACATACACACAGACACAAACTAAAAGATTAGAAGAAATATAGATATATAGATAAATCTATATCTATATCTATATCTATATCTACACACATATATATCGACATTAATTAATTACATATATGCATATATACTTTATGTGTAGATATTTGTATGTATATAGATATATGTATATTTACACACATACACACACTCTTTTTTAGTCTTTTAATTTATCTTTGTTCTTGTTTATGTTTTTTTATATAGGCACTATTTGTATTTAATAATTAGTTTATGTTTATATATGTATATTCTTTAGTTTTTTGGTGTTTTTTCTTGTTTTTTTGTTTGTAGCCTTTCTCTTTAATTGTTTTTATTTCATAATTTTTCTTTTCTTGATTTGGGTGTCTTCTTTTTCCACCCCCTCTCTTCTTTTTATTGTGTCTTGGTTGGCATCCTATTATATTTTTACATTTTTAAATTCTCTCATTTTGATGATGGATCACGAAGATTGATTCAAAACATTGATGTTAAAAAACTTAGGAGTAACATCTCATATATTGTAGAAATCTTTTATCATTGATTTTGGAATTTGATCTTTTACATAGATTTTTTAAATATTTCAATATTCACATTTTAGAATACATTTTAAGATGTTTTATAAGATGACAATGAGTCAAGTATTTTTTTTATTATTACAAATTGAATAGTATGGCTTTTAGTATGTGTTTGTATGGATAGATAGATAGATAAACCCATCCAAATATGAACACAATCTTAATGTTTATTTGATTATTTATGTACAAATAAAAAATTTAAAATTTTATTCTCTTTATATTACCAAAGATTCTATTTTTATAAGATGACAAAATATTTAAAATAGGTAGATGCAAAAATACACACATAATAAATACTAATACTTTTATTGTTTTGAGTCAAAGTCATTATTTATATCAATTTATAATTCATTTAATAAGATACCAACTAATTTTGCTAGTGTAGATATCTTAAATACATCTATCTTAAAAAATGTTTGAGATATTAATTTGAAGCTTTTTTATTTATTCTATTTTTTAAAATTTTATTTACTTCAAAATTATTTTATTTACTATATGAACAATTTTTTAATTAAATCTACATTTAAAAATCATTTATTTATGTATTATAGATTCTGTTAGTATTATAAAAAGTATTAATATTTCTACAGGTAAATGGTCATCAAATGTAATATAAAAAGTAAGATTTCTTGTTAACTCACTCCTAGAACCCACCCCTTACTACTATTATAGAATGTCTCTAGACATTAATTATATTTCTTTGTGAATATGCTTGATATTCCAATGTGTTGTTAAAGTTTGTTGGAATTCCTAAGGTATACAATGAATTACAACTATTTTTTTCATTTGTCTATAGGTAAGTATAATCCTCTTTTGACTGAGTGGATGAAGTTGTGAGTGGACCAATTCATCTTTATAGTAAAAAGGAGTTAGTTACATGTTTTAAGTATAATATGTAATAATTTTCTATATGTTAAAAAATGGATCAAAAGGAAAGCCAATTAATAAAATGAATAACACAATTGGGACGACACCACCCCCCCCAAAAAATAACATCAACAATAATCACACTCACACTCACAAGAATCTAGATATAGGTACTGTAGTTAACATTCACAAAATCCCTAAAGACTACTTAAATCTCATATCGGACAATCTTGATAATATCCAATATCAAACTTGATATTATTCCAATTTGAAATTGATTTGGCCAATAAATCAAAAAATAATTTCCTTCCCTTTTAGTATGGCTCCACTAAAGAACATTGAAACCATATATGAGCATGACAATGCCTTTCTTACATTTATTGATTTGCCACATTTGAAAGTAAGTGGCAAGTTACCTTGACATTGCTATATTATTCTCATGACATGTTTGACATTCAATAAGATCTTTTGAGTGATAATGATATTGTTAGAGTAAAGTATTAATTATGTTAATTAATATTTACTCCCTTCTTCAAATGTCAACTCTTTTTCTTTAGTTTTTTATATTTAAACACACATGCACGAGTTGTTTTAAACTCATGCACTAGTTGTTTTAAATATAAACTTGCATGCATTAGTCATGTAATAGTTAAACTAATTATTACATGCACTAGGGTTTTCCTTTCAAGGCTTTTGATCTCCTTTATAAGGATAATCCATTGTACATTTAATTTATTCATTATTTGAGGATATTTTCTTCTTCATATTTTTGAGTCAAACATTTGCCCTCTTCTTGTCTCTACTTCCTTGTAACAGGTTTTTGTATGCAAGTGATCTTTGGGTTTTGTGGATTTGTATTGCTCAAATCCTACAGATATTATATGTCATAACTTTTGATATGATGAATGACAAACCTCAAATTTTTGAGTAACTTTATCTATTAAAGAGTCTTAAGTTTATGAAGGTTACTAGGAAGAAGTTCAAAGTTGATTACACACATACACTTCACAAGTAGTGGTTTTTCAAATTTCAAACTTTAAGGATTGACATTGAATAAATATTTGAGGAAAGTCTTTGAGATTTGATATCCAACAAACCAAGTGTATAAATGATAAAGTTACTTCAATTTATGAGGTTTGATATTAGACAAATTAAAGGTTATATTTTATAAGGTTGCTCTTGTTAAAAAAGGCACTACTGAATGTTTGATATGTTATGAGAATAATATATCAATATCATGACCACTTGTTACACACTTGCTCATAGATTTGATCAAAAGACTATACTTAATTCTAAATAACTAAAAACAATAGTTGAAATCTATTATACCTACATATGTAAAGATTTGGTAAAGGGCACTTGGTTTACTAGAAAAGTCCATGTTGTAGGCATCTAGAATGTGTTAGAGTTCAAATCTTCTTCAAATAAAAAAACACAAAAAATAAAAAAATAGAATTAGGATTAAACTATGCATACTTTTTCAATTTAATATTTCATATCACACTCAATGACTTTGAGATCAATCTATTGTACATTATAAATTTTAAATTGACATATTCTTAAATAAAAAAATCTAATTTTAATAGGTTATGAAACATTTCTTATTTACTAATTACATATTCTTATATCTATAATCTTAAATAGCTCATATAGATTATTAATCATTTTGTCATCTTATAAGAATAGAATATTGGTTAACTAGCATATACATAATCTATATATAAAATACACTGAGATGTATCGAGACGTTGATTTTTTTTAATTTAATATTTTTTATTAAATTGAATGATGAAAAAATTAAATGCCTCAATATATCTTGGCGTATTTTATATGTAGATTATGTATATGCTAGTAGTAGTTGGGTGGTCCCACAAAGTTGTGTCCCACTTTTTGGCCAACTTTGACATAGAGATCAACATTCTGAGAAAAAACTTCACTTTCAAACACCTGTTGCTGCAAAACTATTAGGAATTTGAAGATGATGTAAACTAGAGTCTTTTAGAATTTTATTTCTAGTTTCTAAATATATTTTTCTAAAAAAAATTAAAATTCATTTAAATTCATTTTTTCTTCTCCTTCGAAAAGTGGTTTGTGTGAAAAATTGTGTTTTTAAGGAGTTACAGTCACTTGGATCAACATAACTTTTTTTAAAAATATGATAACGATGTAATTATTTCAAGATTATATTTGTAACTTCAATATCTAAAGGATGCAATTGATTTCATTCATTTTGGGTCAATATTTCATAGTTTATTAAGTTCTAAAGAGGCGGTAACTTTAATTTAGGCATAAGGTCACTTGGATCGCTCTAACTTGATCTGTGTCTATCAAAATTCATTTTTCCTTTTTTTAATAGAAAGGTAACACATATACTCTTTTCCTACATATTTTTTATAATTTACTATTTTTCCCAAAGTCTTGAAGCGTTAGGTTGTTGAATGACAAAACAACCTATGTTTAGTTAAAGTAATATTTAAAAGTGATAATGAACTCAATATGTATTAAAATTATATTCATTAGAAAGCTTGTTCCGAATAGAATCATACTACATAGATAGGTTTTTAAAATAGATTCATTTGATGTGCCAAAAATTCAAGTTGAAGTGATTTTTTGTCAGCATTTTAATAGGTGCGAAGGAGACTCCATTGTAGGTATGAATGAGGAGTATAGATGTTATATCAATGTTTTTTTAATCTAAGAGGCTTTGAGATAACAATTTCTAATTATTTCCTTCAGATGGACCCTCTCAAGGCTTAAATCATCTTATGTTATTAAAAATGTGTCATTTCAGCAAAAATCAGCATGTCTAAAAAAGTGGGACACACTTTTGTGGGACCACCCAGTTGCAAGACACAAGGCATTGAATAAATTAATTTTTAATTATATAGTATATGCCAAGTGTGGTTTAAGATTAGGGTTAGGGTTTTAGGGTCAACATTAAATCTACACCATGGTTAGGGTTTGGGTTAATGAAATAGTTAGGTTTGGCGTCACCTTAGGTTAGAGAAATAGTTAGGGTTAGGATTAGGGTTAGGTTTACTATTAGGGTTAGGGCTAACCTTGGAGTTAAGATTATGGTTTAGGTTAGGGTTTAGGATTATGGTTGGAATTATGGTTGATTTGTAGGTTTACATAATGTTTAGCTTTACATATGCAGATATTTGGTATTATCCAAATGACACTTGGTTTACTAGAAAAGTTCATGTTGTAGGCATCTAGTAGAATACATGCTAGAGTTCAAATCTTCTTTAATACAAAATACAAAATTTTAAAAAAAAAAATTAGAATTAAACTATATACATACTTTTTTTAATTTAATGTTTTAGATCACACTCAATGACTTTAAGATCAATCTATTGTACCTCATAACTTTTAAATTGACATATTCTTAAACAAAAAAAATCTAATTTAAGTAGGTTATGAAACATTTCATATTTACTAATTATATATTCTTATATCTATAATCTTAAATAACATATGGATTATTAATCATTTTGTCATCTTATAAGAATAGAATCTTGGTTAATAATACAAAGAATAAAATTATGACTTCTCATGTTTATTGTAGAATTTGTTTACAAGAATATTTACAAAATCTAAACTTTTATATAAAATTAATTAAAAGATATGAAAATCTAATTTATGATAATAAATAAACAGTGCTTGTTTTTTTTATCTTATAAAAAACAATACAATGTAATGCTTTAACTATTTTTAATTTGATTTTTTCAAATTATACTTTATAGTCTATCATTTCTTTTTCATGTTGTCTACTTTCTTCTTCCATAGAATTTCTCTATACCAATGATAACTCATAGAATATGATGCATATCTCAACTATTAATATACAATTATTTTTATCCAACTTGTACAAATTTCAAGGCAATCCAATGTTGACAATAAAATATATATATATATATATATATATATATATATATATATATATATATATATATATATATATATATATAATGTCTCTCTAATTGTTTGAAATCTTCAAAGCAAAATCGGCCAAGCAATGGCATATAGGATAAGCTATGGCTTATCTGCATATATTAGACAATAATTATAGAATGTTTCTTGACATTAATTATATTTCTTTGTCAATATATTTTCTATTTTAAAGAGCAATATTCCAACTTTTTATTACAATTTGTTGGAATTCCTAAGGTATACAATGAATTACAATAATTTTAAAAATTTGTCTAGAGGTAAGTATAATCCTCTTTGACCAAGTGGATGAAGTTATAAGTGGACCAATTCATCTTTATAGTTAAAAGGAGTTAGTTACATGTTGTAAGTATAAGAAGTAATGTTCAAGCTTTATGTTAAAAAATGGACCAAAAGGAAAACCAAAATTAACAAAATGAATAACACAATTGGGAGGACAAACGCCCCCAAAACTAAGATCAACAAGAATAACATTCGAAAGAATTAAGAATCTAGATAGGTATTGTAGTCAAAATTCACAAAATCCCTAAAGACTACTTAAATCCCATATAGGACAATCTTGATTATATTCGATACCAAACTTGATATTGTTCTAATTTGAAATTGATTTGGCTAAGAAATCAACAATTGGTTTCCTTCTCTTCTAGTACGGCTCCACTAATCTCCATGTATTTCTTACATTTATTGATTTGCCACAATTGGAAGTAGGTGGCAAATTACCTTGACATTGTTATATTATTCTCATGACATGTTTGACATTCAATAGGATCTTTTGAGTGAGAATGATATTATATGTCATAAATTTTGATATGATTAATGACAAAACTCAAAGTTGGAGTAACTCTATATATTAAAGAGTCTTAAGTATATGAAGGTTATTAGGAAGATGTTCAATGTTGATCACACACCTAGAATTCACAAGTAGGTTTTTCAAATTTCAAACTTTAAGGATTGACATTTAATGAAACTTTGAGATTTGATATCCAACAAACCAAAGTGTATAATAAATAAAGTTACTTCATTTATATGAGGTTTGATATTTGAAAAATTAAAGGTTATATTATACAAGGTTTCTCTTGTTCAAAAAGGCCAAGTACTAAATGTTTGATATGTTATATGAGAATGATATATCAATATCAAGATCACGTATCACACACTTGCTCAAACATTCGATCAAAACATTTATACTTAATTCTATATGAGTAAAAACATTAGTTAAAATCTATTATACCTACATATGCAAAGATTTGGTATTAGCCAAAGGGAACTTGATTTACTAGAAAAGTCCATGTCATGGACATCTACAATGTGTTAGAGTTCAAATCTTCTTCTTCTTCTTAAAAAAACAAAACAAAAAACAAACAAAAAATGCATACCTATTAATTACGGGCTACGATGAATGGAGATGGTGTTGGAGGAAATTCAAACTTGTTTTTGGGTGAGATTTCTCCTGCGCATGTTGCGGGCACCTCTGCAGATGTGACTACCTTTGGTGCGGAGATTCCTACTGACTTAGGCTCGGATGATAAGGTGAAGGCGGATGTGGTCCCATGTGAGAAGCTCAAAGACCCTGGTAAAGAAGATATCTAGGAGGATGGTCAACCCCCTTTCCAGCCACAAAATGGTAAGCCCTCATGTTTATTTGATTCTACCTCATTTTGTGCTCAGGATGTGGCCTCCCCTTTCAAACCCTAGTCCACCTTGTTTAGGGTCAAACCCACAAGTAAATCCTCTTTCCCTAATATCAAGGACCTATCTAATAAGGGGAAGGGGGAATATACTATTGTTGTTCCTCATGAGCTAGTTTATCATAACATCGTTGCGATGGCTCTCAGACTAGTTGGAAAATTTGTTGGGGCTAGACCTAATATTGATTAGAGCTTTCACCAAGAAAAAATGGAATCTCAACGGCCATGTGGGTATTACTGCCATGGATAAGGGTTTCTTGTCCTTTGAATCCTCTTGTCGAGAGGACTTTGATAGGATTCTTTGTAATGGGACTTGTACTATTGGAAAGGCCACTCTGACTTTACATAAATAGTCTCCTAACTTGGATCTGAATGACTCTTTCTTTGTCCAAACCCCAGTGTGGGTTCAGATTCCTAAACTTCCTCTAGAGTTTTGGTTTGAGGATGTCTTTAGCGGGATCGCTAGGTCTTTCGGGGAACTTCTCTCGATTGGTCATGTTATTGTGGCAAGAAGTAGGTTGACGTATGCTAGAATATGCATTGGAGTTGAACAAGGTAAATATATACCATAGATTATTGAGATTCATTCTAAGCTAGGGAAAATACTGTAGAAGCTAGACTATGAAAGTGTGCCTTTTTCTTACTTCCATTGCAAGAAGGCGGGTCATCTGGCTAAGGCATGCCCAGAGTTCATGGTCAAGGAAAAAGCTAGAAAATCCCAAAAGAAAGCCTGGAAGAAAAAGGAAATGAATAGCCTGTCTGAGGAAGAAGCTCATGTAAATAAGGGTTTTATTCCACACTAGAAGGAAACCACTGTGAGCATTCCTTTGCTGAATGTTCTGGCGCAGACCATAGTACATGATAACATTGAGGGGACCCTTTCTTTAAATGATCATGAGCAGGCTATAATAGCGGTTAATGCTAAGATTTTCCCTTCTTCTTTGGAGGAGGTTGTTGATGTTTTTGGTGGGGCTATCCCTTTACTTCCTGAGAAGGACGTTGATAAAGAATAGAGGCTTCTAGAAGGAGGAGATTCTAATATTGACTGCATCTCTCTTGTTCTGAACTCTCTCAACATACATAATGCAGAGGAAGGAGAATTTATCCATAGTCTTTCAAGATTTAATACTCCAGTTGGTGCTCACTTATAAGAGGGACAAGGTTGTAATACCCTTATCCCCTCCCCGGTCAAGAGGATTTCGATCTCCAACAAAAATCCTGGTTCTCCCGACTAGTTTTCTAAGATGGAGGAGATGTTCAAATCTATCTCTCCTGGACAGATTTCTAAGATGGAGGCGTTGTTCACTAAATTCAAGGAAGGGACAAAAGATGGAGGATGGATTTTGGTTTCAAAGAAAGGAAATAAAAATAACAATAGGGACCCGTCTCCTGTCTTGCCAATGACAACAAGAAGTAAAAAGCTAACGCGGGAGCTAAACCTAGAACACTAGGTAAGAAGAAAGCCAACCAAATTAGAGAAGAAGAAGCTAGTAAGAATATCACGAATGGGACTCAACTTACCTTCCGTGAAGCATGCTCCTCAAAGAGGAAATTAAGATTATCTCTTGGAATATTTCTGGTCTGAATGGACCACATAAGCAATGCATTATTAGGAATATGATTAGGGATCATAGACTGGATTTTTTGATGATTCGGGAAACTAAGATGAATAAAGAGAAGGTGGAAAGTCTCAAAATCTTGAAGACCATGGAGGTTGTGGGATCCAGTTTCGATGGGGCTTCTGGGGGCCTTGCTATCTTCTAGAATTCTACCATCTTCAAAGGGGATGTCATACATGAGGAAGGTAATCTTCTGTTTATGAAATTCACAAGTAAACATGATAATGATAGTTGGTTTATTCTGAATGTTTATGCTAATAATTCAAAAAAGGCTAGATCTAAGTAGTGCGAGAGGATTAGGAATATTACTTCTACCTTCTAGTTCTCTAGAGGGATCATCATGGGAGATTTCAACATTCCTCTTAAAGAAGGGGAAACGCATGGAGGGAGTATTCCAGACCTAGAAAGTAGAATGGATCTTATGGACTTCATCAATGATCAGGCCCTCTTCGACCTAGATCTCCATGGGGCAGACTATACTTGGTATAATAGAAGAACTGGTAATGATTGTATTCAAGTAAATCTTGATCGTGCCCTTATTACCCTTGATTAGCTCCATATCTTTTCATGTACTCTTTCGGCCCTGGCTAGAATTGGTTCGGACCATTCCCCCATTCCTATTATCCTTGATCCCCTCATTAAAAAGAGAAGTTTTCCCTTCAGATTTGAAAAAATGTGGACTACCCACTTGGATTTGAGAAATAAGTTAAAGGAATGGTGGGATATTCATATTGACAGCTCTACCATGTTTAGAATTGCTAAAAACCTTAGGAATGTTAAGAATAACATCAAGCTTTGGAACATGAATGAGTTTAGCAATATCTTTTCTTCCAAAGATGAGATTCTTATGGATCTTAATCAAATTCAAGGGGAGATTCAAAACTTTGGATATAATCTTGATTGCCTCCAAAAAGAGAAAGCCTTACTTTCTGAATATCATAATGTGGTTGGCAAGGAGGAATTATATTAGAAACAAAGGTCTAGATCTATTTGGCTAAAAGAAGGGGACAAAAATACACGGTTCTTCCATCTTACCACCATGAAGTACAGAGATGCTAATAGAATTAGCAAACTCAAATGAAAGGATCAGATTCTTACAAAGGACAAGGACATCGCTAATAAAGCTATTTCCTTCTTCTCCTCCATCTTATCTAAAGATCATCACCTCTCTTCGGAAGACCAGGCCATGATTTTGGGTAACATTCCAAAGATAATTTATGCAGACCAAAATAATGTTGTCTTCTCTATCCCTAAGGAGGTGGAAGTTTTCAAAGCTATGCAATCTATGTCAGGGGACAAAGTGCCTGGCCCTGATGGCTTTCCCATGTTCAATTTTCACATTTACTAGGACATTGTTAAGGGGGATGTGGTTAAAGATGTTCAAGAATTCTTCAGCTCCAATAACATTCTGAAGGAATTGAATGCTACCTTCCTAGTTCTCATCCCCAAAATTCCTAGTGTGGAGGCTATGGATAACTTTAGACCCATCAGCTTATGCAACTCTTTTTTACAAAATCATCTCCAAGGTGCTTACTTTGAGACTTTTCAAGCTGCTCCCCTTGCTCATCTCACATCAGCAATCTGGTTTTGTCTCGAGAAGACAGAATCTTGACTCCATCATCACTGTTCATGAGGTCATACACTCCCTTGCTTTGCCCAACAAAGAAGGGTTCTTCATTAAACTTGACCTCTCCAAAGCTTATGACTAGGTGGACTGGCAACTTTTGTTGAAAATTTTGGAAGCTTTTGGCTTCAACCATGGCTCTTGCAGAATCATCCACCAACTGGTCTCCTCCCCCTCTATGGCGGTGTTGATCAATGGCTCCCCTTCAACTTTCTTCAAACCTTCTAGAGGCCTCAGACAGGGTGACTACCTTTCCCTTGTCCTCTTTATCATTGTGGATGAATGCCTTGGAAGACTTATCTCAGCGAAGATTACTTTTGGTGCTTTGCAGGGAATTAACCCTTCCTCAGAGAACTCTAAATTCTCTCATCAACAATTCGTTGATGACACTATATTGGGGGGAGAGGCCTCGATCAAAGAAGTTGGAGTTATGAATTTTTTTTTTAATAGTTATTCAAATGCAATTGGACAACTTATCAATTGGAACAAGAGTTCTATTTATTTAATCAACACCCCCCTTGAAATGTAGCGAAGGATTGTGAAGATCTTGAGCTATGGTATGGACCTTTTTCCTTCAACCTATTTGGGTCTTCCTTTGGGGTTGAAACCTCTCGAGTCCTTTGAGAAAAATTTAATTGATAGATTCAATAGGAAGTTGGCTGGTTGGAAGGGTGTGATGCTTAGCTAGGCTAGGAAGATACAACTTCTAAAATATACTCTCCAAAACCTTCCTACCTATGCTTTGAGCCTCTTCACGATTCCCTTAAAATTTGCAGATGCTATGGAGAAGATTTAGAAAATATTTCTTTGGTCTGGTGTGATGGACCACAAGAGGCTTCCCCTTATTTCTTGGGACATAGTATGCATACCGAAGCGTCATGGTGGCCTTGGTCTCAGGAGTATAAGGGTCTTCAATAAGGCACTTCAAGCCAAACAAGTGTGGCTCATTTCTTAGGACATGGGAGACTGGCATGATATAATTATAGCTAAATACCTCCACTCCAAAAATTCTATGAAAAATATCTTATTCAACAATGATATTCCTAAAGGCTCCTTATTTGGAATGGTCTCCTTAAGGCCAAAGAGATTATTGCCTCTTGTGCCAAATTAAAAGTGGGAAATGGAGAATCTATAAACTTCTAGAATGACAACTGGCTCCATTTCAGGATCTTGGCTAATGTGGAGCCCTTCAATAGATGGAAGGATGTTTGCTTACTGCATTTCAGAACCCAAGTCTGTAACTACAAAGCTGGTAATGATTGGGTGGACCTTTGTTCTCTATCGTCAGATTTGGAACCCCTTAAGAGGTCTCTCTCAGCTCTATCCTTATCTCAATCCGCAGATGTCTTAGTTTGGGAAGCTTCTCCTAATGGGAAATTCTTGGTTGCCTTAGCCTTTTTGGATCCTCTCAATCCTTCCCCCTCCCCTTGTTGGGCTAAAGGTTGGTTTCCTGGTTTAATCCCTAAGATCAATATCTTCTTCTGGCTACTGCTGTAAAACCGTATTCTCATTGTTGACAACCTTTTCAAGTGGGGCATTCCTATTCCCAATATGTGCATCCTTTGTAAATCTAATTCTGAGACTGTGTAACATCTCTTTATCCACTGTCCCTTTGTGATGGATGTCTGGTTTTCCCTCCTCTCCTCTTTCGGCTAGGTCTAGGTTTTCCCTCTGACCATCCATGATTGTTTTTCAAAATGGGCTCCTTTGTTCCCTGCCTTTCCTAATTTCAAGAAACTTTGGTCTTGGGTCTTTCCCCATCCCTGTTGGGGCATTTGGAAGGAGTGCAACAATAGAATTTTCAAAGACTTACATGCTCCTTCCAAAGTGGTTTCTTCTAAAATTATTCATGCTCTTTTTAAAAATTTCTTTGTTTTTAGTGGTACTAACATTTTTTCAGGTAATTTCCTCTACCTCCTTTCAAATCAAGTTGATCATAAAAGGGATAATTACATTTGGATTTTTCCCCTAATGGGGTGGTATAAGGCTAACTTCAATGGGGCAGCCAAGGGAAATCCTAGCCTGGCTGGCAGTGGAGGAGTGATTAGGAATCACCACGGTGCCTGTATTTTCATTGTTGCTCTTCCCCTTGGCACCCAAACAAATCATTATGTTAAAGCCATGGCTGCTCTCGAGGTCACCAAGTTGGCTTAAGATTTGGGGATAAACTACCTATGGCTCGAAGGTGACTATAATAATATTATTAGGTGTTTAAATGGTTCCTCCCCTTCATGGACTATCAAAAACATAATTATGGAGACCCGTAGCATTGTCAACACCTCTGAGAAGGTCCATATTTCTCACGTGTTCAGGGAATCAAACCAAGTGGTCAATGCCCCATCCAACATGGCTGTTAGGCAGAAAGCTATTGTGAGGTGGCATAATGGAAAGGACATCCCACAGGAGGTGAAGGATCCAATCACATGGACTACATTCATGGCAAGGAAGGGGTCATATGTGATAATTATGACAATTAATTCACATTTTCCATTGATTTTTTCAAGCGCAAGAAGTACGATGATTTTTTTACCCATAATTATGAAGCATTCAATCCACACACTTTCTGGGTTTTTAAGAGAGCTGAAGATTTATGCCTTGGTTTTCATTTTCACTCTAAGCTCCGAAGAAATTCCAAAATTAATATTAGCACCCCTATTTTCTTTTGGCTCTAAATCTTTCTGAAGTGCAACACTTGTGTTAGGCAAAATCTCACCATGGGTGGCCATAGAATCAAGAGGGAGCCCACAGACTATAAAAAATAGAAGAAAAGAAGTATTGTTTGGGATATTCTGCAGAAGGGTGGTATTAATCCTTTCACGGAGAGACTTAATGGTGGTAATCAGGAAGTCACTAATTTGTTCCTCAAGAATTGGAATGAGGGAAGCATTGAAATTAATGGGTGCTAGTTTATCGCAACGAAAGAAATCATTTCTATGGTTATTGGTATCCCCATTATAGAGAGAAAGTTCTATAGAGATCACAGGATCTCGGACCCTACAATGAATGATTTCCTCACTTGGATCTAGAGGAGAAAGAGACTCTCATGAAGACGGGAACCTACTACCATCCTGAGGGCATCAATAAAATTTGGAGGTTCGTGCTTTGGGATATTATCTACTACATCACGCTGGATTCAAGATTTTCTAGAATTCACACTTACCACTTTGTCCTGCTCAACCATTTTAGACATGGTAAGATGCTGTCCATACCCTTCTACCTTTACTCATCCATAAATAAAAATATCAACAATTTTAGGGGAAAAGCTAACGCTAACCCTACTTTTCATGAGGGTTTGTTGTTGCTTATATATGAATACTTTAAATTACAAATGGTGAGAAAATCTGTTAAGGATAAGGGGGTTAAGGAGGATGAGTCGAGGTTTGATTATGAGCCATATGATATTGAGGATATCACTAGTTTGCATTCTGAAGACCATGAGAAAGAAGCTCGATTAAGAAAGGGGCTTCTGACTCTTCCTCTAAGAAAAGAAAATGGAATTTGCAGAAGGTGAAGAAAGAGATCAAGGGTACTTCCCCTTAAAAATAGATAAAAATTGCCATATCTTTGGATGAGGATTACAATGAGGATGAGGAGGATATGGACACTAAGGAGGAGGAGTTGAGGAAGAAGGGGAAGAAGAAAACTATGAAAAAATCTCCCGACCACTCCAAGCGGATCAAGTTGAACAAGAGCAGGGAGACGAGCCCGGACCAGGTCTCTGTGGACTTTGGAGAGGAAGGTAAGGATATGTGCTCTCCCCCTGCTCCCCATGAGACCACTTTTGTTGGCTTCTCGGATGCTGGGAAGAAGAATATTTTTGAGGGTGATATGGCCTCTTAGGACATTCCCCGTGTGCTCTACTTGAAACCTCACCTGGATACCAAAGGTAAGAACACTGCATGGAATCTTTTCAACTGTCGCACTGCCAAAATGGGCATTACTAGAGAGATAATTAACCCCATGGTGCCCGACGGGGAAGGTGACAAAATTGAGACCACCAAACTCATTGATCCCTTGCTGGTTGTCCTGAGTGATTCCACTAGGGAATTTGATTTTAAATTGCTTAATAATGCCAGGAACAATATGCTTGACAACTATAGGTCTATCAAATGACTTTTCTTTGAAGTGGGCAATTTGAAAACCAGGATGGGAGAAATGGACAAGAAAAAAGATGAGAATCTTGACAAGGATATACCTACCCCCAACCCCCTCCTCAACGTGGCCGACTTTTACAAGTTGGAGGCTCGAATGCTGGAAATGGAGAATAGGGTGTCGGGTATTGAGTGTACCCTCAAGGGCATTGCTAAGTAGAGTTTTAGTATCCTCAAAGCATCCAATAAGCATATTAAGATTCTTATAGCCAAAATGGAAGCTACCCCCTGTGAAAAAGCTAAGGAGAAGACTATTGATGAGATGGAGGTCACCCTGCAGCTGAGACCGGGAATGTGTACCAGGTCTAGTATGAGGAAAAGGGCTGCCATGACTTCCCTCAAAGATTTTATCCAAATCAAGGAAGCGACTGACAAAAATGACCATCTAGAGGTGCAAGCGACTAATTTTCTCGAGAAGATGCCTCGAGTTGTTTTTTGTTTGTGCAATTTCTGGAGCTAGTCCTCTCCTTGTCCTTTTTTGTTGTCTTTTGTTCGCTGGCCTTGTTATTGGCCTTTTTTGCTAGTTGCCTGCTCTTTTTGTTGTGGAGCTTTAATGTAAAATCTTAAACCTTGTTCCGGGTTTCAGGTACTCATCAAAACCTATTTTACATAATAAAAAAAATGTATACCTTTTCAATTTAATGTTTTAGATCACACTCAATGACTTTAAGATCAATCTGTTGTACCTTACAACCTTTAAACAAAAAGAAATCTAATTTAAACAGATTATGAAACATTTTGTATAGACCTAGAATTTGACGGTCACCCTTGCCTATCATATGAGTTTTTTATGACGGTCTGATCATTTTACTGTCTTTCATTTTATGTTTTAAGAAAAATATTGATTGTCAAATTTTTTAATTTATTAATGACTTAATAAATTATTTTAAATTTAAATATTTTATCAATATAATTTGTAAAACATATATTAAATATAATAAACACTTTATTCTTAATAAAGTAATGCAAAAAATCTTATTAGTATTTTAATTTTAATTTTAATATTGTATATAATTTTAATTTTAAAAAAAGTCACTAAAAAATAAAACATATAATAATCTAATCCACAAGAAAAATTTGTTTTATTTTTTGCATTTGAAATTAGGATACAAACATAAAATAATAAAAAACAAATAATATCAAAGGTTAAGAACTTTTCTTAACTTTGTATTTTCTTTTATTTTTCTTTCATATGTGTTGATCTTGTTAGCTTGTACATTATGTTGTAAGCTCTTTTTGTGAGGTCGGGCCTCTTCGCCTGTACTTTCCGATGTAACTGAACTAGATATTTTGTTTGTTCCTTTTTGATCCTCTTATATATAATATAAAAAATAAAAATATAATATTAATATATAAAAATAAAACAAAAATATAATATTATGTTTTAAAAAGATTCTAAATTAATATTAGTATACAATAAATAGAAACATATATATTATAAAATATCTTATATTTATCCTTATACATGTATACATAAAAAATATATTATCTATAACACATTTTGACAATTTATTTATAAATTTAAGTGTTAAAATTCTAGCTTGTCATATTGAGACCAATACTCCCAAGCGTGATTTCATATTTACTAATTACATATTCTTATATTTATAATATGAAATAACATAAAAATTATTGATCATTTTGTCATCTTATAAGAATAGAATCTAGATTAATAATAGAAAGAATAAAATTCTAATTTCTCATGTTTAATGTAGAATTTGTAAACATATAAAGAAAGTTTAATGACTTTAAGATCAATCTATTGTACTTACAACTTTTAAATTGACATACTCTTAAACACAAAAAATAATAATTTAAACAGATTATGAAACATTTCAAATTTGCTAATATATTCTTATATCCATAATCTTAAATAACATATAAATTATTAACCATTTTGTCATCTTATAAGAATAGAATCTTGGTTAATAATAGAAAGAATCTCATGCAGAATTTGTAAACATATATATAAAGAAAGTTTACAAATTTTTCAAAGATACCAAAATCTAATTTATCATCATAAATATATAGTGCTTAATTTTTTTTATCTTATAAAATTCAATACAATATAATAGTTTAACTGTTTTTTATTTGATTATTTCATGTTATTCAACCTTTTTTGTTTGATTATTTCAAATTATACTTCATAGTCTCTCACTTCTTTTTCATGCTCTCTGCTTTCTTCTTCCGTAGACTTTCTCCATATCAATGCTAAATCATGGAATATGACGCATATCTCAAATATTAAAATGCAATTATTATTTTCCGACCTGTAAAAATTTCAAGCAAATCCAATGTTGACAATAAAATGTATATAAAATGACTCTACAGTTGTTTGAAGTCTTCAAAGCAAAACCGGCCAAGCAATGGCATATGGAATAAGCCATGGCTTGTCCGCATATATTTGACAGTAAATTATCCTCTTGTACACGTATTCTAGTACCATTGGATCATCTCCTAAGTGGTATCTCAACGTCTTGTCGTTTGTGAGATGAATCTGATTACAAATAGCTTTCTGTTTGAATTCCTCAATCACATCCCAAAGAAAGAGTAAGAGCACAAGTAATCTTTTCAAGTTTTTCCTGTTTCTGGGTGCAGATTTTCAACCCTCTGCAAGTCAAAACCTGGTGTCGAATTGGAATTTTCTGGGTGTTTTCTTCTGGGCGTAGATTTTGTTTCTCAGAGTTTGTGTAAGTTCCTCGGAATTTTTGTAAGGACTGGTGTGTAGTAAGGATGGCTTACATGGCAATGACAGCAAGTAACCAGGGCTTTCATTTCACCAATTTTGCTTCTTCTCAAGAATGCATAAGTGTGAGGAGTTGTATCAAATTGGCGCCATTTAAAAATGGTCATGGAGGGAATTTGAATTTGCCCTCATTGGGTGCATCGAATGGGGATATTAATTGCCATCTGAAACTTGGGTTATTGCCATACAAAAATGTTTCAGGGCCAGTTAGATCCACAAGGACGGTGGCCCAGTTGGTTACGGAGAAGGAGAAAGGGCTGGCTGTTGAGTTTGATTTCAACATGTATATGCGGTCCAAAGCTGAGGCGGTGGACAAGGCTCTGGATAAGGCAATACCTATTGAATATCCCCAAAAATTGCATGAAGCAATGAGGTATTCTCTTCTAGCAGGAGGTAAGCGTGTCAGGCCCGCTCTTTGCATTGCGGCATGTGAACTTGTTGGCGGGACTCAGGATCTAGCCATGCCAACTGCCTGTGCAATGGAGATGATTCATACCATGTCTCTGATTCATGATGACTTGCCTTGCATGGACAATGATGATTTCAGAAGAGGGAAGCCCACAAATCATAAGGTCTTTGGTGAGAACACTGCTGTTCTTGCAGGGGATGCGCTGCTTTCTTTTGCATTTGAGCATATTGCAGTGGCCACAAGCAAGACTGTGCCTAGTGATAGGATTTTGAGGGTGATATCCCAATTGGGTAAGACAATAGGCTCTCACGGGCTTGTAGGAGGGCAGATAGCTGATATTTCATGTGAGGGAGATTCTTCCGTTGACCTTAAGACTCTGGAATGGATTCATATACACAAGACTGCTGTGCTCTTGGAATGTTCAGTTGTGAGTGGAGGAATTCTTGGTGGTGCTACAGAGGAGGAGATCGAGAGAATTAAGAGGTACGCTCGCTGCGTGGGTCTTCTGTTTCAGGTTGTGGATGACATACTTGATGTCACTAAATCTTCAGAAGAATTGGGTAAGACTGCAGGGAAAGATTTGCTTACTGATAAGGCTACCTATCCCAAGTTGATGGGTCTGGAGAAAGCAAAAGAATTTGCTGCCGAATTGGCGAGCAGAGCCAAGAAAGAGTTATCTTGTTTTGATCCATTGAAGGCTGCACCCTTGTTGGGTCTTGCAGATTACATTGCATTCAGACAAAACTGATAAACAGAACCGTAAAAATGCACTGTTTTTTTAGATAGTTTAAAAATTAGGAGATAATTTTTGTAAGTTTGTATCATCCGAGGGTCAAAATACCGAAGGAAAAAGGCTGCAATAACAATGGAAGACGGTTGGTTATTGTAGTCCTTTCTGGTTAATCCTAAACTGCTTCTGTTTTTTATGGGTAAATGCCCCTAATCAATAATCCTTTGCCATATCTTTCCATGGCTCCTTTTGGATCGGTTTGATGAAGGTTATGTTTTAATGATGAAAGTTCTGGTCATGTTATATCTGGCCAGCTTGTTTTTAGTCTTCATAACGCGGTCTTTGACTGGCATAAAGATGGCTCAAAAGAAAGGAAGTTCTGTAGAAAGGTATTTTTGTTTTTGGATAACTCTTCAACACAAAAGGAAGAAAGTACTGTAGAATGGATGTTTGGTGGACAGAGTTGGTGTCTTGACCTTCTGTAGGAGTTTACCAATCGCAAAATTTCTTTTCTGATGCTTCTTTTCTCTAGAAGCTGATGGCAATCCCCAAAGGTACGGGAATCAGTTAGTCTCAACTGGCTTTTTAGTTTAGGTAATATATTTCTAATGTTCACCCATTGACCTCACTGGTTTTCTAAGTGACGTAATATATTTTAACCAAGTGTAAATGGTTTTAATTTTTAAATAGTACTAAGGTCACATTTTATATTCTGCTGCTTTTGCATGACTGGTAGACCGAGTTAAAAATCTATTCTGTTATCATAAAGTTATCACAACCATGGGATCTGTAAAGGCATTCCAACATTATTTTTATCTATGGCTTTGACTGAACAATAATGCTGCCTATAACAATTGAGATTGCTGAAAGGCTGGTTTGGCATTGCATGGCTTCATAGTTTGACAAATGGAAATATTTGATCGTTGTCAATGACTCAGTTCACTCCTCATGTAACACCAACTCTGTCACATACGCAAATTTATGACTTTTTTTTACTATTACTTCAACCAAGATAATTCTTATGATTTATTCGGTACTTATTATCTTGAAGATTAATATAGAAATCAGTTGCTTTATGATTCAATTTTGGTGGGTCTAAAACTGCCTAAATAGTTCAGTATGTGTTTTTTCAATACCTAATTGTTAATCATGTCATGAGGTTGCCTCCATTGCACTGGTTATTACTGGATTGGAAAGCGGTGGTTAGCACAGGTTGCAAATTAAAACTTAGCTGCTTTCCTAATTATTTGTTGTCTTCATTGTTTTCCTTTGAAATTTTGGTTATTTATTCTCCTCGTCATTCTGAGCTGTGAATCATGAAAGCCAGCCAGGGGAATTTTAATAGTGTCTGCCAGCCCATCATCTAACAATTAGAAATTCAAAACTCAAAACAGCAGAAATAAAGAAGATAGAAGAGAGAAACGATATGCTATATTTTATTGATCAAATGATACTTATTTATACAATCATGGAGACAAATCACTTTCCTATAAATCTATTAAACTAACTGACAACAAACTACAGAGGAATGATTGCTAACTGTGAGGAGGACAAATCTATTTTCGACATTGTTTGCAACTCGAACTCTTTGCCATTTATGCAGCACACACAATGATTCAGTTTTGACTTATTCCAACACTCCTCCTTAAGGAATAAGGGAATCAAGATGGACTACTACCATATTTGCAAACTACAAACCATGAATTAAACTGACTTGTAACATAAAACAAAACACTACATTTATATAGAAGCTATTTTATTGAAAATAGTTCATAAACTAGTAAGACTTTTTGAAGTTGCTCCCACTTGCTAGTATAGTTATGCAGCTATCATCCAAGCTTCCAACACCATTGGACACCATTTGCACATGAAATGCCTCATAACACTCGTAAAGGTATGATGCTAAACTTCCAGATTTTCTGATCTCCCTGAACTATTGGACACCAATCTTCACATGATTGTCTCATAACCCCAGTGAGGTATAGTTTCTCCGATCCGTTAGCACCTCCAACTATTGAGCATCCATCTAGCCTCTACTACATCCTTTCCTATCTTCAAAGTTTTGACTTCTTCAAAATATGACAAGTCCTTCATCTTCAATGAAATCATCATCACTATCATACTGTGAGGAGGACAGATCTATTTTAGATATTGTTTGCAACTCAAACTCTTTGCCATATATGCAGTGCACACAATGATTCAGTTTTGACTTATTCCAACACTAACTTCACTGGTGAGTTATTGTGAGTTCTCTTCACCTATATCGTAGACTTCTGTCGACAGTTTGGTGCACCTATCAGAATGTAAATTATATGCAATTCTGAATTACCAGTAAATTTATTACTCATTTGCAGCGATGCCTTATATTGTCTTGATTGATATGGCCTCTTCGTATCCAGTTTGTAGTAATTTGCTTTGCTCTTGTGCTCAAGTTCAATTATTTTGTCTAAAAGTGATCTCATAGATCCTTTTAAAATTACTGCAACATATGTATAACTTATTTGGTGCAACTTAGATACATTATGATGACATTACAAACCCCTATAGTCACAACCGACTTAATGATTTCCTTGATTGTGCTTAATGTGTCTATTTCTTTAAACTATTAGAACAGATGCTTACAAATCCCCAGAACTTATCTGATGAGGCCCATTGGCGAATTGTCACTTTACTTGAAATTTCTATAAATTTTTAAGTTTGAACTAAGAGTTGATTTGCTCAAGGCCCGCCTTATCTACTGTGTTCTTTCATGTAGGGGTGTAAACATAACTAGTGTTTCTTCATCAATCCTTTCTGACCATCCATATGGGATGCATTTGACTTTAGTATATGTATTTTTTCAACTCCTATGACCATATGTAAGAAGGTCCTGTTATGCTTGAGATAACCTCCTTCCCTGGATACAAGAATATTTATTAATCCATCACTTCATACTGGCAAACCTTCTAAATATTTGTTTTCCATGGTCCGTCTGTTCGTTCTGACCTTGGTTGTTTCATTTCCTTCTTTATACAGTAAGCCATAGTTGGACATGCACTATTCATTTAACTGGCATTAATGTGACTAACATGAACCTTTTAGTGCATGCCATGAAGTCATCTTTCTTGCCCATATTCAGCTCAATAGAGTTAAGCTGTACCCAATGGTCCTTAAACCAGCAAATCAGTTGGGTGGTTGGAGGGGAATTGTGTCTATTTTCAACAAATAATAGTATTATTTTTTGAACGAATGATAGTATTATTTAAATGATGATACTCATGATGTGAATGAGAGATTTGTGTTTGTATTTTCTACGGAAGTGTCCTCAGATATACTCCTTGAGGGGCTGGACTGCCCACATGAACTTAATTTTTGTGGAGAAAACAGGTCCGAGAGAATCTTTTCTGCCAAAGTCTCCCAGCATTTGCATTTGGGCTCATCCCTTTTGTTTGTCACCTGGATAGACGAGACCACTGATGAAGTGCAACCCTGGTGGACTGTATGGGAATCTATGAAAGTCAACAGTGAACTGCTCCCACATTTACAATGTTTGTACATTGAGATATAGTAATACATCATTTTGTGCGTACAGTAATAAAATAAGGTATTATTGAATATATAATTAGATGCTTTGAAAATATTACAAATGTTCACAATAAACTATCTGGATAGTATGATGATACATCTAGGTTGCCAAGATCATTTGAGCTGCACATCAAATTTTCCACAAAACTATCAGAAAATAATGTTCATTCCATTAGATGTGGTGAATGTGTAAACTTACTAAATAGTCTCTCTGTGCAGAGTGAGACCAACAAAGCAAAATATTTCACATGTAAGCATCTATAGTAGCAAGAAACTATACTATTCAAATAATGTTCTGAGGTTAAGTTAGTAATCTTTATTTGTTAGGGTTTTCGTTTCAGCTATTCTTATTGTATTATATCTGTCATTCATGTGAAAACACTCTAGAGACATCTCCATTCAGTGTCGAATGCATTTCAAATTTATGAAATCTCTTTCCTTACCGCCCTTTTTTGTCTGTGACGTGGATCTAAATCATCACAGCTTGCAAATTACCACATTGCTGCTGTCCTAATTATATGTTGCCTTTATTGTTTGCCCTTGACATTATAGTTCTTCCTTTACCATCTTCATGTCATCCTGAGTGTGAATCTTGAAAAGTTAGAGATTAAGTTTTGAAGTAATGCTCATTAAAATATTCACACAATCAGGTGGGGGAACTTTAATAGTGTCTTCCATCCCATGATCTAACTTCCCTGGTGGGTTCTTGTAGGTTCCTTTCACCTATCTTGCAGGCTTTCATCTATAAATTGGTGGCACCCATCAGGACGTAAATGCTATATAATTCTGAATTAGCAGTTGACATGGGGATATTTCTATTGTTTTCTCTTTCCTTTATTGTTGGCAGGGATGCATTGTATTGTCTTGACTCATAAGGCTTCTTCCCATCCAGTTTGTGGTAGTGTGCTCTTGCTCTTGGGCTCAAGCTCAATATATTTGGCTAAAGCAGAGTTCCCAGACTAGCCATGACTCGCCCAAACTCGGTGAGTCGTGAGCTGGGTAACCTTGGACGAGTCATAGGGATTCAGATTTTGGACTCGGCCGAGTCTGCGATGTGACTTGCTGAGTCATGGCGAGTCGCAAGTTAGAGACGGACTCATTGAGTCCCAATGACGGGACTTGGCCAGCAGACATAAAGTTTTGTGCATAAAAATATCATAAAAATTGAATGTTTTAAGTTGTTTTTTTCTGAGTTACCGGGTTCGCTGGACCCTCGAACTGGGTCTGGGTGTGCACTGGGTCCGGGCAGGGTCCGTACTTGGACCTGTGGGTCCGTTCAGGTCCGAACGACCACGGACCCGTGCAGACCCACAGGTCCAAGTGTGGACCCTATCCGGACGCAACGCGGACCCGGGGATAGCCAGCGCAGACTCGGGAGGACCCTGTGAGGACCTGTGCGGACTGCGAAGGACCCACGGCAATTAAGTGAAAGGGTGGGGCCAAAACACATTAAAATGCCATTTTTAAAATTATTTTTTAAACATTGAATCATGTTACAACTTTCAAACTTTCATGAAATATATTTTAATTCAATAATTCAATGTAATGATTTTCATTAGAATTGTGTTTTAATGTTTATCTTTAGCATTTGGCATTGATCAATGATCAAGCATCATACTATGAAATGATTTAGTTATACTATGAAATGATTTAATTTTACACTTTTGTATATTTCTCTTATTTCTTTGTATATATAATGCATGTATATATATATACACAAACCCCTACGAACCATAATGAAATTTTTTTTCCCTCGAACCCACGAACTGGGTTTGCATACCCGAACCTGACCCCGAACCCAAACTGGTAACTTAGGTTTTTTTTGTTTCTTTTTTTTCATTACAACCCTAAAAATCATCAGTTGATGTTGGTCAGAGTGGCGTCTCATAGGTATAGACTATGGCTGTTCAGTCATCCAGGACCTACCTTAGATGCCTTTGTAGGAGGGATGCAAGCTCCTCTAGGGTTCAGGGTGAGCCAGAGCCATAGACTTGTTTTTGTTTTCTTATATGTTGGAACATTTGATGTCATAGATTTCATATTCCATGAGTTTTATATACATTTGACAATATTTATAAGTTTATATATCTAAGTTTGCCGTTTTGTTCAGCTACAATTTGTGTTTGTACTTATGTGATTGATGTATATTTATGTATGCGATCAAATTAGCTTCTATTTGATTATGTTATTGTGTTTTTAAGCTTTATTCAATAATGGGTGCATGAAACAGGTTTTAAATCTTCAAAAATCTCTAAATTTCTTGGGTTTTTCACTTTGCCAAGTTTTTTTGCTAAGTCATGAGTCACGAGTCAAGTTAGCCTTGCCGAGTCCAAGTCTAGGAACTTTGGGCTAAAGTGAGCTCATAGATTTTTTTGAAATTACTAAAACATATCTATAACTTATTTGCAGCTTAGATACATTTTGGTGACATTTCAAACCCCCAAACTCATGACCACCTCAGGGATTGTTTTGAATGAGATTTTTGTCATAATGTGTCTATTTCTATTTATAACTTTTAGAGCAGATGCTTTCAAATCTCCAGGACTTATCTGATGAGGCCCATTGGTGGATTGTCACTTTTCTTGGAATTTCTGAAAGGTATTAAGTTTGACCTTATTTCTCTGCGAAGAGCTGATTAGCCAAGGCTTGCCTTCTCTACTACATTCTTTCATGTAGGAGTGTAAACATAACATATGTTTCTTCATGAATCATTTCTGACTATTTACATCGGATGCATTTGACTTATAATATTGTAGTTTTCAACTCCCATAACCATATATAAGAAGGTCCTATTGTAGAGACAACTTCCTTTTCCTAGTTGCAATAATATTTATGAACCCATCACTTCATACTTACAAACCTTGCAAATACTTGTTTGACATGGTCTGTCAGTTCATTCTGACCTTGGGTGTTTAACTTTTGTCTTTATACAGTAATCTATATTTGGACATGCATAATTCATTAAACATTTTACTGGTATTAATGTGATCAGAGGTGAATATTTTAGTGCATTGCTTGAAGTTCTCATTCTTGCCTGTAATCAATAAAAAATAGTTAATATGTACACAGTGTTCTTTAAACCAGAAAATTAGTTGGACAAGTGGAAGGGAATTGTGTCTGTTTAAAATGAATCGTAGTGTTCTTTAAATTATGATACTTATGACGTGAATGAGAGATTTGTGTTTGTACATTTTTTTTACTTTTATATTGGGAAGCATCCTGAAACTTGCTTCTTAAGATCTGCACAGATGGACTTATTTTTTTCCTGAAAAAATAGGTCCGAGGGAATTTCTGGTTTTAAAAAAGAAATCTAGTGCAAGAGGGGATACTTTGCTTCAGACTCTAATAAAGAACGGATATTAGTTTTAGGAGCATCCTTTCACATGACTAGGGATAGATCATTGTTTATTGATTTTCATGCAAGAAAGAATTCAGATCGAGAAATTATCATTGGCACTCAAATGGAACTTCCAGTTATAAGAACAGGGAATATTACTGTAACAATGGGACTTTGTTCGGTTGTTTTTGATATTCTTAGTGTGCTGTTAATGTGCTGTTAACTTGCTGCTACTGTCTTTTCTGCTGACTGTTTGCCCTTTGGGCTGTTTTGTAAAGGGACAGTACCCTAGTTTTTGCTGCTTTTAATATAAAAAACAATAGGACTATTGAAAAATATTTTATTGGTTGAAGGATTAGGAGCAAATCTTATTTCAGTATATAAAATTGCTCAAGTTGGTTAGTAGTTTGTTGTCATTGCTAATCACATCATTGTTAGAGATATAAAAAACCCAAGCAATGTAATTGCTATTGGTAGAGTTAATAAAGAGTCTATTTAAATATGTTATCTTTGTTGACGATGAATACACTCGAGCCAATGCTTTTATTCTTCCGATTGATTTTTATGTCAAAACATTAGCATGCTAGACTTGGGCATATAAAATATAGAAAATTACAAGACATGGTCATAAACAATATGGTTAGAGGATTAACAAACATTTCATCTTTTGAAGATATGTGCAATGTGTGTTACGATCAAAGAGTCATAAGTGTTTGCTTATGGGTCATAGTGATGAATTAAAGGTGTACAAGTTATGTGATTTGGCAATAAAAAGGTTTTTATTAGTAGAGATGTAAAATTTGATAAACATTCACAACTTATAGCTACTCCTCACTCTACAACAACAAATGATTCTCACTTTTTAGATATTTTACAAGAAATGGAGACTATGTAGATGAGGTTGACGTGTGCACTACTACAAATGAAGATAATACTATTAAAAAATGAAACAACTAATGTTTGTGACCAACTCTTTTTTGCAGGTAGTGATGATGATATTTCAGCCAGACAAAAGACAGGGAGTGTTGAAAAACTATATAGGCAATGCCTGAAGATCTAAGGGTAATGATGATGCTATTTCAGCTAGACAAAAGACAAGGAGTGTTGAAAAGATATATAGGCAAGGCTTGAAGATCTAAGGAAGGAATGGCATGCACTCATGGTCAAAGTCTTACAAATAAATGACCCAATCTCATATGAGCAAACTAGAGGGAAGAAAGAATGGGAGCAAGCCATGAAAGAGGAATTTGGTGTATTGATAAAGAGCAAAACTTGAATACTTATGCACCTCCAAAAAGGTAAGAATGTTATTGGCTGCAAATGGGTTTTAAATCAAAATTCAAATCAAATGGAGCTATAGAAAAATTCAAAGCTAGATTGATTGATAAAGGATTCAGTCAAAAAGGTTGATTATGAAGTAACATTTACTCTTGTCATCAAAATGAATATGGTTACTCTGTCTCCTACTCATGGGTGGCATATTCATCAAATGGATGTTAAAAATGCTTTCCTAAATGGAGATTTAAGTGAAGAAATTTATATGGATCAACCACCAGATTCTGTAAATCAAAAACATCCTAACCTGTTTGCAGATTAAAGAAATCACTTCATTGTCTTAAACAAACACCAAGAGCATGGAATGACAAGATTGATAGGTATTTTCCGCTCACAGTTTAAAAAGTGTAAATTTGATCCAAACCTTTATGTGAACAAAATCCAGGATAATATTATTCTTGTTGCAGTTTATGTGGAGGATATTATCCAAAAATTCCATCTAGTAGTCATGCACAAGAAGGGAAAGAAAAAAAGGCAACAAATTACCTTAGCAAACTGTCAGCTCATGCTCATCACATTGTTGGAATTGCATGACACCAACTTCATTGACTTACCTCTACTCAATAGATTAGAACTTCACATAGACAGATGCCACACTCGTTCGGGGTAAATAGGTTGGTGTATTTCATGAATGACAAGTGTCTTTTCAAGCCCAAACATTTTTGTGCTCCAGAAGGAACACCAAGCCAACAACTCATTTTATAGATGCATCATCTTAAGATGGCTGGCTATTTTGGTATCACCAAGGCCTTAGTGGTGCTATAACAACATTTCTACTAGCCTCACATGTGTGTAGACATTGAGTGCCATATCAAGTCCTACATTCCTTGTTGCATTGCAAGTCCACAAACAATAAGCTCAAGCTTTACATATCTCATATAATTCCACAAAGACATCGGAATCTATTAATACAGATTTCATGAGAAGACTCATGAAAAATCACCAAAATGATATGGTATTTGTTATAGTGGATAAATTTTCAAAGATGGACATAATGTTAGCTTGTGAGAAAAGAATCACTACATAAGAAATTGAATGCCTCTTCTTCCATCATGTATTGATTCAATTTGGGATACCTACATCTATTATGTTTGATTGTGACCCACAATTTGTCAACAGATGTTGGCAATCTCCATGGAAGAGATTTTATACACAATTGGATTGGTGCATAGCCTTTCATTTGTAGGTAGATGGTCGGATAGAGGTGATGATCACACACTTTTGCACCTATCACACATCTACAACTACGTGCACCTGCATACTTGCCATGACAATCACATATACATTCAACATGCTCACAATAGATCTTTGCACATTTCTATAGGTCAGTCCTTTCTAGACATGTCTTGGGTTCTCCTATATTGCCCCTTGATGTATCCTATTGTGTGCAATTGCACTTGGAGTTGAGCATACAAGAACGTGAAATGAATGAAGTGCAAATATTCTACAACACATTCAAAGTGTTCACCAACAGGGTTCTCTCACTCTAGTAGTAGACACACAAAGAGTGCTCTAATGAGCTTTACACACCTCACTTATTCAAGGTTAGTGACAAAGTCTAGTTGCATTTTTAGAAGGAAGGCCTCAAGGGTTCAAACCAAAAGATGGAGCCTTTGTGCTATGGTCCATAGTCATACACTAGTCTACATGCAATTGGAGATAATGCTTTTGTTCTTGATCCCCCAAAATATGTGGGTTCGCATCTAGTGTTCAATTTGGAATCCCTAAGCTGTATTTTCCTCCTCTCCTTGAGCAACCATCAATTCAACATTCATTAGACTTGAATCCTAAGCAGTTGTGCAATGTCAAAAAAGATACAATGATTCAAAACACACTCTCATTAAGGTCGACATCATCTCTTTGGAGTGGCAAACATGGGGTACTATGTTGTTGAAGCAAAGTGGTGTAATATTCAACAACTTCATGTTTATTTTCCATAGCTCATCAAATACACAATGGGGTCATTGCTTCTTAAGAAATGGAAAATGATCCAAGTGCAGCTGTGCAAGCCTCTAGGAACATTGTGTGTGCCTTAATAGCCGACACTTATACATTCTCCGCAAGAACATGTGCCTTGTGCACAACAATTGGTGTCATCACATGCCATTGCACATGATTTTGCATAGCTTTGTGCTCACACTTGGCAATGTCAACAAATCTGTACGTGGACGACTTCGACCATAAAACAAAATGCCAATTGTGAGGAGCCTCAATAGCAAGTAGTTGGAAGGACAAAAATTCAGGATGGGCCATAAACTTCTTGTTTTATAATTGTAATGTATTCTAATTTTGTTTGTATAATTGCTCACATTGAGGATGATGATAGATATTGTATAGACATAGGCAAACTAGTTTGACATGTTACCCCTTTTTGGTCATAGGAATCTCCATCTCTAGTTGCAGTATCTGTAATATCTTTTTTATCCTATTCATTGTTGATTGCAAATAGAAGTGGCTTACACGTTTGCCAAAGAATTCTGGTCACATGTATTTCAATTGTGTATTTGGTTAAATGTTCTCATGTTTTCCACTGGATAATCTATAAACCCATCTTTCTCAAGATAAGCTTCTCCCTTGGACCACTTGGGATTTGCGTCAATATTCTTACAAGTGGTCAACTATTGCCAAAATGTGAACCCTAGCTAACATAAATTATGTGTACGTTGCAGTTATGCGCCAACACATTAAGCCTTAGCATCAGGGCAAATACTAAGAGGTTTCCACAATGCTTTTCTTTCTGCAACAAGAAAGACATTTGGGAAATTCTAGGCTAGTCTTAGTTATTCTAGGCCCTTAGGAAAACCATACGGAAAAAAGGTTATTGTTGCTTGTAAATTGATACCTACTTCCCTTCTTCAGGTGTACAACAATTAAACCACTTAACCTTGCCAAAACACTTATTTGCTTTCCCAATGGCCTAAAGTAATTATTGACTCCAAGGAACCTTGATGTTTGTTGTCGGTTTCCTTGGATAAGACTCAACAAGACCAATAATAGAAATGGTTAGATACCATCAGATTTTCACAGCTTTGATGTTTTCTTGCCAAAACCGTTGGCTTATTGGGTTCTGTAATATTTGATCTGGTTTTCTGCTTTATCCAGTTCTTATTGATATATGGTATATCGTTATTAGGGTAACTTGGAAAACAAAGGAATAATGAGGGTTGTGAATATTAAAACATTTGCAACCATGAAGTAAGAACCAACAAAATTACTCCAATCAAGAAGATGTAGGGACATTGATTTTTCTGAAGTTTTTCCCTATTTATTTTAAAAAATAGAAATAGATTTTGTTAAAGTTTTCAATGTCAGTCACTTCTTCTTTAATACTCTCAACCCCTTTTATCAATGTCACGATCTTGTCAACTTTGAAGGGCCATTCATCAAATATTTCCTTGTCTAGAAGAAACAAGATACCATTAATTTTGTCTAAAACTGTGCTTTTAGCTAACATATAGAAAAGGGCATTCATAACCAGTTTGCATATTGCAAAAGAAAGTAGGCAAGCTTGCACTCTCAATCCAAGCAAGCCAAACTTGCAATCTTGTCAATCTGAGAAGGGCATGATGCACTTGTAAATAGATTTTTGTAATCTAACGAAGCATCTCTCAAATTCCGGGTCTTCTACTTCTGGCAAAACTGCATACCCTTCTTTCTTGTTATAAATGATAACATAAGCCTTATCTTTGTTCTTGGTGCTCTAATTTATCTTTAAATATTACATTTCATGGAAATTTACCTTATTGAATGAATCATGCCAGTTCAGGTCCATTGATGGAAGAAAGTAAACTTTCTACTCTGAGTTTTACTGCATTCCCTAGTATTTTCTAAGACACATCAGAAGAGTAGTGGCTCTTTTTCTTGCCTCTAGTTTGAGTAGTTAGTGTTGAGCAGATGTTACATTTTCTCAATTGCTTCATGTAGTTTAGGGTAGTGAAGTAATGTAAGCTAGGCGTTTGCCTTCAAATGTTATTTTGGACATCCTAGTTGTCGTCAGTTAGTCTTTCATGGACTTGAAATTGGAACTTAGAGCTATGTAAAAAGAATGGCCATGGGGTTAGCTTAGATGATTGTCTATTAAGCACTTAGTGTAAAAGTATCATTCATTTGACATTGTCATATAAGCATTCTACTACTTTGGAAGCATGATAAATGATCAGCTCAAGCCCTATATAATCCTGTCTGACAGTCAGTAACATGTGGTTATTGGTGTTATTGTTTTTAGGCTAATTGAACATGATGGTGTGTCCGAGAAATATGTATATCTAGAGACATTACTTCAATGACAATCAGCTAACTCCATGGTGACAACATTCATTAGCTAGTGTGGGATCAAATGGTCACTAAGCACTCATAAAGGGTTTATCACATATATAGATTAAAGTCTGTTTCATCTTACAACCACACATTAGGCTCTCCCCTTATGCAATCATGGTACATGGAACGATAATACTGTTGACAGAACAGGTCTTCCAAACTTGAAACCGAGTTGACACAAATCATTTGGTATAGAAAGGATTAGCATGCAAAGGCAAACCCTAAATTATAACTTGATGGAAATTCAATTGTTTTGTGGTATGCTTGATCAAATATCTTATTGGGAACAATTTACAGCACGTTTGCCAACATGTGACACATTCATATGTGACACCTATTCAGATGACTCCAATTCTTAAGTTGGTCTTATGCCTTGATGAATATAGATTGTTCCTTTATATTGAGGTCACTTTACATTTCTTGAGGGAAATTAAGGTCCTTATAGCTTTGTCATTGTTGAAGTACATAAATTCCTTACATCCAATGGTGTCAGCTAGTTTTTCAGTTCTGTATTACACTTGGTCATTTCAATTCACAGTCAATATTATGTAAAGAGTCCGGGGTTCTCATTTCAAGCTGTAGGATAATGTAAGTTCGCTTGCATAAGGGAGTTGTGGATTGTTATACTGTACACATAGTCGTCTATCCTTATTAAAAATTGCTATATTGATGTGTGTATGTTGATAGTCTTCAATCTTAACTTATTTGATCACAACATCAACCAAAAGAGCAGTTACTTAAGTTAAAACTTAAAATATATATGTTGTCTCAGAAACACCATGGAATATAGCTTGGGGCTGATACATCCATCTATCATTCTCTCATAATTTGTTCTGCTTTGAAGACTCACCCAAAACAGATACAAACGCAGCTGGAATGCTTGCAAGATTTTAGAACTAATTCTAGATAAAGATCTGCTACAAGACTGCAGTTCACTCTCCTTAAGTGCCATTGCAATAGCCCAATGAACATATCTATGTATACATTGAGTCAATAGAGTGACTCAGAGGAATTCAATAGACAAATCACCTAACTTTGACTGTTGTGGAGGCTTCGGGCTGCAACTACTCCCTTGAAGTTGCCTTATGTTGAAATACATATCTTTGGAATTCCACTTTCTCTGAGTGTCTCGTCATGCTCTTTGGAAATGACTTTTGTACTAAACTTTTTTGACTTTCTTTTCAAAGATTCTTTGTCCATGTGGATTTTGTATTCCAATCTGCTGCCTCTGCAAATTTTAGATTGGTTTTCGGCATTCCATTTAGTTGTTCCAAGAGGATTTTGGGCTATGATAACCTTATCCTACTAAGTTGCCGATTTGGGTACAGGTACGGGGTTCGGATACAAATGAAAAAAAAAAGTTTCTTTGGGTATGGGTTCGGGTTTGTCCATACATATATATCTAGGTTGCATGGGTACTCGTACCCACACCCCTGGGACACGTACCGGGTACTGGTACATGTACCCATGTACCAGGTAGTCAGTGGGTACTCGGTGTGTACATGGTGGAGAGCATCATAGCTAATGAACTTGATTAAGATTTCTGATTTTTGTTTGTGTATCAGCTTATCAGCTTGCTGTTTTTCAAGCTTAATTCAATATGTAATCAGTTTGAAACTTCGATGCAATACTGATTAATAGTAAACTTTATCACTATTCCAGTCAGAAGTTTATCATTTGCAGTATGTTATTTTTTTATGATTTAATGTTTAAAGTTTGTTTTCTCTGTTATGCAACTAAACATTTAGCATATATATTATTACAAACATATTGCAAATCTGAAACTGAAAACAATTCATTACATCTACAAACTTTATTGCTGTTGTTGGTTTGAAAACTCAATGTCATGACTCATATTTTCAGACTTTCTATAAAATATTAAATTAAAAAATTGATGCACCCAAGTACCCCGTCCCCTATTTTGAAAAATAGTCATACCCGTACCCAAAGTACCCAAGTACTCCCGTCCCCGTGCAAACTTGAGAAATACATACATAAACTGACCTACCAACCTCTGGTGCTTTATGGGTGCTCGGGTTCGCTGTGGGTCCTTAACAGAAGGATCACAGAGAACTCAGGAAGAACCAGTACCCAAAGTGTACCAGTACCAGGACCCAGGCCTAAATAGCAGAACCCGGTAATTGAGTTATCCTACAATGGCTGCGCTTCATGTCACATATTGTCTTCAACACTAGCTTCAACACATCTTAAGCACACGTGGTCAAACAACAAAATTCCAAACTTACAGGATACTGCACAGGGTTAATAGTTTCAGCCTCGTCCATTTGTTCAGTGTTACTTGATGAATTTGACAAAATGGAGATTATGAAACAGCAGAATGCATTGGGTTTCTTGTCAATGCCAAGTTATTTCATCGTCTCCTCACGAATGTTGATGTAATATATAGCTATCCATAATATTAAACTAAAAAATATAGTTGCCTAGATAGGAGAGTCTTGCAGTTGATAATACAATCTTGCATTACAATTCTAGTTCTAATTTTCTTTTATTTTTGTTGGTTCCGTGCTCTGGGTATTGTTGTTGTTGCATGCTATCATTTATGAATCGTTTTTATACATAACACATTGAATCTGTTTGTCTTGTTGTCCCTGAGGTCGCTTCTGGTTGCCCAATTATTAGTCCTTGTAGTGTGTTCCATGTGATGTCCTGGTGCAGGACCACCCCTAGGAGCATGGCACTCCTCATTAACCAAAAATAAATAGCAGTAAATAACTGTCATGTGGCCTTTCCTCATATTGACTTGTCGTCAAACATTTGGCACACATGAATTGGTTTGAGCAAACTGGGAGTGAACGATCTGAGGACTGAATCCTGGTGGGTTTTTGATAGCCGGATCCAGCTGTTGTGTAGTGGTTGAAATGGGAAACTATAGCGGTTTCATTCAGTCAAAAGAACTACCCAACGACATGGCATACCATGGACAAAAACATCCAGGATAGATATAAACGCCTTTGGAGAATCCAAAGAAATTAACCAAATGAAGGTTAAAAAAGAACTAGTAAGGAGTGGAATAGAATAGGCAAAGAGAGCTACAGTTTGTTTTCTGTTAAAGCAGGCAAACAAAAACCAAAATAATGACACCTGGTTGTAAGTTGGTAACGAAAACACATATTTTGAGAGAGGAGAAAACCATCTGAAACGTCAGAGAAGAGGTGGAATCAGGGAAAAAAACAGTGGGACGTTCTAGTGTCTTTTATTGCTGTTTCTATTTGACTAAATGTGTTAAGGCTGGAATATGTATATTTTAATCTAATATGGAAGATTTTCAGCATGTTTTATGCCCAGCAATAACAGCATTAGAGAATTGAATGTGCACATACAGGGAAAACGTTCAAGAGACAATAGCAATCAAATCTATTAAGTTTCCACAATCTATATGTATGATATATTAGTTTTTGGATTCGATTGTGTAGAGTTTTTTCCATCAACGTTTCGGATCATACTACATGATCCATCATTTTCTTGTCCTCTTGCTCTTTGACATCCTGATGATAGATCATATAGTATGATCTGAAACGTTGATGGAAAAAACTCTACACAATAGTGAATCAATCCAGAAACTAATATATCAAACAATAGCAAGTTAGAAACAAACTTCCAAAGTACAACAACACAAAAACAGACACTCATTCCGATGTTGAGTGCCATGGTCAAAAAGGCTTCGCTTTAATGAGTTAGAGTAGAGGATAATGATGCAATATTTTGGATAGAGTAATTGACATAGATCCCACAATCGTAGTCAATATCACACAAGCAACAAGAAGTTGAGTGGCTATCTCGATCATAGACGTGGTGCAACTGTAACCACTCGATTTTTTCATCAATAATAGTAACACGAAGAACCTAATTTTTGCAACAACGGCACTGGCTAAATAGAAAATGGCCGGTGCCGTCGCTTCTTCCATGAGTCCTGTGTTTAAAATAGAAAATTGTACTTCTCCGACAATTGACAGTCTTCGGTCTCGTATTTATGGCAGAGAGCAGAATGCCTACATTTATTTATTTTATAAAAATGAGAGGAAAATTTGATGATGGAAAATTCGATGATTTTTTTTGAAAAGTAAAAACAGAAAATAATTTTTGGAAATAAATTTGCATGAAGGAATATTCAAATTTAAAAATAATTCATTTTTTTCAATTGAAATTTTAATTAACAAATAGGTACATGTTTTTTTTTCAAATATTTATAATAAGGTAGTTTAAATATAAAATTTATCAATTTGCATGGTATTTTTTAATTTTAATTGTTTATTTGCTATTGTCAATTTTATAAATAAATATGAAAACACATAAGTCCTAGATTTTAAATTAAAATTGATTATAAAAATTTAAGAAATAAATTTAAATCAAAATTGATTATAAAAATTTAAAAGTACTTTTTTTAGATTTTTATTTGTAAATTAATGTTTAAACCAGTAATTTATTTAATAAAGAGCAATTGTAATAAGGAGAGCAATCATAGTAATAAGTGGTGGGAGAGGGGGAGAGAATTAATTGATAGAACCTTTTTTTAAAAAAGTTCTTTTATTATTTTCCTCTAGACAATCCAATATAATTTCTATACTAAAATTCTATATACTATATAATCTTATAAATGTCATCAAAAATATTTATTTATGAATTGGTCAAATGTCTTTAGTTTTATAATGGTAAACCAAAAGAATATAATAAATGTTAAAACATTAAAAATCTTCTATTTTTTCAATTATTACTCAACATTGCTACTATGAAGAAAAATAGGCTCTAGTTTTCAAATTTAAATAGAATTTAGATTTTTTTGAGAATTTTAAATTATATATAGATAAATAGAAAATTTATTAAAGTCAAACATTCATCTATCAAGATAAAATGAATCAAACAATTGATAATACCTATCATAATATAATTTCATCTAATTTTTAATTAAAAATTATTATTTAATTATTTACATTTTTAATATTTAATTAAATAATATAATAATGAATATTCTTGCATTATGCAAAATTGTATGATTCAACTCTATCAGTTAATTCACCCACCACTTATTACTACAAGTGCTTGCCTTATTGTAATTGCTCTTTTTACTTCTTAAACTTTTATAATCAATTTTAATTTAAAATATTAATATTTCAATATTTTCATATTAGAAAAAATATTATTTTAAGATTGTATTGAATTATTACATTTAGCTAAAAATTTATTCATTTTTGTGTTTATATTAAATGTTTCAATTAATAAATTCTAAATTGTTTACAAAAGTCTAAATTATATAGAATTTAAAATCTTAGACTTATTTATCTTGATATTTTTTCTTATATTTGGAAAGATGTTCTTTTATAAAATTGATAATAACAAAGAAACAATTAAAAATAAAAATAATATAAAAAAATATCATTGAAATTAAAAAAATTTAAATTTAAAATAACTTAGTATAAATATTTGGAAAAAAAACATGCACCTATTTTTTTAATTCAAAAATCCAATTGACAAAAATTATGTTCAAATTAACACATAGTATGAACTCTCACTTATTATCTTTAAAAGAAAAAAAAATATTTTTTAAATTTAAATATTACTTTGCATTTTAATTATTACATTATGTTAATTCAATGAAATAGAGTGAAGAAATAAAAAAATAGAACTAATGATAAAGATTTAAAAAATTATAATTTACCACATACAAATATATTTCTAAAAATTATTATTTTAAAAAATCCCTCATTTTTATAAAATAAATGAATGTATCGTATACATGTCTACTCTCTGCCATAAATACAGAGATTGAACACAGAAGTATGTTTTGCTATTGCAAACACTTTGACTGACGAAAGTAACAACACTGGCTATGGCCGGTGCAAATATTCAGCCATTTATCTAGTGCCTTGCAACAACCATTGTGTTTGAATTTGACAAACATGCCTCATCCACAACCTTACAAATTGGGACGTCTCAACTCTTGCAACATCTAGGTATGCATTACTCTCTAATTTTGCATTTTTATGTTATTCATCCATTTTAGAGATAATTTGTTATGTGCTAATGGAGGTCTATAATGTATTTTTGGGAAGAGTTTGTCAATTTTCACATTTCATGAGTATAGCTTAGTGTAGCTTTTGATTCAATTGTGTCTATATTTTTTCCTTGTGCTCTCTATCATCATGGCGATGGATCACAAAGTGTGATCCAAAATGTTGATGCACAAAATATACACACAATTGAATCTAGAAGCTACACTAAGGTACTCTTGGGAATTCGTACATGAATAGTCACAAGTGTATGTATAATCTATATATATTTATATCCTCAGTGTAGTTATATTAAAGAGTAGTAACAAAAAATTGAATTCTTGAAGTGATTATATGCTCAACACATGCCACACAAACTTAGAAGAACAGTGTGTCATACAACTATGCATTTGTAACCTTATTCACTTCACCTCGAAACGACATGTGATTAGTTGTGTTGGACAATTATTTTGGGAACCATGTTTACATGGAACTATTCTATGCTCATGTATAGGGTTGTCAAAGTGGGATAGTTCATATAACTAGCCAAATTGTTTGTTAAGAAATAATTAAAAGTCAAAGATTTACACCTACTTCTTAGATTAAGTGCGATTGAGATAATTGTTTTTTAAGGAGGGGCAATTGATCCAAGGGGTTCTACCAACAGGTTCATGCAATAATTCTAATACCATTATCATGGATCATAGTAATTGTAGTAGCACTTCTATGGTCTTCAATACAATAGAGCACCTTTCATATGCTTCTAGTATCACAAACATCATCCATGCCTTTTTTTGGTTTCTACCATAAGTTTGAGCTCCTTAATAACTATACTTTCAAGAAACATTATATGGTATCTACAACTTTAGCAATGTAACACACACCATTAGGTCATGTTGCATGGTTAACTCATATTGCACCTCATCACATTGTTCTAAGTGTTACAGTTTTGATATCAAACAATGAAATCAATACATATTTTAGGTGGGACCCTAAGGTTCACATTATTACAACCAGAGGTGTTCCTATAGTGGCAACAAAAGTATTGGTAAACATTTTGGATTTTGACAAAATTTGACGTCCCAAGTGTTGAGTTAGCATAGAGTTGGGAGGGTAGTGGCAAAGTAGTGGCTTGAAGTTAAAATGCCATTCACTCATATTAAAATTAAAGGCATTAGAATGTAACATTAAGCAAGGTAGTGGAAGAGTGACACCTTGCCAACAATAAATAAAATCAAGCATGTAACTGAGGATAATGAGCCCTCTTTAGCTTGTGAAGGTTATGTTGATTTGCTTATGTTTGTGAAGATCTTCTTTCTTTCTTGTGTCACATTTCCTCAGGATCATGAAATATATGTTGGAATTGTGGATTGCAAAGATTTATTCTCAATCAAGAACCACTTGATTGATCTACTTATTGTTGGATATTAGGTCAAGGAGTTCACTATTGTTAATGCCATTCTTGCCCAAAGGTTAAATTATATTGCTTATGCTCGAATTGGTAGCCATTTTAATTACAATTTTGGATTTTCTATTTTAATGTTAGTAAAAAAAATTGTTGTTTGAATTAGTCTCTTGTCTTGAACAAATATGGTAGTTATGGAGTTACAAAGCTCTTCTAATTGGACAACTCTTATGGAAGAAACATATATTTTAAATGTAGATTTGTTTGAGGCTTAAAACCAACACTCAACATCATAGCAGGAATGTTCTGTAGATCTCTTGTGCATGATGTGATTTATACATCAAATCCCACTCACACTAAGCATGCATGCCACAAGACAAAGACAACCATGGATGTAGTTTGTGCACTCAAGAGGCAGGGTAGGACTTTATATGGCTTTAGTGGTTAAATAACACCAAGATCAAAATAGTTCTATCCCTATATGGGTCAGGCTCCCCAATCCGCCCCTTCATCTGTGGCATGATTTCGTCCTTGAGGAAGTGGGTGGGGCTTTGGGGGAGTTCTTGTTGATTGATAATGAGTCTGATAATATGTATCATTCTACTTTTTCTCGTATCTTGGTAGAAATTGATAGCTCGAAGGGCCTCCCAACTGAAATTAAAATTGAATCATCCTTGGGGCCTTAGATCCAGCAGGTTGACTTCGAAGGCATTCCTTTTAGATGTCGTAAATGTTTTAAGACTGGCCATATTTCATCCCAATGTGGCTTCATTTCCAAGAAGAAGAAATCTTTTCCTTCTTGGTGGAAGGGTGCTTCTACCCAACATTACACTATCTTGAAAAGCTCATCCTACCTTGAGATGGAGGCTACTCCTGATACTGGCAATCCTCTGCCTGCTGGTGAGAAGGTTGGTTTGTGTCCTGATATTAATGTTCCTGAAGGGTGTGCTGGGGCTGCTAACTCTATCCCTATCCCGGTTGTCGGATCTGAACCTTCTCTTTCTACGTTGGGTGATACCAGATTTTCTGTTGATTCAGTAGGTGTTGGCTTTCCTGGAAAGGATGGTATTTTATTAGGTGTTGGATTTGACCTTACTACTCCATATCTTGATCGCCCATTGGCTGGATCTAATGGTGGCCCTGCACTGGCTATTTCTTTGAGTGACTCAATCCCACTTTTGGGGGCTAGTTCTCTAGCTCCAGAATCATTGTGCTGGTAGGATAAGGCCGCTAGTGCTGGAGAAGGATGGATAACAGTTAAAGGCAAAAATTCTAAGAAATCCTCCCCAACTTTTGACATGACCCTATGATCTCATTTGAAGGGGACAAAAAGATAGTTTGTTTATCTTTTTCTGCGGATTTCCAATGTTGTATATTATGTAGCAGAGTGGGTGTTTCTTTGTCTTAGTTATTTTGGGTGGTTTCATGGGGATGGTGGCCTTTTGTTATGGTTGATTTGTTGTGTATGGTGTACTCCTAATGCTCTATCTTAAGCTTTTTCTTTGTATAGGGTTTCGGGTCCCTTCAAAACCTATTTTTTCCATTAATCAAAACATCAAGATCAAAATCTCAATGATACTTTTAGAACTCTAGCTTTGTAGTGGAATCACATTTGATGTCTCCAAAATTGTGAAATTTGTTAAACTATATTTAGTTTCTTGTATAGGTCTAATTTAATGTTTGTTTATTTGATTATAATATGCCAAACTCAATTGAATTTTATTTATTTGGAGTCTTGTAATGCCTTGCCAAGGAACCCAAGAGAAATTAACCTAAAACATGTTATTAAGTTTACATAATAATTTTTTTTCTTAAGAGTTTACAAACAATAATGAATAACAAAGTAGAAACAATAATGTAAAGACAATACATACTCATAAATACAATCTCTTTTACAAATTACAAATCTCAAGGGTTCCTTGACATAGAATTGCGTAAATAAAATTAAATCTATTAAGTACAATAATCATATAAATCTTCCACATAATGAAACTAAAGTACATCATCTAATAAAATAATAAACAAATACATATGAACCATAAGGTATACATGATAACCCACATCCCCTGCACAAGTCGCAGGGTGTGTAAATACAATCTAAGTACAAAGTACAAATAAAAGAAAGAATAAGAACACATCTCCAAGGATGGAAGAATAAGAAGTAACTGCAACAAGGATCATCCAACACTAGTACAGGAACGTCAGAGTCTAAAATGGCAAGAGAAATACTACCTCCCGACCTCGTGGAAACCTGTGGTTCCACTCCCACCGTGCTGGAGAGATAACATCAGACCCCACTCAGATAAAAATATCAAAAATCAATCATTAGGTAGTACTAAGAAAGGGATCCTGAAAGCTTCCTATCTCAAGGGTACAACTCAAAACTCATAGGTACACACACTAATCCAGAGACAACCAACACATGTAGGAAACCTAAGATGAAATTAGGGAAGTGTCATCACATATGTCAACCCCTTGGAACGATCTCATTAGACTTCAACTTCCAAGTGTGAACATAAGCAGAACTCGAAATCCTCTCATGTAGACAAGGATAACCAATTATGCTAGAACTCACCATCACTACTAGATGGGGAAACATCTTCTCTCACTCCCATCCTTAGCCTATACTAGCACTAAAGGCATGAGCGAGGAATCCATTATCCTATTAATTCATTTTAAAACCCCATTTAATGTATTATAATTTATCACTTATTTAACTAACTTACTAAGGATACCCAAGTAGCCACTTCTGGGCTCCAACGCCTCCAAAGCAAGCTAGCTCCACTTCCCCTCTAACACCTAGATAACCTACCCTAAGGTCACAAGTCTCAAACACATCTCATAGATCATCGTGAATCATAAAATTCAAGATTTGGTTCCATAATGCTACAGGAACATACATAACCAACTTCCATCACATAAACATCATAAAACTTTCAAATAGTAAACATTTAATCAAGAGCTTCCATAAGGTTGGGTTATAACAAAAATCAAATGTCATACAAGTATGTAAGACAAACAAACATAACACATTAACCCCAACCCCGCCTCTCGTAACAATCCTAAAAAGGATGACGTAAAAAGATTCCCTCCTAACCCATAATTATAGAAAGAAAACATTCATAAGAATTTAATAATAATAAACTAATATGTAAAATATCAATACATAAATTAATTTATTAAAATAATTACTAACCCAACTATTATCATATTCCTAAATTAAATTCTTCTTTATACATGGAAAATCAATTTATATAAAGAATTAAATACATTGATTTCAAATTCATAATTACTAAACTCATATAATTACAAAATATTGACAATGGATTTTAAACAACTTATACTAAAATAAAAGTTTATAATATTAACTAATAAATATTAATATTAATTTAATTAATATTAACATTTATTATCAATACATTTATTAAAGTAAAAATTAGTTTTAAAATTTTTATAAAATAAAATTTAATTAAAAATAAAATTTACTCAAAACAATATGTGAAAAGCAACAGTGTGTGGAGGGGGATAGTCGGTCGCACCCCACGACTACTCTGACAGCTTATGCTGTCGGCAGCCCACGACACCGACAGCTTCGGTTGTCGTGTGGCCTTACCTGCACGCAGGGGAAGGGGTGGGGATAACCCCCCCACTTTTAAATTATACATATATATATATATATATATATATATATATATATATATATATATATATATATATATATATATATATATATATATATATATATATATATATATATATATGATAACATAGGGTTTAACAACTGATTTCTAACAGGAAACATAATCTTCTTAGATCTACAAAACAAATATGGTTATACATAAAAATTATGAAGACATTTAAATTTGATTTGAATCTCTACAATTTCAACAACAAATTTTAAAAACAAACCCTAACTGATCCAAAATAAGATCTTTCCATAATGTTCCCGAAAACCAAATTTCTTCTAAAAAATTATAAATCTAAGCATGAGAAGAATTTCCAAACATATATCAACAGGATCTAATAGGCATGAAGAAAATAAACTTTGTTTAAAAAAAAAATAAAAATCTACGAAGGTTTTCAAACCCTACCTCGAACCATTAATTGACAGAAAACATGAAGAACAATCAAAACCCTGAAAAATTCCAAAGCTTTCACATTTTCCTCTTATTCAATCCTTAGAGCCAAATTCTCCTAATAAAGAAAAAACCCCTAGAACTCTAGCTCAACCATGCAAACCCGGAATTCAACTTAACTCTAAAAAGCTTTATTATTACCAATATTCCTTTTGCATGATTTTAAAATTAATAATTAATAACTCAAAACACTTTTAGTGTTTCTTGTTTATGTCAATTTACTCAACTTTTTTTTTAAAATACTTTTTTCTTTTATTTATTTTTAATTGATTGTGCAACTTGATTGCAGATCAATTATAACTAAAATAATATTGTTTTAATCATATTATTATTTATCCAATTGATAATTTATCATCAATTAATAAATTTATCTTTAATTAAAATTTTGAATTTAATAATTAATTAAATCCTTAAATTTCATAATTAGACTTTTAATTAAGTCTTTTTAAATAATACATATATTTAATTAATATGTATTAATTAAATACCCTCACATTTAATACTTTCTATATTTAGTAAGATTAAATTATTAAATCACATAATCAATCTCAGTAAATCACTTAATCATTTCACAACAATCACACCAACCACATAACTAGCCAAAGAATAGAAAAACCAACTGAACCTAATAAAATAATAATCATGCTCAAGGGAAAGACTTATGAATTCACATCACCTGGACGAATTTGGAAAGGTAATATATCATAAACATGTCCACTATTTCAGGACAATAAAATGACTTAGGTTGGTATTCAGACTTGAATGTTATCTCGCCTCTCTTACCATTGAGACACTGTGATAGGGCACGCTCATCCTAACAATTCAGGGAAGTCAATGCCCGGTTCCTGCAAATCTACATAAAAGACAAGCATGTACATCCACACACACACACACACACAACAAGCAATGTCGGGGATCAAGACATTGTGTGAATTTCACAAGTAGGTAACTATGGCTTCGTCCCTGAACCACATCAAACACGTCAAACAAAAAAGTAAAACATACATGATAGCCATACACATGCAAGTACGGGGTAAGTAGAATCATGAATATACACAACATTTTAAACATATAAATAATCATCATCAAAGTAACTAACATCATATAACTGCAAACATATGATATCTCATAAATTTCCAATATCAAATCACCATGTAACGTCATACATCCAAAAACCACATAATAAAGCTGAAATAATCAACATACACATGAAAGTGGCCTAAAAGAGTTTGGCAATATAAAGTTAAAAAATAAAACTATGGGTGGGCACTACATCCACCTCCCCTAAAATTAGGCTTACTCCTAGAAGCTTACAACCAAATAGGGATATAAATCTCGTAATCTTGTTGCATCCTCCCAAGTGCAATCCCTAAGGGTCAACTCTCGTTGCTGAACTAGGCAAATGGGCTCCAAAGCCAGCTACCCATCCTCTACCTATAAAACATTTTAGTCATGAACATGTGTAACATTTGGAATATAATGTCTAAGTATTGAAACATGGAAAACATCATGAATGTGAGATAAGCTGGGTGGCAAAGCAAGACGATAAGAAAATGGTCCTATCCTCTCAAGAATCTCAAATGGACCAACATAATGAGGTGCCAACTTCAAACCCTTTCCATAACGGATTGGACTCTTCCGTGGGTGCACTCTCAAAAACACCTAAACACTAACTACAAACTATCTATCCACCCTATGAGCATTTGCATACTTCTTTTGTCCATCCTGAGTTGTGGTCACATGCTCACAGATGCGCTCCACCTACAACTTCATATCTTGAATCATCTCAGGACCTAACAAAATACAATCCTCTAGCCTATCCCAACTCAAAGGTGTACAACAAGGTCGACCATACAAAGCCTAAAAAGATGACATACCAATCAAACTATGATAACTAGTGTTGTAAGAAAACTTGACCAAATACAAATAGTCCTCCCAATGAATTTGTCTATCCATGATATACATCCTCAACATATCTTCTAACACTTGATTAATCTGCTCTGTTTGTCCATTGGTCTCAGGGTGATATGCCGAACTAAAATTCACCTGTGCTCAAGATCATGCTGCAAAGATGTCCAAAATGCAGAAGTGAATACTAGATCCCTATCTGATATAATCCTATGGGGAATACCATGTAGTCTCACAATATCTTGCATAAAGGCTCTAGCTACTAAAGTTGTTGTATAGGACGCTCTCATAGGAGAAAAGTGTACCACTTTGGTCAACCGGTCAACAGTAACCATGATGGTATTATGTCTACGAGGAGTCATATAAAAACCTACGATGAAATTTATCGAGACGATATCCCATTTCCATGATAGAATGAGATTAGGCTGAAAAAGTCCCGCTAGATGGCGATGATGGTCTGCCTTAACCTTGTGACACTCTAGACATCTTGCCAAAAAATCAATAATGTCACGTTTCATACTGAACCAATAATATAGCCGTCGAAGGTCCGCATGCATCTTCTTGACACCTGGATGTGCTAATTAAGGTGCATGACGAGCCGCAAATAAAATCAAGGTACAAAGATCATCTGATGGAGGTACATATATCCAGCTCATATAACAAAAAGGCTATCTGACTCTAAAACATAACCTGAAAAATTGCCTTCCAAAGGTCTCCTTGACTCAATCTCGATACTCACTTCCTTGTACCAAGTATATGGAGGAAGTGCCTGGACTATATGACTCTGCAAATCTACACCAAGAGTCAATGCTGAAATATAATGTCTCCTACAACTCAAAGCATCAACTACCACATTTTCCTTACCTTGGATGTACTTGACCTCAAAGTCATATTTACAAAGAAACTCCATCCATCGCATCTTCCTAGCATTTAGATTAGGTTGGTTAAAGATATATTGTAAATTGTGGTGATCACTATGAAGCTCAAATCAATGTCCCAATAGAAAATGTCTCCATCAGACTAATGCATGAACCACTGCTGCTAATTCAAGATCATGTGTAGGATAGTTTAATTTGTGATCCTTGATTTTGCGAGATTCATAAGCAATCACACGTCCTTCCTGCATAAGGACTACTCCAAGACCTTCCAAAGAAGCATCATCACACACCATGAAATCACCCATTGGGTCGGGTATTGCTAGAATAGGTGCACTAGTCAAATTCTCCTTGAGGTTCTGAAAAGCCTCTTCACACTTCTCTATCCAAACATACTTCTTCCCTTTCCTTTGAAGAGAAGTAATATGATATGCAACTCTAGAGAAGTCCTTAACAAACCTGAGATAATATCCCGCCAAGCCCATGAAACTATGAACCTAGGACACATTGGTGGGGGTTGGCCAATCTACTATACCCGAGTCTTGGAAGAATCTATTGAAATACCCTCACTTGTGATCATGTACATGTCCCAAGTACTGAACCTCAGACTGAAATAAGTCACACTTCATTGCATTGACCTACAACTAATTGTAATGAAGACACTACAAAACTAGTCGTAGATGCTCCTTATGCTCTTATGTGGATTTAGAATATATCAATATATCATCTAAGAAGATGAGAACAAAACAACCAACGTAAGAAAAAAATACTTCATTCATCAGGAACATGAAAATAGATGGAGAATTTGTCAAACTAAAAGGGACTACTATGAACTCATAATGTCCAAAGCGAGTGCGAAACTTAGTCTTGTGAATACCTGCATCCTGGATGCATAACTGATGGTATCTTGATTTGAGATCACTCTTTGAGAATACCTTGGCCTCTTTTATCTGATCAAAGAGATCATCAATCCTTGGCAAATGATACCTGTTCTTGATCGTTACCTTTTTCAACTATCTATAGTCAATGCACAAGCGCAAAGATCCATCTTTCTTCTTAACAAAGAGTACAAGTGCTCCCCATGGAGAAACACTTGGCCGAATAGTACCCTTCACCAAAATATCATCTAACTAGAGCTTATGATCACTCAAATCCTATGTGGTCATCCGGTAAGGAGTTCTAGATATAGGTTGTGCTCACAAAATAAGATCGATGTGAAAATCTATGTCACGCTTTGGTGGTATACCTGGAATCTCACTAGGAAAGACATTGGAAAATTCTTGAAAAGTGAGATGATTAAGAGTCCTCTCCTTAGTTTCAATTTCATCCATCTCATTCATAGTTACAAAAAAACCCTAAACCCTTTAACATGCTTCTCTTGAGTCTCATAGCAGAAATCATACAAAGAGATATAGGACACTGAACTCCCACAATTTCAAAATACTTTCCAACATCATCCTTGCATTTGATTATCTTTTGTCTACAATCAATGATGGATCCATGAGAACCTAGCCAATCCATCCCAAGGACAATATTCTATGATCCCAAAGGGATCACACGAAGATCAACCGAGGTAGTAAATTTACCCAGGTTCAACTCACATTTATGCACTAGAGAGTTTGTTGATACCCTCGCCCAAGAGGCTAACTCTACTTGCCAACCAATGTCTTGCTTTACTGGCACTAGCCCACATTTCTCTACTACAAAAGGAGAAATAAAATATTTGTAGCTCCTGAATCAAATAAGATAGAAAGAGAAATACCTCTACTAGCACTTGAAGTTTCTACCACAATGCCCTAGTGCTCTGCTTGACGATGATCCATTGCTGCAAATACTCTATTAGATCTACTAGTATCTCCTATATTAGACTCAAAAGTTGCAGGCCTCTATCCTAAAAACTGTGATGCACGCTAAGGGTAATTCATTGCAATGTGACCATACTGTCCACATGAGAAACAACCACTACCTCTACCATGAACTCTCCCAGCGGAGGGTGCACTAGACTACTGAAAAATGCCTTTGCTAGCAATTGAATGTGTGCTTTGTGCAAACTGTATGGGTTGGTTGCACCTATTGCGTGAAAATCTACGAATGCCACTCTATGTTGGAGGGTTTGTTCTCTTCTGCTATTGTGTCAGAAGTAGGGAGGAGGTTTCTTGAAGTTCACAACCCCTTGGAACTAATTACCTCTATAACTTGAAGGTGTAGGAACACCAGTCTAAACTCCCACCTATCCACCATGACCCAAAGTCAAATTTGCTTCCACCAAGGTAGCCTTAATAATCGCTTGCTTGAAGGTCTTAGGTTTGAAAACCTTAACTCCCCCAATGATGCGACCATTAAGTCCTCTGATGAAGTGCTGCAACATCAACAATGACTTATCACCAAATCTTGCATAAGGCCTGAGCTCAAAGAAATGACACTCATAATCTTAAACAATCATAGATAATTACCGCAGATTGTAGAACTCACCTGCGCATTGATGTTGTCATTGATTAGATAAGAAGCGTTCCCAAAAGCTCTCAAGAAATAGCTCCCAAATGACAATCTCTATGGTAAGCTCAAGTTTATGCTCCTCAATCTTCCACCAAGAAGCTGCAAAACCTTTAAGATGCATACCAACACACCTTGCCCTATCATTGGTATCAAATTAATGCATGGAAAAATATTGATCCAATGCAATGAGCCAAGTCTCTGCCTCAAAACTAGTACCAAGACCATTAAAAGGAGGAGGTCGTGATCTCATAAGGTCTCTCATTTGATTGGCATTTACGACCCCTTAACCAAGGGTAGTGTCCCTTCTTTGGGGAATCTTGGATCTCTGTCTCTCCTCATTATAAAAATGGTGTGATGCTTCCTACTTATCCTTGTCTTGCACAGGTAGACGTTCTAGAATAGTCTAGAGTATTTGCATAGCATTAAGCTCTCATGAATCACCATGATGCTCACCACTATTCTCTTCCCTTCTATCCTCAACTCTATGACTCATAGGAGGGCTAGGAAGCCTGCTTCTTCCATGTCCTCTAGCAATAGATCTAGTCTTAGTGACCATCTTTCTTACAACATTCAAACAAGAAGAATGATATCTTAAGTCAGAAATAAATTGTGAAGTAATCGTAAAGCAATAGTCTAAAATACAAGGGTGGTATATGTCTAAGTTTTTCTCTCATGTTTTAACTACTAGACATCTAATAGGCGTAAAAAATTCCCAGAGTTCCCAATGTAGAAACATGGAATCTGATACCAAATGTAATGCCCTACTAGGGAACCTAGGAGAAATTAACCTAAAACATGTTACTAAGTTTACTGAATAATTTTTTTTCTTAAGAGTTTACAAACAATAATGAATAACAAAGTGGAAGCAATAACGTAAAGACAATACATACTAATAAATATAATCTCATTTATAGACTACAAATCTCAAGGGTTCCTTGACATGGAATTATGTAAATACAATTAAATCTATTAAATACAATAATCATATAAATCTTTTACATAAAGAAACTAAAGTACATTATCTAATAAAAGAATAAACAAATACATTTGAACCATAAGGTATACATGATAACTCACATCCATTGCACAAGTCATAAGGTATGTAAATACAATCTAAGTACAAAGTACAAATTGTAATACCCCAAAAATGGGCTATAGGTTCATTAACCTCGTACATCTTCAAATTGAATGAAATCGATACAAAAGTCCTAACCTAAGGCACATTTGCACATTATCAAATTTAATTGATTATCCTAAATTTTGCATCGGGGAATATTCTTAGAAATATTCCTAATTTATCATAATTATTCTTAATTTAATAATTATTTGGCGATAAATCTTATTTATCCTAAAGTTTGATTAATTAAATATTCTGAATATTTAATTAATCAGATTTAATACTACCACTTAATTATTTAATTAAATTTATTCCTAAATTGTATTATTTAATTTTGACAATAAATCAAAAATCTCATGACTAATTGATTAAATTCCTATTTAATTAATTAAAGTCAGTTGTCAATATTTAATAATATAGTTTTTGAATAAAGTTTGATTTAATAATTGATTAACCCATAAATCAATTGTTTTAATTTTAAAATCAGTTAAGTTGAGAATAAATCACTTTATTTTTAAATTAATTTATAATTAAATCATGCACAATCAAAAAAGCAGGCAACTAGAAATTAACAATCAATTTTAAAATTAAACTCAACATCTCATGATGAGTTGAAATTTTATCTAAAACTCTATTTTGAGTAAAACTCTGCTTTTGCATGATTTTTGTGAGTTAATTATCTCTAATTTCTTGATAACTCAAAAATCAACCTAAGTTTATCAAGAGTGATTTATGGATTTTCTCTTGCATCCTCAAAGCCTTGGATTTCTATAAAAATAAGGCTCAACTCTTCATTTTTACGAACTCTCGAATTTGCACAATTACTTTGGTGAATCGGCGATTGAAGGATTGAACACTTGCGACAGGCGATTTGTGAGATCTTTCATATTTGATCATTAGTTTTTGCATAGTTTCATATCATAGATTTCATACTCATTCATAGCATTCTTAGATTAAAATTACATTCCATTACATTCATATAGCTTAGATTCATATAGTTTTTCATATTATTGCATAGAAAATACAAAAATATAGCTTAATCTGCATTCATAATCTTTCATATTTTGCATTCAAATCCTTCGTTTAGGTCTTGCATTGTCACTGGTCTCAGTCTGATATGAGAGTATCATACTCGCACCTACTAGAAGGCAGTAAATCACCTAGTTAGCATAGTTTCAATTACTTGTAGATTTCAATTTTTGCTAACCTCTAATGTTTTACTGAAGTGTTGTGTCTATAGCTAGGTACAAAATTCACACACACACAAATAAAAGAAAGAATAGGAACAATACCAAAAATCAATCATTAGGTAGTACTAAGAAAGGGATCCTAAAAGATTCCTACCTCAAAGGTACAACTCAAAACTCATAGGTACACACACTAATCCAGAGGCAACCAAAACACGTAGGAAACCTAAGATGAAACTAGGGAAGTGTCAACACCTATGTCAACCCCTTGGAACGATCTCACTAAACTCCAACTTCTAAGGGTGAACATAAGTGGAACCTGAAATCCTCTCATGTAAATAAGGATAACCAATTATTCCAGAACTCACCGTCACTACTAGATGGGAAAGCATCTTCTCCCACTCCCACTCCCATCCTTAGCCTATACTAGCACTCAAGGCATGGACAAGGAATCCATTATCTTATTAATTTATTTTAAACCCCCATTTAATGTATTATAATATAACTTATTTAAGTAACTTACTAAAGATACCCAAGTAGCCACTTGTGGGCTCTAGCACCTCCAAAGCAAGCCACTTCCCCTCTAACACCTAGATAACCTACCCTAAGGTAATAAGTCTCAAAAACATCTCATAGATCATCATGAATCATAAGATTCAAGATTTGGTTCCATAATGCTAGAAGAACATACATAACCAACTTCCATCACATAAACATCATAAAACTTTCAAATAGTAAACACTTAATCAAGAGCTTCCATAGGTTGGGTTATAACAAAGATCAAATGTCATACAAGTATGCAAGACAAACAAACATCACACATTAACCCTAACCGCGCCTCTAGTAACAATCCTAAAAAGGATGACGTAAAAAGATTCCATCCTAACCCATAATTATAGAAATAAAACATTCATAAGAATTTAATAATAATAAACTAATTTGTAAAACACCATTACATAAATTAATTTATTAAAATAATCACTACCACAACTATAATCATATTCCTAAATTAAATTCTTCTTTATACATGAAAAAATAATTTAAACAAATAATTAAATAAATTGATTTCCAATCTATAATTACTAAACTCATATAATTACAAAAATATTGACAATGAATTTTAAACAACTTATACTAAAATAAAAGTTAATAATATTAACTAATAAATATTAATATTAATTTAATTAATATATATATTTATAATCAAAAGTGGGTGAACCACTAATATTATTTATTAAATAGAAACTAGTTCAAGGACTCATCTGGGAAAGAACCAAGAAGAAAACCCAGAATCCTTGCCCAAATACAAAGAGAAAGAAGAGATATCCACCCGATGAGAAGACCTAAACAACTACCCACAACAAAACTGGAAAATTAGTTACATGCCATTGCATCCCCACACAAGAAATTAGAAATATACCAAATTACAAAATATACATGCATTATTAGAGATGATAAATTCACCATGATCCAAAATGAGGTAACAAAATGGTGACTTCAACGGACTTCCATGAATAGGTTGGACTATCCGATCACAATAAAAAAGACCAATAATAATCCCAACTTGAATTTTGATATGCAAAATTTCTTTGAATTCCAAGGGAGAGAGTAATGGTATGAACTGAAACTTGTAAATACGAATACTGTGAATCATATCTCAAAGGCAGTAAACAAAACCATTGTACCAAAATTTCATACAAGACATTTCAAGGCTGCAACAATGAGATCCCGAGAGAACAAGATACAACACAAAACACCTGAGATTGAAGTATTCATTACCATTAAGATTCAATACTTACCCAATGTGCAATGGTATGAAGATTAGAAACTAACAGTCTGACCTTACCAAAAACCTTGATATAGAATTATACCATAAACGAGGAAAAAAATTCACTCTTCCATATCAACAGGGACAATTTCACCTGACTCACAATCATCACCCCAACCACTTTTAGATTGCCATTGGCAAGGGACACTATCCCCATGCTCGCGATCAGCTCCCCACCCACACCGAGTCTAATGTTGAAAGACAACATCTTCAACAAAACTAGAAACATTTTGGTAATCTCCTGAAAGTTGAAAGTTGAGATCTGACACGACAGCATGAGGTGCACCCTGCACATTTATAAAACTATCCTCTTGTGAACCAGAATCCCTAGCAGCCACATTCTCGAGCTTGAGAATATCAAATAGGGCATCAACCTTTTGTTGTATCCTTTGAACAACATCACCACCCAAAGCCTTGCTAAAATTATGAAAGGCATGCCTTATGTGCTGAAAATTATGCCTATCCAATGAGCACTTGATGCTATCATACACTAACATATGTGCATGACTAGATAAAATAAGGTGTCTAGGGTACAAACCTCCAAAAAATACAAGACCATCCCATAAATTATAAAATTGAACAACCCATTTAAACTTGTTATCCCTTAAAAACTCATTTCTCACAACCTTATGGAAGACAATTTGAAGCAGGGAAGAAGATTGAATTAATATTAACATTTATTATCAATAAACTTATTAAAGTAAAAAATTAGTTTTAAAATTTTTATAAAATAAAATTTACTCAAAATAATATGTGAAAAGAAACAATGTGGGCGGGGGAGGGGGCAGAGCGGGGGGATAGTCCCACCCCACGGCTGCTCCTACAACTTATGCTATTGGTAGCCCATAAGAATGACAACTTTGATTGTTGTGCTGCTAAGTTGCTATGACAAATTAGGCTTGTTGGCATAACTAATGCAATAATGGTAAGTGATTTCTAGTGTTGTAATGAGATAGATTTGATTGCACAATGATCAGTTATTGAGTTGTCATTGATGTCAAGTATTTATCTATATATAAGAATGCCGATCAAGGTGTTTCGATAAGTTTCATTTGTAGCGATTTATCTGGGAGGCTAAGGGATGTCTTAGAATGTTAAATGCATGACCACTAATGTTGATATTTATCGGTAAGTAAGATATGATTAGAGGAAGGTTAATAGTGCAATTGCTAGAATAGTTAGTGAGAGGCGATAGGTCATTTGAGTGGTTTGTCAAATCTTTAGTGTTTCTTGTAATGTGGTTATAGGATATGGTTTCTAATAGTGTTTGGATGCTATAGTTGCAATCAAAACTAATTTGAGTAATTAGAGTGAAGATTAGATGACTGGAAAACTGAGTCAATGTTGTTAACAAGTTGAAGTGTCAAAATTCTTGAGCGATAGTGATTAAGTCTTTAATCGGTGATTGGTGAAGGTGTTGCCATGTATTCAGTTAAGTGAGTCATGATTTGGTGATTTGTATTAAAGATCTGAGGTGATGATCTAGCATCACATTGTTCGATGCTAGCATGTGAAGAAGATTCTTGAGGAAGTATATGTGTATAGAATAAAATATATATGTATCAATATATATATATATATATATATATATATATATATATATATATATATATATATATATATATATATTATATAATATATATTACATAATATATATATTCATAATATATATTATATAAGATATATAATATACTATATATATATTAATTTTTTTAAAAAATAAAATTAAAGGGGGGCCAGCTGTTGCCGAACCCCCCCTCCTCATTTCATTGTCACAGGGCGCGTGGGGGTAAACCCCACAGCCTGCGGTAGACCACAGCCGAGGCTGTGGCCTGCCGCAGGTCATGGGGCCTCCCACGGCCTACGTGGCCGAGTACCCACCTCCGTGGGGAAAAGCCGAGGGGGTTGGGTCAAGCCCAACTCACCCCCCCCCCCAATTCATGTTTTTAAAAAAAATAATTTTTTTTACTACAAAAAAACAAAAAACGCAGCAGCATAATTTATGAAAAAAAAGCTGTGCATAGTAAATATATATGATACAAAAAAACAAGGGCAGTGCCCACAAAAAAAATAATGAAAAATTGTTGCATACCCATATTTTTGATAAAAAATAGAATAAATTATGGGATTTTACCATACATATCTCCATAGACATTTCTAGCTTGATTGAACTTCGTGGGTAGGGGTTATACACATAGATGTATACATGTATATACACCGAAAGGGTGTATATACGTATATACATTTATGGGTAAAAGCTCATTTTTCTCCCTTGCTTCACCTTGCCATAAATCAAGTCTTCAAATCTTCATACCTACAAGCAAATAGAGAAAGAAGAATGAAAAAAAATAAGCCCATACCATTAGGGTTTGGTTGGGAGAGATTATGAGGGAAAAATGAAGTTTTGGAAGTCTTTTTGGACTTTTGATTTTTCCCACCAACCCTAATTTCGGGAATAGGGTTAGGGTTGTAGGAAAGTCAAACCCATTTGAAAAGTGTTTTTCCCTCTCATCTCTTTCTCCCTCCTAAACTTTTCTTGTTTATATTTTATTATTATAGCTTATGATATATCTAATTAACTTTTTAGTGTGAATGTTTTATTTATGAATAGTGACTTAGAAATGTTTTGTTGAGGTTCTTTTAGCAAATAAATTTTAGCACAATGTGATTTAAGTAATTAATTTATTGAAGGGAGTTTTATTGTAGGGAATTATACGCTATTTAGATTAATTCTTTATTTAAATCTTAATGGAAGACTTATGTATTTATTATTATTGATTTAATTTTTATTTCATGAGATGGAACCTAATTAATTAAAGATATATGGTGAGTTTGTATTTATCATGTTGAGAATAATAAAGAATTCACTTTCTAAGAGGACTTTAAAAGAGATCAGTTAATTATTGACTTATTCCTACTAAGGGTGCATGGCTTAGTAGGTTATTATTAAATTAGATGTTATTTAATTAATTATTAATTCATGGAACACTTTATAAACTATAGTTTAATTTAATATGTTAACCAATGCTTAAATCAAAGATAGGCCTAAAGTTTAGAGAAAAGATATTAAAATTAATTAAATTATATTAATGTTCTTATGTTTAGTAAACAATAAAATTTAATGGGACATGACTAGGATTAGGTTAGTTAACCCTATAAGTTTGTTGGGCATTTCATCTTGGTTTTAGTGAGCATGACCATTAACCTCACCATGTATTCCTTCAATTGGCAGTTAACCTTCTCACTCACAGTTTTAACCATTCGACTTATGTCACTTTAAACCTTAAACTTAAACTTTTAACTTTAAAAAAAAAATTGGTGTGTTTTTGCGTGTAAATTTATGGGCATGATATAATCAAAACATGCTTGACACCTGGACTCAAATTTCTATCTAAATCATTTTGATAGCCCACGCGGCATGGGAAATTTATCATATTCATTTTTTTTTGTGTGATGTATTGGATCTAAGCGTGAAGATTGAAAGTTGAATTGTAACTCATTTAGGGAAATCTTAAGGCAACGAAAAAATTAAGGGCTTGATGAACAAGTATATAAAGGATGAAGTTGATAGCTTATAGTGTTGATTGTGTGTTGGGAAAGAGCAGTGTGAAGTGTGGGTTGCGATCAAGCCAGGGAAGAGATAAGTATGGTAAGAAGTGATTGTGTGCTTCAATGAATCTAGTCAAGAAGAGGTAGTGCTATTTTACAAATCATTGTTCATGTTGTTCCCTAATAGTTACAATAGTCAAAATCTTTTAACAGGGTGGATCCTAGCATGTCCCTATTCTAAACCCTCTAACAAGGTGGCACATTGGTTTTTTTTAAGTCCTCTAACAAGGCTACTCTTAACAGGGTAAAGATCCTAATAGGCCTAAAGGTAAATCCCTTAATCAGGTAGCACTTAACAATACTTTTATAAAACTCCTAACAAGGTTAAGCTCCTCACAAGATGTACTTTAGAAAAGTAATCATTTAGTGGGTACTAAACCCCACCATGGTTTTTTTCCCAATTTGGGTTTCCACGAGACAAACATCTGTGTCAAGTGTTTCATTATTTTGTGGATGAACTTATGGTTATGATTTTCATTTGCTATTATTAAAGGTAAAATTATGAATGTTGTGGTAAAATTCTAAAAGGATAAAAAGATGGATAATTGGTAGATTACCAATTCTCATCTTCTCCCACATCTCATGAGTGGTATCCAAGTCTTTGACATCTATAAATTCTACATCTCACATAGTACTTGCAATGGCTTCCATAGTCGCAGTGTGTTCTTGTCTTGTCTTCAATTGATCTGGAGTAAGGATTCCTGATGGGACAACATACTTATTAACCACACGATCCCTATACTGATCACCCATACCTTTGAGGTATAACTTCATTCGGCCGCACCACACTGAATATTTTTCTCTTGTAAACTTAGGGCCTTCCTTTCACATCATCTTTGGATATTTTCCTCAAGATATTAAGCTTCACCACAATAGAGGAACCTTTTCTCTGATACCAATTCTTAATCCTAAGATTAGATTACTGATTCACCCCTCCCCTCTTACTAATCAAAAGGAAAATGTCAGCTCCTACGACGCCTCAACAAAATGGTATTGCTGAAAGAAGAAACAAATATATCATTGATTATTCTAGGCCATTGATGATTCATAAAGGTGTTGCACAAACATTTTGGAGAGAAGCGATAAGTATTGTTGTTTACACATTAAATAGAGTTCAATTAAAGAAAGGTACAAACAAAATTGCTTATGAGTTGTGGCATGGTCAATCCCCTAGTGTAAGTTATTTCAAAGTTTTTGGACGTAGATGTTACATAAAAATAGATGAAAATTCAGGAAATTTTGATCCAAGAAGTGATGATGGAATATTATAAGGATATTACACAAAGAGAAAAGCCTATAAGTGCTTGAACAAGACAACAAAAAATATAGTGGAAAGTGCCAATGTGAGAGCAGATGAATTCTCTGAATAGAATGACAAGTCTAGCAAGAAAGAATTAGATGAGTATCATGGGTTTGTATATGTACAACTGGTGGAACAAGATTCTATAGAAGAACTGATGGAGAGACAGGTTAATGAATAGGAACCAATTCAAGTGTTTTATGGTACTCCTAGAACCGAACTAGTGTTTCCAAGGTATGTGAGATTAAATCATTCCTGTAATAAAATTATTGGTGACACAAATGATGGTATTTTAACAAGAATAAAAGAAAGAGAAAGTACATGTTTTCTTTTTGAACTTGAGTCTAAGATTTCAAAAGATGCATTGAAAGATGATGATTGGTTGAAGGCTATGGAAGAAAAATTGGAGTAGATTGAGAAGAATAATACTTGGACGTTAGTACCCAGACTGGTGGACAATAATATAATCAGTACTAAGTGGATTTTTAGGAACAAGATGAATGAGAAAAGTAAAGTGATAAGAAACAAAACAAGATTGGTGTACAAAGGATATGCGTAGGAGGAAGGCCTGGACTGTGGTGAAACATTTTCACATGTGGCCAAACTTGAAGGTGTAATAATACTTCTTGCATATGACACTTACAAAGGGTTCAAGGTATATCAAATGGATGTTAAATATGCTTTTCTCAATGGTGTATTGTAAGAATAAGTATACATTGAACAACTAGAAGGATTTTCTAATGAAGAAGGTAAGAACATGATGTGAAAATTACAAAAGGTTTTATATGGATTGAAGAAAATACCCAGAGCATGGTATGAGAGATTATACTCGTATCTAATTCAGATTGGTTTTATAAGGATAAGTGATAATAGTAATGTAAATTTGAAGATTGAGAAAGGTGATAGGTTATTGACTATAGAAATATTTGTTGATGATATCATATTTGGTGGTAATGAAGAAATGAGTAGATCATTTGCAGATGAAATGAGGAAAGAATTTGAAATGTCTATGATAGGTGAGATCCAAATCTTTATTGGAATACAAGTGCAACAGTTAAGAAAAGGTATATACATTAGTCAGTCCAAATATGTGAAAGAGATATTGAAAATATTTGGGTTGGAAGAGTCAAAACTATTTAGTACTTCGATGGTAATCGGTTACAAATTGTCAAAAGAAAATGATTCTAAAGAGGTGGATGACACTCTTTATTGATCTATGATCCAAAAGCTACATTATGTGGTGCACAGTAGAATAGGCATTGCACAGGTAGTCGGATTAGTGGCTAGATTTTCTTCTAATCCTAAGGAATCACATTTGATTGCAGTGAAGAGAATATTCTAATATCTTAAGTGAACTGAAGATTATGGTCTTTTGTATGGACACACAGGTGATTTTTCATTAAGTGTATCGATTGATGCTGATTGAGCAGGAAATGTTGATGATAGGAAGAGAACAAGTGGAGGTGCATTATTTCTTGGAGATAGGCTTGTAACCTAGACAAGCAAAAAGAAGAATTGTTTATCACAATAAATAACTGAAGCTAAATATGTTGTTGCTGCAATTAATTGTACACAGGTTGTATGGATTAAACAAATTTTGGAAGGAATTCAGGAAAAGGTAAATGAAACAATGGTTATCTATTGTTACAATACAAGTGTCATTAATATTTCTAAAAACCTGGTGATGCACTCTAAGACTAAGAATATACCTATCAAGTATCATTTTCCTAGAGAATAGGTACATGAGAAGGAAGTAAAGTTGGAGTATGTGCCAACTATGGGCTAGGTTGTTGATATTTTCATAAAGCCATTACCTAAGGATGATCTTGAGTATCTAAGAGGTAGGCTAGGGGTTATTCCCCTATCTTTTGTGAATTAAGAGTAGATGAAATTGCATCAATCCTAGTGTATTCTAGTGAATATCTTTATGGGTTGGATTGATGTTGTGAGGTTACTTCTTAGGGGAAACAATTTATAAAGTATTGTGTTGAGTCATAGGACACCTTTGGCATTATTTTTAAATGGGGAGAGAATGTATATAAAGAATATTGTTAAGAAGTGTTCTTAGTGTTGTTGTTATTGATGAGAATGTTACCATGAAATCATGACGAAAGTGTTACCATCAATGTAAAAGGGGAGATTGTTGGCATAGCTTATGCTAACTAATGCAGTTATGGTAAGTGTTTATTGTGTTACAAGTAGTGGTTTCCATTGCACCAAAAGATCGACTTGTTAATGCTTGATACAACCAATAGACTTATAGAAGACACAGGAGGTGGTTAAGCCATGTCACAAATCCTGAGGGGAGCGCTGACCATTTTTCCAACAATCTCCCCCTCAGCATTACCCAAGGGGATTCAAACCTGTGACCAAGCTTTGATGTCACTTGTTACAAGTAGTGGTTGTCATTGCACCAAGAGATCAACCTATTAATGCCCGATACAACAACTAGACTTATAGAAGACACATGAGGTGGTTAATCCATGTCACAAATGCCAAGGGGAGCACTGACCATTTTTCCAACATACTAGTGTTGTAATGAGATAGATTTGATTGCATAATGATCAGTTATTGATTTGTCATTGATGTCAAATATGTTGCTAGATATAATAATGATGATCGAGGTGTTTTAGTAATTTTCAGTTGTAGCAATTTATCTTGGAGGATAAGGGATGTCTCAAAATGTTAAATGCATGACCTCTACTATTGATATTAACCCATAAGTAAGATATGATCAGAGGAAGGTTAACAATGCAACTACTAGAACAATTAGAGACAGACGATAGGTGATTTGAGTGTTTTGTCAAATCTTTAGTGTTTCTTGTAATGCGATTATAGGATATGGTTGCTAATAGTGTTTAAATGCTATAGTTGCAATCACAACTGATTTGATTAATCAGAGTGAAGATTAGATGACTAAAAAATAGAGTCAAAGTTTTTAACAGGTTTAAGTGTCAAAGTTCTTGAGAGACAATGATTAAGTCTTTGATCGGTGATCGGTGAAGGTGTTTCTGTGTATTCAGTTAAGTAATTCATGATCTAGTGATGTGTATTAAAGATCAGAGATAATGATTTGGCATCATATTGTTCGATGCTAGCATGTGATAGGCCAACACTGGGGCAAATAATAAGAAGAATTAATGATTTATAATGAAGTTTCTTGCTGGTCTATACGTGTCAATCCGAGAGCGTAAGCTTACGAAAGGTATCCGAGCAATATGCTATCAAGGGATGATAGTTGTGAAATGAGGGTTTATGAGTGCATCTACAACACATGAAATTGAATCTATGAAAAGCCAAGTAAATCCCAGCGATAGGAACTGTCACTTCCTGGCGACAGGAACATCAGAAATGTAAATAACTCAATAAAAACTAATCTGTAATAAACATAACTACAACTCTTTAAGAAATTATCAACTTATAATCTATTTCATATGTAATATTATTATCTAATCAAATACAGATATTGAATATATAAACTAATTTACTATGATTAAATATATACTATTTAATACTAAGCCAATTAAAATAAAAATGGAAACAAACTCAAACACACTCCAAACGCAAATGAAAAAATAATCACCGGGTAACTTCAGAGTGGGCCCTGCCTCCTCAGCTGCCTGGTGATGAAGAGAACTTAATAGTTTTACACCTTTGAAATCATGCACATAAATATGGGACTTATATTGCAGAATAACAACAGTTCTTATACAATTCTATATGTTTTGCAGGGTTGTACGTATATATTTCCTTCTTCTATCTCCTGCTGCTTATATAGATGTAGCTTATAACAACTTAGAGCAAAATAGAGATAATGAAACTGAATAGTAGCCAACGTACAAGCATATTTACAGGCTGTAGGTAGTTGCAGCAGAAAATAGGAAAGAACAAGTTTGGTTCCTGCCACGTAAAAAGCCCTCCATCACCATACAAATAATACCAGCATTTAGATACGTGCTAAGAGTAGACAATGATTTGTTATCATTCCAGCCAGCATCATTGTCATCATCTAATATAGACTTGAAAAGGTTTTTCCAGAATTGTATCAATGCAGTTCGTCTTCACATGAGGTATGGAAATGGCAAGTTCACTTCCTTAACAGCAATAACAACTCAGTTTCCTGCAGCACGGGATTGGTTGTTTTTGTTAAATGTCTAAAATGAGCTTGTTTATTTTAATCACCGTACAAGGTATTATTCTATTCATGGCTAGCTTGAGAATATTGCTTGCAATATAGTTGGTGGAGAAGGAGTTACGGAGTCCATAAAAGCATAGCAGCCTCACGTATTATGTGAGAAGTCATTCTATCATAACAAGAAGGTTCCATATTGCATTATATCCTCCAATGATTGGCAGACAGTGAATGGTAGAGAGTGTTATTGTTTTTATTCAACAGGCGACAGGAAGAAAGTATGAAATAGGTGACAGGAACATGTGAACATGCTGCAATTATAAATATTAGTAAAAGTAATCAATAATGCATTTTCCATATTTTAATCCCAAAACCTCATTAAATAGTACTTATATATATTAAACCATATGCAACGTAAAAATGGAAATAATGAGATGGAATGGAGTGGAAATGGAATAGGAAAGTGAGTAGGAAAGTACATGAAATAGATTAAAATATGGAATTAAATAGGCTATAATTGGCTCTCATCATTCCCCCCAACTTAGCTTATTGCACGTCCTCGTGCAATCATTATGATCATGAGGTCTTTAGTTTTAACTGGAAGCACTTTAGGTTTACGGTTTTTAGCTTTGTCTCCACCCTGAACCATGATAACTCATAAACACAAATCCCTTTCTTTGCTTCACATGACAAGCTTTGTTATTTTTTTCTTCTTCAATAGGGATATCTCTTTTAACTTTTCATGAGTTGTTTCTCTTTTCTCTTTTCTTTTTCTTTCCTTTCATTTTTTTATAGCATCATGGTTCAAAAGGTTGCATATAGGGGAATTTTATCTCAATTTTCACAAGAGGAGTTTAAATGGGTGAAACAAGAGAGATAAGAGACAAAACAAAGGCTATTATATGATGGATATAGTATAATGGGTTTAGTAAGGGTGATGGATGGAAGATAATAGGATGATATGCCTCCCCCCAACTTAAAGGTTGACCGTCCACGGGAAACAAGGAGAGGATAGGGAGGGGTGTTGCATAATGATCAATATAATAAGCAATATAAATAAAGTTAAGAGATAAAATAAGGAAAAACAAAATTGATTGTTTTACCAACATGCATGTGCAGGAAGACCAATGGTGGAACATAGAGCAACTCAGCAACTGGCACCTCCAAAATGGATGAATCAACAAGGAATGAAGAGAGGCATCCAGAACTGCAACACCACAAAAGACCACCATCGGACTGAAAGCATCGAAGAGAAGACCACTGGAAGGAACCAGAAAATTGGGACCAAGAAGGCAATCTGAGGGACCACTATCATCAATTGAAGCATTGGAGATCATATAGTAGGTAGAAAATTCCACTGAAACACCTCAACTGATCATGCAACACATATTAGGGGTGATCAAAGATTTGAGGATCACAATAAGCGGCAAGAGTGAGCGACAGGAGGTGCCAAGAATGAAAGAACCACTGAAGCCAATGAGTGATCCAAGAACACCAATGATTGCATTTTTCAATATTTTTTTTCATTTTCTTTTTTCATTTTTTTTCATTTTTTTCATTTTTTCAATTTTTGATAACGACAAGTGACCGCTGGCAAGCCAGTTTCAATCACTCACCGCTTAATGGCGCTGTAAAAACAGTTTTCACCACTAAGAATTTATTTTGCAATTAATATCTGCCAGAAACTGGTTTTCAGATATTAACTGGCCAACAATGCCCGAAGGTTTTCATTGTTGGATCTTTTATTGCTTTTCTTTTTTTCTTTTTTTTTCCTTTTTTTTTTTTCCTTTTTTTCTTTTTCAATAATTGCATAGAATGACCAAAGATCCAGAAATCCTGACATGGATGATGGAAAAATGATACCATCCAAAACTTGAGTTTTGTCCATGACCACACAGAAGGCTTTGTTGAAACTTGAAATCATGACTAAAAATAATCTCCACAAACTTGGGAATACTGAAACACTGTGAAAGCAACCTTGATCTATGTATCTTACACTGCTAAATTTAGAAGTGCCTTGTAGAGATTGGGAACATGTACTAGCATACTTGGATGAAAGAAGTACTCACAGGATGATGATACTTATATGACATAGTGCTCTGATAATGACAAAACTGGATCACCAATGATAGTCTCCAATGTGGCCATAGAACTTTAGAGAGGAGGAGACACAACTCAAAGAAGGAGTGTGATGATCTGCAATGTCTTCCAAGTCTTTCTAGATGTGTAGCTCAAAATAATCATGAATCTCAAAGACCAAGTTACATATTTTCCACCATGTGATAAATCATCAAGGAAAATAAATCTCAGTTCAAGGTGGGGAACACCTTATGCCAAAATTTGCATGTGATCCTGAATAGTGAAGCACAAGTGAAACGGACATGCACCGAAGAGCTAGCAAGCCCACATAATGTTAACAAAGCTAACATAGTGTGTTTTGCAATGCTTGTGTAGAGAAGCATCATCAATTGGTTTTGCACCTCACCAGAACAATAGACCTGTAACCATATTCTTGAAACCAAGCATATCAAGTATAGTAAAGAAACTTAATCCAATTAATAACCCTACCATGAAATGAGTAATACATGTATACAAATGGTAGGTAAAGTCATTACTATAAATAAATACTTGATAAAAACAAAAGAGTGTGATTACTATGATTATACCAATGTCAATCAACATAAGAATACATACCTTGAATTGTGGAGATGTCACATGTCACGCTTTTCTAAAAGGACCAACAAAATAACCAGTGAATCTTGATTGGAAATCATCCAAGAACCACAAAATCAGAGGGATTCCCCCCAACTTAACTTCATACTACAAGGTCATGAGAGCATTAAACCAAATAAATTGGGTAACCCAAAGAGAGTAACACATCTTTAGAATTTTGTGAGTCTTATTGAATCAAATATTTCAATAATTCGATGGATGGATTCCCAAATGAACTGTTGGTTATAAAAACATAGGGAATTTGAATTATCCAAGGAATCAAGAAATGGATTTAATACTTGTTATCAATCAATGATCATCGTAAGATACAAGAACCAAGAATGAAAATGTATAGATGGAAATGCCTTGGTCCTTATTAAATGAATCATCCATAGTTAACTTGGTTATCTTAGGACAATGGAAAGATTTAGCAATGACAAATAATACTCATCCAATTATAACAGTTGTTGTTTGGTCATTAATGCATAGAATCCCATATGGTCGTGCTTAATCAATTATTGGTCCTAAATCAACAAGTGTGTGAGGGATGCATATTTTAACCATAGGCCTCCAAATATCAATATGTATAAGTACAAAAATAAAATATAGATCTTGGAGGATCTCGTAGCATGTTTGGGAAACATGGAATTCATATGGCTTAGAATTACTTAGTGCATGATTGATATTAACACACATACTCATGAGTCCATCGACTAAAATTGATGCAATTTGAAGTATGGGCTCATTTGTAGGTATTTGGAAATCACTAAGTAGAAAAGAAGAACAAAGTTGATTATAATACAATAAATAATATTGTTCTTCTAATTTAATTAAACCAAAATCCCATTCCTTAAGTACATCGATATATTCCAATGTTGATTTGTCAATTTCAAGCACATCATTAGATGGGAAAGGGATCCATGAAAGTTTATATGTACTATTAATCACCTTATTATGAAGTGTTGTATGAGGCAATATAGTTGCCTTTGGTGGATAAGGTGGAGTGCAATGTGAATGGGATAATGAATATGGTAAGAAGAATGAAGTGGATAAAGTAGATGGGAATAAGGAGGAAGGATGGAATAAAGATGGTAAGGATGGATATGGTGGAATATAAGAGAGATATACGGGTTGTTGTGAGCATGCATGATTACATTCGTTGTGCATACTAGATGGAGAAGTATGTTTTGAAGAAATATGTTGGCTTTGTAATGAAATAGAGTGACAATACATATTACCAACATAATGCATACCTTGATCTTCTTGGGTTGATGCTTGAGATTGTTCATCCATTATAAGGAATACTTGGTCACTTCCACCCTTATCATGGTAGGGATTAGAAATATATTGCACCTCATTCACCATGTGCTTGTGGTTGTTTGGGCATATACATTGGTCATCTTCCCTGTAGCAATTAGAACAACAAGTGGTTAGATTTTCATCATCAAAATCACATTGTTCTAAGAATTCATCAATGATATACTCATGTTCAAACATAGGGATAGAATTCTTGCATACCTCTGATAAGGGGAGATCAACAGAAGAAAAGATGCATTCATTAGGTAGAGAGGGTATTAAAATATCACCTTTGATCGGTGCATTTTCCCCACCAAGTTCTTCTTTTGTTTTTAAATTTGAAAGCGGGGGTCTGGGGGCGGCAGCCACCAGTGGGTTCAAGGGGCAACGCCCCTTGCGGGGTCCTGGGGCAGCGCCCAAGGTGCGCTCCCTGTCGCAGTACAGGGCGGGGTCGAGGGGCAGCGCCCCCGACACCAAGCACATTTTGCCTCTTGTGTTCCCTTCAAATTTTGCATTTTTGAAGCAATTTTCAACCAAAATTGATGGACTTGAAAAACCTTGAAAATGCATCATTTTTAACATTTTTCTTCAAAATATGCTTGTCTTTACCAATAACTCACAACAACTTATGATAATGTAAAATTTAATTAACTTCTAAAGCAAATAATGAATCTAATTTCTAAGGCCTACTTGCAAACTCTAAAACAATGCATCTATATGATTTAAGCAACGCAAATTAAGATTAGTTACTTAAGCAAGGCTAGCAATTGCAAAAGCGTTCATCCTAACGCATTGTTCCTAACTCAAATCAGCAAACTAACATGCCTTTGACACCTTTCCCCGGCAGTGGCGCCAAAATGATAGGCCAACACTGGGGCAAATAATAAGAAGAATTAATGATTTATAATGAAGTTTCTTGCTGGTCTATACGTGTCAATCCGAGAGCGTAAGATTACGAAAGGTATCCGAGCAATATGCTATCAAGGGATGATAGTTGTGAAATGAGGGTTTATGAGTGCATCTACAACACACGAAATTGAATCTATGAAAAGCCAAGTAAATCCCAACGATAGGAACTGTCACTTCCTGGCGACAGGAACATCAGAAATGTAAATAACTCAATAAAAACTAATCTGTAATAAACATAACTACAAATCTTTAAGAAATTATCAACTTATAATCTATTTCATATGTAATATTATTATCTAATCAAATACAGATATTGAATATATAAACTAATTTACTATGATTAAATATATACTATTTAATACTAAGCTAATTAAAATAAAAATGGAAACAAACTCAAACACACTCCAAACGCAAATGAAAAAATAATCACCGGGTAACTTCAGAGTGGGCCCTGCCTCCTCAGCTGCCTGGTGATGAAGAGAACTTAATATTTTTACACCTTTGAAATCATGCACATAAATATGGGACTTATATTGCAGAATAACAACAGTTCTTATACAATTCTATATGTTTTGCAGGGTTGTACGTATATATTTCCTTCTTCTATCTCCTGCTGCTTATATAGATGTAGCTTATAACAACTTAGAGCAAAATAGAGATAATGAAACTGAATAGTAGCCAACGTACAAGCATATTTACAGGCTGTAGGTAGTTGCAGCAGAAAATAGGAAAGAACAAGTTTGGTTCCTGCCACGTAAAAAGCCCTCCATCACCATACAAATAATACCAGCATTTAGATACGTGCTAAGAGTAGACAATGATTTGTTATCATTCCAGCCAGCATCATTGTCATCATCTAATATAGACTTGAAAAGGTTTTTCCAGAATTGTATCAATGCAGTTCGTCTTCACATGAGGTATGGAAATGGCAAATTCACTTCCTTAACAGCAATAACAACTCAGTTTCCTGCAGCACGGGATTGGTTGTTTTTGTTAAATGTCTAAAATGAGCTTGTTTATTTTAATCACCGTACAAGGTATTATTCTATTCATGGCTAGCTTGAGAATATTGCTTGCAATATAGTTGGTGGAGAAGGAGTTACGGAGTCCATAAAAGCATAGCAGCCTCACGTATTATGTGAGAAGTCATTCTATCATAACAAGAAGGTTCCATATTGCATTATATCCTCCAATGATTGGCAGACAGTGAATGGTAGAGAGTGTTATTGTTTTTATTCAACAGGCGACAGGAAGAAAGTATGAAATAGGTGACAGGAACATGTGAACATGCTGCAATTATAAATATTAGTAAAAGTAATCAATAATGCATTTTCCATATTTTAATCCCAAAACCTCATTAAATAGTACTTATATATATTAAACCATATGCAACGTAAAAATGGAAATAATGAGATGGAATGGAGTGGAAATGGAATAGGAAAGTGAGTAGGAAAGTACATGAAATAGATTAAAATATGGAATTAAATAGGCTATAATTGGCTCTCATCAGCATGTAAAGAAGATTCTTAAGGAAGCATATGTAGTCAAAACATATTTGATACATGGACTCAAATTTCTTTGTAAATTATCTTGATAGCCAATGTGCTATAGAAAATTTATTGTATACATTTATTTTTGTTGTGTGATGTGTTGGATCCAAACACAAAGATTGAAAGTTGAATTGTAAGTCGTTTAGGGAAATCCTAAGGCAGTGGAAAACTTAAGGGCTTGGTGAAAAAGTATATAAATGATGAAGTTGATAGTTTATAGTGTTGATCATGTGTTGGGAAAGTGTGGTATGAAGTGTGAGTTGCGATCAAGCTAGAGAAGAGATACGTGTGGCAAGAAGTGATTGTGTACTTTAGTGGATCTGATCAAGTAGAGGTAGTTCTATTTTATAGATCATTATTCCTATTGTTCCCTAATAGTTACAACAATCAAAATATCTTAATGGAGTGGATCCTAGCAGGTCCCTATTGCAAATCATCTAACAAGGTGGCACATTGGTTTGTGTTTGAAGTCCTCTAACAAGGCTACTCTTAATAGGGTAAAGGTCCTAAAAATCCTAAAGGAAAATCCCTTAACTAGATAGTGCCCAAAAATGCATTTGTAAAAATCCTAACAAGGTTAAGCTCCTCACAAGGTGTACTTCAAAAAATTACATCATTTAGTGGGTACTAATCCCCATCGTGGTTTTTTCTTGATTTGTGTTTCCATGAGATAGCCATTTGTGTCAATACTAGTGAAGATATGTATATATTTTGTATATATGAGATGTATATATATACTTAACTATGTATATATATATATATATATATATATATATATATATATATATATATATATATATATATATATATATATATATATATATATATATATATATATATATATATATATATATATATATATATATATATATATATATATAATGTAAATATTAGAGAAATTAATATAATACTCAAGAGATATTATATATATATATATATATGTGTGTGTGTGTGTGTGTGTGTGTGTGTGTGTATAATCATAATTTTCATTATGTTAATTACATAATAATGAATAGACATGTCCCATGAAGGGACATGTCTTGTCTTGGCTCATTCTCAATATAAATGTAAGAGATTGTTGCATTTGGAAAACACATACTATACAAGAAGTGCTATTAAATTTGCAACGATCCTAAAAAAACCTTAACATGGTATCAGAGATAGGATGCAAATGTAAGAGAGTAGTTTGTTGATGGTGAAGTTGCGACTGTTTCAGAAAATGCAATCTTAGTACGGGGACCATATCTCACAAATAAATTGTTGGATTTTTTTGAATTTTGGATATATTGGTGATAAACAAATTTCAAAGAACCTCACTAGAGCGATTAGCAAGAAAGTTTTGGGTTCAAAAGTTATGAACAATTGTGTACAGGTCTATGTGAAATCTAGTGAGTGAAGTTGTGTTGTAGATTTCTATCCACACCAAGTGCAAAGAATAAGGTCAAGTGAATTAATGTATATGGACCTTCATTGAAGAAACTTGTATCAAGGATGTTGATGCGTAGATCATTTTTTACTATCCTTGAGTATTACTTTATCTACTCATTTTAATCTCTCTCTTATTTGTACTTGTGTATGTACTATAAGAGCTATTTGCCTTGATCTTTTCTGGGATGATCTTGTAGGAAAAAGAAGATAGATATCATATTCAAATGGAGTCTGACTCTTCCAAGGTACCTTTGGAGGAGGAGCTCAAAAGATTGATATCAGACTCAGAGGGAGTCTGATAGTTCATCTTAAGAAATCTTGGATGAAAAGATCAACAAATTGATATCTTCTCAATGAGTTCTTCTCTATGAGAGAAGTTTGAGGTGAAATCCATTGTTTCCACCCTCTATGTTGAGGCATGATGGATTGCATGTGTGTGATTCCATGTTTTTTTTAATGGGCCTACCTCCTATGTACATCATGAGGAAGTGACGACTTCCAAATGATTATCACTTGTATTTGCAGAAGTTATTGAAAGGTGATGATCTTAGAATAATTTAATCTTGTATGATGATGGACATCCTATGATGTCTAAGTAGATCATGATAGATGATAACTTGCATGGTGGATTAAGTTCCTTAAATAGACCATGGCCTTCTATTGTGATGGACATCTTATGATGTCTAAGCTGATCATGATAGATGATAACTTGCATGGTGGATTAAGTTCGTTAAATAGACCATGGCCTTCTATTGTGATAGACATATTATGATGGATGAAGTAGATAATGATAGATGATATCTAGCATGGTGGATTAAGTTCCTTAAACAAACCATGGCCTTCTATTTTGATGAAAATCTTATGATGTCTAAGAAGATCATGATAGATGATAACTTGCATGGTGGATTAAATTCCTTAAACAGACCATGGCCTTCTATTGTGATAGACATCTTATGATGGGTAAAAAAGATCATGATAGATGATATCTTGAATGGTAGATTAAGTTCCTTGAACATATCATGACCTTCTATTTTGATAAACATCTTATGATGGATGAAACATATCATGATAAATGATGAATGTCCCTATGGTAAGTATTATTGAGGATATATGTGCGCATTACCTATGGACATTTTTGAGTACTTGGTGAGTATCATGCGGCTTGATATTCTGTGGCCAATGCTCTAGATATCATGAGATGATATCTTTATAAATTTTTGAGTACTTGGTGAATATCACATGACTTGATATTCTATGGCCAATGCTCTCAATATCATGAGATGATATTCTTATGAATCTATGAGTTATTGTGAATATCATGCGACTTGATATTCCTAGTTAGGCCATATCTTTGATATCATAGTAAATGATATCTTCTGATCCTAATCATGAGTTTAATCTTCCCTGGCTAAGAGGGAGTGTTGATGTTTTGTAACTTCAGTTGGATAAACACTATGAGTCAATACTAGTGAAGATATGTATATATTTAGTATATATATAGAATCATAATTTTCATTATATTAATTACATAATAATGAATAGACATGTCCCATGAAGGGACATGTCTCTTCTTCGCTCATTCTCAATATAAATGCAAGAGATTGTTGCATTTGGAAAACACATACTATATAGGTAGTGCTATTACATTTGCAATGATCCTTAAAAAACCTTAACAAAGTGTTTCATTATTTTGTGGATGAACTTATGGTTATGATTTTCATTTACTACTATTAAAGGTAAAATTGTGAATGTTGTGGTAAAGTTTCAAAAGGACAAAAAGTTGGATAATTCGTAGATTATTGATTCACCCTCCTCTCTTAGTCATCTAATCTAAGGATTAACAAGGTTGTAATGCAACTGAGCTACCATGATAGCTTAGGCTATTGTGTGTATATATATATATATATATATATATATATATATATATATATATATATATATATATATATATATATATATATATATATATATATGACACACACACCCACACACACACACATATTATAATATGATAACCACTAGTACATTTGAGGTCAAATTCTGATGGCCCTTTGTTGGATTTGCAATGCCTATTTGTCAACATTTCGACATATGTGTCTGTTGGCATTTTTGCGTTGCAAATTGCGACAGAAGAGATAACCGTCAGTTTTTGACACCATATTCCATCAGAAACTTGCACATGAATACCAGCGTTGTTATGACATTTCTTATAGTCGACCTATCAGAAATCTGACAACCCATATAGGTATCCCGTCAGACACATTTGTTGCAATAGCGACGAGTGGGAAATAATTCTTCGACAAGAAGACCCATCAGAGATATAGCATGGCTATCGTAATTACCTATCAAAAAGAAGTACTTTCTGACATTATAACTATTGGAATAACGACAGATCTGCAACCACCATCTGAAAAATAGACCCGTCAGTGCTATAGCATTCCTGTCACATGTATCTATCAAAAAGGAGATATCTTGGACATTGGAGTGGTCAGAAGAGCGATGGTATGGAATTATATCTCTGACAGGTATACCCATTAGATATATAGCATTCCCATCGTAGTTATCTGTTTAAAATCAATTGTCTCCAACATTATATCTGTTGGCCAAGCGACAGGTTTTAGTACACTCTGACTAAAAATTCCATTGGATGTATAGCACCACTATTGAAATAATTTTCTGTAGTGTCGAAAAGTGACGGATATGCACATTAAAAATAAGAAAGCTCAAGAGACCATCATAGGTTGTCTCTTTCTTCAGTCTATATTATTGAAAAAATGTTTTACCTTTCATTAGCTCAGAAAATCTGGGGATTTGAAAGAATTTAATAGAATATTTTAATGATAACGTATATTATTTAAGTTGACGTTGCATGAATTTATCTACTTTGCACACTTGTAGACTATGTGGATGGAAATAAAGAAGCATCTCCTCCCATGGCCTACATTACTCAAGCCATGAGAGGGGATGCTTCTTTATGGCCATCCTTGTAGTATAGAAGTGCGCAAAGTATATAAATTTGTTCAGTGTCAAACTAAAATAATGTACGTTATACATGAAAATATTCTATTAAATTATTTCAAATCCTTGAATTTGATGAGCTAATGAAAGGTAAAACATTTTGTCAATAATATAGACCAAAGAAAGAGATCAACTATGATGGTCTCTTGAGATGTGTTATCTTTAGTCCTAGCTACTGGGTAAGGCCTGGAATACTTATACCTGTCGATTGTCGAGAATAATCACTGCCTTACACTTATGTACACTGCACAGTATCCAATATAATTGATCCTAGTCTCACAAAAAAATTTTACACTTGTGCAACTCATCAATATTGGAGGCCTGCAGTAATTTTATACGATCACTAGCACATTTCGTGCATGGATGAGAAACAGTATCCAAAGTTTCTAGATTATGAGAAGAGGTATGAGTGGAGGCCAAAGAAGGGATATTTGTGAAGGTTTTATAGATTTAGGTTACTGAATCATCATCTCTGCACTGGTACTCAATCCGGCCTCCACTCCATATACGTCTTCTTAGAATCTGAAAACTCTCCATCATTGATTCCTGTCATTTTTTCAGCATCTCCATGGATTGAGACCTTAAATTATTGAGCTTCTCTTTGTTTCAAGAATAGTATAAAATTATCTACTTAACATGGCCAACCACATGAAGGTGGAATCTCATATGGCCCCTCCTAGGAGCCTCTTATGACCCTTTACAACATTTTAAGACCTCTAAGATGTATTCTTAGGGATTGTAAAGGGTCATAAAGGGTCATAAGGGGTCCTGGGACACAATAGTTGAGAAAAATAAATGTAGGCATCATGGTCATGATTTTTTGGAGACACAACATAATTGAGTGGTATTCTTAGATGATGCAAAGCAACCACTACTCCTCTGGTTCCAAGTTGACACTGCGGGATCCAAAAACCATAAATAAGGAATAAATTCAGAGAGCGGAGGAGGGCCATAATGATCAAAATAATACAGAGTCATAATGACCAAAATAATAAAGGACTCTATATTATTTTGGTCATTATGGCCCTCCTCTACTCTCTAAATTTATTCCTTATCTATGGTTTTTGGATTCTGCAGTGTCAACTTGGAACTGAAGGAGTAGTGGTTTCTTTACATCGTTTGGGTATACCACTCAATTATGTTGTGTCTCCAAAAAAATGTGACCATGATGCCTACATTTATGTTTCTCAGCTATTGTGATATCTACATCGCAACCTGTAGTTGTTGCAGCAACAGAGCCTATCCACAACAGAAAGGAAGACATCTTTCTAGTCTGGGTCTGGATCCTACCCCAATTGTCGAAGGATCTAGACCCAGGCTAGAAAGATGTCCTCCCATTTTTTTTAAGCCATATTCCTTGATCTTGTCAAAATTCCTTGGTACGGTAGGCCTACTCTCTGTAGTACTCTTCTTCAATATGTGTTCGATGATAAGCATCTTATTCTTCTTCCTAATTGTAGCCAGAGCTTCCTTTTCATCAGGATTCAACTCCATTTCCCCCATCTCATCATCCTCGTCACCCTCAGCTTCCATCCTAAGCCCTTCTTCCCTCTCTAGTTCTTCAAGCCTCTACAAGATATCTAGATCAATAAAGTCTGCAACATTATGTCCGTCCACGATCTCAGGAATATCATCATCTTTCCACTCTTCATTTTCTAAAATATACTGCTTCTTCAAGCTTGTAGACTAATCTTATTAATAAAAGAACTCTTGCAAACATTAGGGTACCCACAGATCAAAATAGTTGATGTTATTGGTGCTTGTGCTCAAGGATATTGATTCACTGTTTTGAAACAGCCAAATCATTTTTATTTCGATTGTAGAGAAAAGGAGCCGGTGAAAGCTGATCGAGCGCAAGAGAAGGCATCACATTTTATTTGATCATGAATTCTCTTTGAAATGATCAATCATGTTTTCTATTCGATTCTTTTTGGTGCTTTTTTTTCCCATATTCAGTAGATAAAAATCATGGCGGCATCCACTTAGCCATCTTTTTGATGTTCCAGGTATTTTACAAAGATACAGGTATGTGGATTTATCATTTAGTTGCTTGTAGTTATTGGTCAAATGCTAATATTTTGTCAAGTTGAAAGGGCAAGATATCAGTTTGGTATTTTCGGTTTATGTTAAAAGTTGATTTGGTAAAATCTTCAAAAAACACACTACATGTTCTAAAATGTAAAGAAGCTAAATGTTAAATGTAAGATATATGCCTCATCCATAGTAATCAAAAGAAAGGACATGAAACTTATAAGGAGATTTACCAATCCAAAAATATAAGCGAATAGAAAACATGATTGGTACCTTATGAATTAGTTTTTGAGGTGCCAAATCTTCATCAATCTCCTCAGAAGAAGACCCCTCCTCACAAAAAATACATTTAACACAAAAAACAAATTTACAAAATTGAACCAATGGCATGTTTAGAACAAAGAAATAAAATGATAATAATATGCTAAAAATTCTATTCTGTTTAATACATGCCAAAGGACCAGTCCAAACAATTCTTAAACATACTTTATTTGATATGATAATAACATGCTAATTAAACCGATAAAGGTGTTATCTGCATTTAATTTTCCAATTACTAATTACAAAAAAAATAAATTTACAAAACTGAACCAATAGCATGTTCTTCGTGTGGTACAAGGAAGATTTGGCTATCAAATCTTCCTTCATGAAAGCTGAGCGCGACAGAAGGTATGTGATTTCTTAATCTTTGATTGGTATCTTTAACATGAAACATCTTTCGAGCCTCTGACATCATATTCGACTGTAAAATTCAAATGCATTGCATTTTATTTGATCATGAATGCTCACTAAAATGACCGCATTCTACTGGTGTCATGCCCTAGCCTGTGCTTTATCTCCATTATTTGATGTTATTGGTGCTTGTGCTCAAGGATATCGATTAACTATTTTGAAATGTTTGGATCATTTTGGTCATGACTGTTCCTCTACACAGTCAAGAAATGTAACTATCTAATGATTATATGTAATGTTGAATGGATTAAATGTTTTATTCTTGGTAGAAGTGAATGGAACGAATAGTGTTGGTGTTAGGTTTCATTTATTATTGAATTCAATGGTTTCCAAGATATGTTGAGGAGTTTTCTCTTGTTTAATGTTAATTGTTCTTGCATAATCCACTCATACAACAATGAAATGCTATGTGATTGACAATCTCATACAACTGGTCCTTTGGTGTGTATTAAACCGAATAGAATTTTTAGCATATTATTATCATTCTATTTCTTTGTTGTAAACATTCCATTGGTTCAGTTTTGTAAATTTTAATAATAATATGCTAAAAATTCTATTCTGTTTAATACACTCCAAAGGACCAGTCCCAACAATTCTTAAACATGCTTTATCTGATATGATGAATTGTTAATAAAGGTCTAATTTTGTAGACTGCTATCATGAAGGAAGATTTGACTTAGCCAAATCTTCCTTGTACCACACAAAAAACTGTGTGATAACTATGTCTACTCCAACCTTAATTGTTTAAGAATTCATCATATTAGATAAAGTATGTTTAAGAATTGTTGGGAGTTCTATTAGACCTTTGTTGTAAACATGCCATTGGTTTTCAAATGTTTGGTTTGTTGATATTACTAGCACAACCATTGTATATTAAACCTTTCTTAACAATTCATCATATCAGATAACGTATGTTTAAGAATTGTTGGGACTAGTCCTTTGGTATACTAGATTTAATTCATAAATGGATTTAATTTTATTTTGTATGAGAAATTTTGGGAGTTGCATGAGAAGTTTTAGTGTCTAAACACTCAACTAATCCCTCTAACTAATTAGGAGTGGTTTGGGAAGTTGAAAGGAAGGTTTTCAAACATTCATATTCACTTATTGAATGCTTTGGAGACTACTAATTTGACTGTCCATGTGTTACCAGTGACTGAGATTCATTAAAGGATACAAAACCCTTCATTTTGGGGTTATTGTGTGTGGATTCAAATGTAGGTTTGATTTGGTTAATATTTAGAAGAGATCAATAAATTATTTAAAGAAAATCTTACATGTTTGGAGAGGTTTGAGAGGCACTTATCATTACTGTACCCTTGTAATACCCCTCTAACCCTAATATAAGTTTTGTGTTTTTGAAAGAATTAAGATCCTTCGATGTTTTCTTACAGCTTAAGTTGTACATGATACTTGTTTGATCTATTCCTATAGTTGTTTATAATAATTTCATAAGCTAGTACTCAATGATTCTAATATCAGACATACTATCTAAAGGTATCATTTTTGTATGTATTTATCTCCATGTATGTATTGAGTACCTACAAGACCTTTATGAACATAGTTAGGATGTTATATGATATGTACTTGATAGATATATATAAGTGGTTATTTATATTTTCTTCTATTAAGGTTACTTTGGATGAATCTTGTATCTCACTTGATGATTTGATTATGTTGATTTATTATTAGTATTGATAAGAGACTAACACAATGCTTGAGATTCTAACCTTCGTTATGATGATGCTACATGCTTTGAGTGTATATATATACATGATGTGTTTTCATGATTCAGGATGAAGTCGTAGTTACTCACATAGCTGAGGTCCACACGATGTATCGATCTTGGTCATCTGTCTACAATGTTTTCTTTTATACGTATATCCGTGCATATGTATTTCTTCTTTGTGATGCAGGCTTGCAGGTACCGGGCATCGACTTCACCTGGCCTCACAGGTCTGAGCATGCCCTCAACTCCTTGATGGTTGTTGTTATGGAGATAGTACTAAGGCCCCTACATGAGTCTTCCTTGTCATTATTCCAATTTGAGAATATTAGGGTTCCTTCTTTGTCAGTCAACCTTTGGGTCAAAAATCTAGATCCAACACACCTGGTTGGGCATGGTTGTAGTTAGTGCCTTGTGACCACTTGAATTCATTTGGTTGTATGATTTGTTTACTCATTTTATTTATTTTTCCTTCTTGGTATGATTCTTAGTTAATCTTTCTATGTTGTGTTTCAGGAGTTTGGCTTGACTTTCCTTGTTGACTTTGGTTGACCTTGTTTGATCTTATGGTTTTCTCGATATGTTTCATAGTTGATTTTTATGGCCTCTTTGGATGATTAGATTTATTTTAAGGCATGTGATTTTATTCTACCTCAGTGTTATATCCTATAGCAATTATAAATAGGTAATAATATTGTGATCTATTACTTCATAATCTTATAGATTATAGTGTTTGGTATTTGGCATGTATCTATATAAATATAAATATATATATAATTTATATGTGATTATATGTTAATTATTGTAGATATTGTTGATGGTGTATATTTTGGGATTAATGTAAAGTATAATATTATTAATAATTAAATATTAAATAATGCGAGGTATATTATTCTCAATTGTTAATTATTAATAATGAGGATAGGTTATATATTGATGTAATTAATGATGGCATATGCATATATGTTAGGATAATATTACATATGTGTATGAATGAATACAAATAATCTTTTATTGTATATTTGAGTAATATAGTTGTATGATATTAAGTTATTTTATAATACCCTTTAGTTAAGAGTTAGTTGGGAGTTGGTTACTTTTCCTCTCAACCTTTGGAAATCTATTTATATGCACTACTTTCTCATTTGAAGAGAGGAGATTTTGGGGCTGAAGCATTGAGGAGAGGATGGCCTTACTTTTCATGGAGATTTTGGAGAGAAAACTTGGAGATGTGAGGGAGAGTTTGTAAGCATATGTCTTTAAGAATGTTTGGTTATCTTTGCTTTTGGGAGAGAGACATTTTTGTAAGAATTTCAGTAGTTGAGAGAGGGATTCTTTGCTGTGGAATTATTTCTTTCTTTCATGGAGATTTCTGAAAGTGGATAGGGTTTGAAGGATGCATCTCAAGTTTGGATTTGTCTTCTCTTTTGTTTCCTTCCTTCTTCGATTCAACCTTCGTAGGACATGAGGTATGGATTGAATATGTTAGTTACTTTATGTCTCTGATAGATTATGGATCTATTTATATATTATAATTATTTATTATATCTGTACTTTTAATTTCTATGGTTATTTTAAAATTTTGAGTTTTTGTTTGTAAGAATTGGCATGTGTTTTCCTAGGGTTTTTAGCAACCCATTTTTGGAGATCTATTATTATAATAATTTAAATTGCATCTAAGGTTTTTCTAAATTGATTTTCTGGAAGTAAAATTCATAGATATCAAATGGGTATCTCTCTGATTTTATTTTTAGGGTCTAATTAATGCCTTATTTTTGACATTTTGGCAGACTATGCCTGTCCATTCTCGATTCTAAATTTTCTGTCAAATGTATTCGTATGCTATAGGCTGATATGATTATATAAAAGTCTAAATTTGATATAAAAGATTCTCCTAAGTCTTATCTTTCATTTCTTATTGGTTTGGAGAATTTTTATTATGTTTTGTGAAAATTACAACCGTTTTAGTGAAGGCAGGTCTGAACCCTAACCAAAATTTTCTGTTTTAAACCAGAAGTCATAACTTTCTTTCCCACCGTTGGATCTTCCTAAAAATAAAATTGAGAGTCCATAATTATGTTATCTAAATCTCCACCAAATCAATTTTTTTTATTATTTGTTTTGTGGAAGATATGGTTGACTGTTCTATGATGACTATTCTTTGCATTTAATCCTTGCTTGAAATAATTCAGTTTAAGAACATCATTAAGTTTTAAGGTTTCGTATGGTCACCAGAGGCTATTAGAATGTTTTTTTGGTTAATTAGATCTATGTATACTCTGAATATGTTTATAATATCACTTGGATGTCTTCTTATATGTTTGGAACATTCTGTATGCCATATTGGGTTTAGGGTTGTCAAGTGGACTAGGGACAACATATGTTTTCCTAAACTCAATCAAATGTTGTTATGGAATTGATATGAATTCTTGATGATGAATCTATTATGTTCTTATGATTTTTATATGTATGTTAGGGAACCTAAGTACACTAGGTGAGTGGCTCATAGTGAGGGGCCGGGGCCCTAAGTGGCTAGTACCAGGATAACCTACTATGAGTTATTTAATCAAGTGATAACCTAAATAAATGAATTGGGAATGGAAGATTATTGGAATGGGAAATTACACACTAATCAAGATTAATTATGCCTCGACCATGCCTTTAGTGCTAGTAAAGACTAAGGATGGGAGTGGGAGAAGGTACCTATGCGTAGGTACGACTGGATGACCTTGTCTGTACGAGAGGCATTCGGTTCCGCATGTGCCTACTTGGGGGCCGGGGCCAAGAGTGGCTAGTACTAGGACAACCCAAGGGGTGAGGGCTATGCGATGACACTCACCTAGCTTGTAGCTTAGAGTCTCTACTAAATTTGATCATGCCTCTGGTAGTCCTTGTGGTCTTCTTGTCTTTTCTTTTGTGTTGTGACTTTGGGTAAATTTTATCACCACCTTAGGAATTTCCTAGTTGTTACCTCTTGTATGGGCCTTTGGTTCTATCTCCTAGCTCGGGGGAGTGGGCCTATTGGTTCCACATGGTTGGGTGGTTAATATTTATATCGAGGTATTGATCATGATTCTTTGGATGATCCTAGCACATATTCCTTTCCAAATCTGCAGTTGAAGATTTCTTATTGGATATTTTAGTATGTTGAGATGTACTTATGTATCTTTATTCATGTAATTTTAATCTCCTAAAAGGAGTCTTTTAGTATTGATGTAATCTCAATTCAAGGCAATGTTAAGGGAATGGGTAGTTCTAGGTAAAAGAAAGGGAAAAGAATGTGGAATATTGGACATGTTACTAGCATTAAAAGAAAGTATTTATGTTATTTCTCCTATCCTCTTATGTTGTCCATATGTAAAGGAAATAATCTTAAATATAGTTATATATAATTATGTATCACAAAAATAATGTATTCTCTCTTGACGAAAGGATCCAAGGAAATTATTGAGAAATGATAGGTTAGTGATTGGAATTATTAACAATGAATGGTTATGAAACAATGCAATAAAATAGTAACTTGATTATAATGTTAATACTTGGTTCATGTTAATGAAGTACCTAGGATAATGCCTACCTTAATGAATATTAATCTCTTACCTAAATTATTAGAGAAAAGTGATATAAAGGATAGTAGATGTAGATGAAATCAATATGAATTTATGGAATGAGTTGATAAAAGGAATAATGATGTTGGATGATTAACCTATGTTTAATAAAAGAAATAAGTTAGGGACATTTAACTTGGTGCATTAAAATGAATGTAGATCTTTTAAGCTCATGATTCCGTGAATATCTTATGCATGTAAATGGTTTATATGATGTTGCTTTAGTAGCGATATTAGGGAACCCAGGAGGACTTAAGTTGTATAAATCTTACATTCAAGTAGTAGAAAATTATTTCTTCTTTTAGAAATATGAAGTGTAATGATGAATATTATTCTAGTTAAAATAAATAAATAAAATAAAATAAAAATTCACTACTTGCATTTTATAGAGGTTTTATGTCTTGTCCTCTTGGGTTGCCTGGCGGGGCGTTACAACCCTGATAAACAATGGCATAGACTGGTTTTACTAAGTTTCCTTTCTCTATTTTGAGGTTTCCTTTCTCTGCCGTAGGGGTACAGTCAAAGGGTTCATTGAAAAAATGATCCTTTGAATGGTTACTATGAATATGAATGATTTGATATAGCATATTGCTCATTTTACTTGAAGTTTGGAATAGCTTGTGCAAGGGTGAAAGTACTTTTGATCATTTTGGTTGTGATTGTTCCTCTACACAATCAAGAAATGTAACTATCTAATGATTATATGTAATGTTGAATGGATTAAATGCTTTATTCTTGGTAGAAGTGAATGGAAGGAATAGTGTTTGTGTTAGGTTTCATTTATTATTGAATTCAATGGTTTCCAAGATGTGTTGAGGAGTTGCTCCTTGTTTAATGTTAACTGTTCCTACACAATCCACTCATACAACAATGAAGTTACAAAAATGAACCAATGTCATGTTTACAACAAATAAATAGAATGATAATAATATGTTGAAAATTCTATTTTGTTTAATACACGCCAAAGGACTAGTCCCAACAATTCTTAAACATACTAGTTATCTGATATGATGAATTATTAATAAAGGTCTAATTCTATAGATTGCTAGCACAAAGGAAGATTTGACCTAGCCAAATCTTCCTTGTACCACACAAAAAAACGTGTGATAACTATGTCTACTCCAACCTTAATTATTTAATAATTCATCATATTAGATAAAGTATGTTTAAGAATTTTTGGGAGTTCTATTAGACCTTTGTTGTAAACATGCCATTGGTTTTCAAATGTTTGGATTCATGTTTGTTGATATTACTGGCACATTTAATGATGCCATTGTATATTGCTGAGATGCTCACTGAAATGACCGCATTCTACTAGTGTCATTGCCTAGCCCGTGCTTTAACTCCATTATTTGATGTTATTGGTGCTTGTGCTCAAGGATATCCTTTTTTTTGAAATGTAGATTGTGGTTATCAAATGGAAAGCCCATGAGCTTCTAGCTAGGAACCATTTGTATTGATATCTTAGGGAATCAAATGTATTGTATCATTGATAGTTGAGACTTTGTTAAAAGGAAATAGGACAAATAATGATTTTGATTTATTTTCTCTATTTTGATCCCTAAGTGGCTTACAACCCTAGAGAAGTATATGCAGATTTACAAATGCAGTTGCAGGATACATAACAGTTAATAATTCACAAGAAATCAATGCATCCAATTTGAATAGAAATTAATAAAAAGAAATAGGGTCCTCCAATGGCCCAATCATCTGGACCTTGACTGTTCCCTAAATCAGCGACCCTTCAAAACTGGGTTATCATGCAATTAGTGAGTGATCCTTCATTCTCCTAGTCTGCCTTACATCCAACATATTGGAAATACACAATAAAATGATAAAAAGTCTTTCACAATCCCCCTTCCCTCAAGGAACACTATCAACCATCCCTTCCACACAGCATTTCACTGTTGTATGAGTGGATTGTGTAGGAACAATTAAAATTAAACAAGGAGAAAACTCCTCAACACATCTTGGAAACCATTGAAAGAGAAAGAAATCAGTTTGGAGACCTTTGTTGAAAACATGCCATTGGTTTAGTTTTGTAAATTTGTTTTTTGTGTTAAATGCATTTAAATGGAACAATAAGCATAGTAATAATATGCTTAATCTATTAGTAATTGGTAGATTAAATGCACATAACACCTTTATCAGTTTAGCATGTTATTATAAGATACTAAAGAAGACCTGCTATTTGTCAGAGAAATCTTCACTGTCCCCCACAATGAAGATAATGAAGATTGACCTCCTGCCCCACAACAAAGAACATTGTAATAAGAATAAGATATAATATAGTGTTAGAATAAACTTTGAACAAAGACATGTAATGCTTATGTTAATGATCTAAAAAGTTGCAAATATAGGAATTGAAAAAGAAGATAGTGCCAAGAAACATTTTCACAAATATGGAAACGTGAGGAAAAGTAATAACATTAACAATGCCAAGAATCACAACATTAAATTTCACTTGCGAATGAGTTTTTGCAGTGGGTTGCCCAACATCAAAAATATGTTGAGTTGCATTTGAGCTATAACTAAGAGTATCATGTAGAACATACCTTAAACTTTGAAAGTGTTCTCTAGCCCGAAAATTCAAAATTCAATCTAGGCAAGCATCGGTAAGTGAAATAAATTATAGACATCAACATCAACAACATCATAATCATTAGACATAAATTATAGATATTAACATCAACATAGTCATAATCATTTGGAGGTTATTCATTTTGGATATTATTATGTTTCTTGAAAGTTTTTATGATGCTTCTAAAATTTAAAGACATATTTTATGGCTTAATGATAATATAGATTAGTGTTTTGTTTTCTGATGTAAAATATTTTCAATATAATCATGGAATATTGTTGATCATTCGTGGTCTTGAAGAAACTTTTCTTGTATTTGATGTATCCTAAATTCATTGAGTTCTAGTACATGTGAATTGGCTAGATTGAATAATTTTTAGAGTTAAATTTTTGTTTACCTATGTAAGCTTCACATTCATTATTTGCTTGTTTTGATTCTCGAGTCTTGATGTTGTTTCTCAATGTGATATAGACTAACCACAAGATGGTTCAGTTGGTCCTCTCTTTTTTTCTAATCATTTGTGTTCTTCATGGTGTAAGTGTCAATATGTTATAATCCAACCAGCATGTCATACCCCCACTTCTGACAAACCTCATAACATGCAAATCATAGCCAAAGACTTGGGTGATTAGCATACACAAACAATGATTACCCTTAGGAAACAATGATCATTAATATTCATTAATGGTGGGCGGTGATTCCTTGGTAATAAAGGCATTGACAACATTCATCATCTTAACCAAGTCATGGGTGGTGATCCTTGAAATAACACAATTAGTAAAAGGAAATAACAACATAACATAATCTGGAGTGAGGAAGAAGGAAAATTGGAAAACAAAATATGGAATAATCAGGTTGGAATTGGAGAAGAATTCAGAAATAAACTTGAATTCGAAAAAAGCCAAATTATCTAGTTCTTTGTTTGAGGCTAGGTTCCGCACTAGTACATTTTGCACTATTTTTCTACCAAAAATTTTGACCATGAAATAAAAAAGTTTTGGTTGGTCAGATTATAGAACGAAAACTTTCATTTTTTTTAATCCATGCCCATGTTAGTCAAAATTTCAACCACTACCGTGTACGTCAAACTTTTGATGAACACGAGCATAAATTTAAAAAAAAGAACTCATTTCTAATTTCATTATCACCACAGTGAATTGTTTGAAGGGGTAGAGTGTGAGACCTCATCGGCCAGGGCAGATTTGGCACTGTATATAGGGGTTACAATAGAATTCATTTCTCATTTGATCATTATCACCACGGTGAATTTTTTCAAGGGGAAACATGCAAAACCTCATCAGCCAAGGTGGATTCTATTAGGAATGAATGCTAGATGTTGGAAGTCATTTTGTAGCAGTTGTTGTTGCATTCATGACTATGATTGTCATTGATGTCAACACAGTGATCTTCTGGAGACTAGCAGAGAAGTAGACAATGTTTTGATTAGCGCACGTGGGATATTATAGTTGGAGCTATGTGATGTTGAGGTTATATTCTTTGATATGTTATTTGTCTATGGTTAAGAGTGCAGAAATAAATTCATTTATTCATAGAAGTTATGAGCATTTTGGTGTAAGCAGTATTCAGGCAGTGTTCCTGAGTAGCGGTTTGTGGAAATTGGATGATATCTCCTAATCGGGATGGAATCTAGTTTTGTGCAATTAAAGGGAAGGTTGAGACACATTGATAGTGATGTGGTTCACTGTGCAAACTTTGAGGTCACACAAGTGAAGAGTTATTACATCTGGAAGCTGACAGTTTTGTGTAATTTTGATGTAGTGTGTGGAAACTTTTATTTTGTATTTGTGTGCTAACTCATTTGTAATTATTTGAGTGTGGTATAAAGGAAGGAATGTTTTTATTTATTGTAGTGTGGTAGTAATGTGAAAGAAGTGTGAGCATGGTATGGTTGAATGCAAATGTAAGCATGAACTGAAGAAAAGAGCTAATGAAGTTGTGAAAGCAAAATTATGAAGGAAGACATGCGAAGTATAGAGATCTGGAATTGAGATCTGGTGTAGCAATGAGTGCAGTTTGGCACAGTGAGGAGGTAACATATTTCATATTATTCTACTGAATAATATTAAGGTCATTTGGATAGTGTGTTCAGTGATCTTACCCTGAAGCTGTTTGGGCAGTGGGTCCTTCTGTCTTCCATAACTCCTAACAGGGTTAGAATCTTTTAATAGGGATTCAAAATCTCCTAACAGGGATTCATATGTACTGAATGTATTTCATAAAACTCCTAATAGAGTCCATCCTTTCACAAGGAATATTTATATTAGTGCATCTTTTATGGGCATCATTCCCACCAAGGTTTACTCTTTGATCAAGAGGTTCCCTAGTCAACATATCTTGTGTTATTGTGTCATTGTGTATGAATATCTTTCTATGGTTGGTAATTACATTGCTTACATGGTTAAATGCTGTTGAAGTTGATAAAGGTTATAATTATCTAATAACTAATTCACCCCCCCTCCTCTCAGTTATCTTGGTGGACATTACTTTCTAACAATTGGTATCAGAATGACAAGTTCTTAAAAGAAAAGTTTAACAGCTTAAGGAGATCCATGGTGAATTTTAGGAAAGAAAGCCCTAAGTTTGATGGAGTAAATTTTGACAGCTGGAAAGAAAAGATGAAGACACATCTACTATGTTTAGGACTAGGTTATTGGTTGATTACAAAGAATGAGAATACTATCATTGGAGAAGATAATCTTGAGATAGGATCTAAAGATGAGCTAGATCTATTCATGTGTAACATACTTGCAAGAGAAGCACTTTTGACAACACTTCCAGAGAATGAATACAGTTAGGTAAAATGTTTAACAAAAGCCCATGAAATTTGGAAAGCTTTATACTCTACTTTTGAAGGTGATGAACATGCAAAGAGAGCTAGATTACATAATTGGATATGTGCATTTGAAGATATAAGAATGATGGAAGATGAATATGTTAGAAGCTATATTGGTAGAATGTCAGAAATTGTTGCAGGAATAAAAGATTGTGGAGGAACAAAGACAAAGAATGAAGTGATATGGAAAATTCTGAGGACATTGTCTCATGTATTTAAGCAGACAACACAGATGATTCAACAAGTTATACCTTGTACTACAAACTTTACAAGAGAGACTCTTCTTGGAAGATTGGAAGCAACATAAATGAACCTGAGGGTATCAAGAGACTTACCTAGAATGGAGACAACATTTAGTGCTCTTAGTATTCATCCTACTTTTTCAAGAAGTACCAGTGTGAGTGGAGATTATGCCAGCAGCAGTAGATCTAGAAATGAAGAAGATAAGAAGATTGAAGAAGGTATTGCCTTGATTGTGAAAAGAGAACTAGACGGTAAGAAATTTTTTAAATGTTGGACTTGTCAAGAATATGGTCATTTTGCATCTAAATGTCCTAAGAGAGTTAAGAAGTACAAAAATAATTTCAAGCCTAGAAGATCTAAGGAATGTTATTATGCTAATGATGAAGATCTTGAAGCTAGTATAGAAAGAACTTTGAGTGAAAGTGATACTGAGATTAATGATGAAATAAGATTTGTAGCAATTAAAGAAGAGAATTCTGAATCTGATGTTAAGGAAGAAAAATCATTAGTTTCCCAAGTTGAAAAGAAAGCTAATTGGATTATAGACAGTGGTTGTTCATGTCATATGACTGGTGACATGAAGAAGTTCATAAAGTTTAACAATTATGATGGAGGAATTGTTAGAGTTGGTAACAATGCACCTTGTTTGATTAAAGGTATAGGATCTATTACTCTTGATGGAAAGACTAATACTGATGATGTTTACTTTTTTGATGGATTGAAACATAATCTTTTGAGTGTTGGACAGTTAGTGGATAAGGGATATCAAGTTTGGTTTACTGAGAAAACTTGTGTGATAAAGGATAAAGATGGAAATATGATTGGAACCGGATCTAGAACCATAGGTAATGTATTTTAGTTGAATCCTATTGGGATGACATGTTTGATTACTAAAATTGATGACAGTTGATTATGGCATAGAAATTTTTGTCATATAAACTTTGATAACATTGTGAAAGTGAGTACTACACTTGCAGTAAGGGATTTGCCTAAAATTATGAAACCTACTAACATGATTTGCAAAGAATGTGTGATGGCTAAGAAAAAGAGAAGTTCATTTCCTAGGAAGAAGTTCACATCGACAGAGAAGTTGGAGATTGTTCATACAGACTTGAGCGGTCCTACCAGGACTAGAGGATTCTATGGAGAAATGTATTTTATGATTCTTGTTGATGATTTTACAAGAATGATGTGGATTGCATTTCTAAAAGAAAAATCTGAAGCATTTGATAAGTTTAAGATAAATAAGAATAAAGTTGAGAATGAATCTGGAATGAAGATTAAATGTTTGAGATCTGATAGAGGTGGAGAATTTACTTCTAGAGAGTTTAACACTTTTTGTGAAGTGAATGGTATTAAGAGATAGTTTTCAGCCCCTAGAACACCTGAACAAAATGGTATTGCAGAAAGAAGAAATAGGTCAGTGACTGAAGCAACAAGAGCTATGTTATTTGAGAATGATTTGGTGAAGACATTTTGGAGAGAAGCAGTGAATACAACAGTATATACAATGAACAGAGTACAAATCAGAGCATACACAAACAAGACACTTTATGAATTATGGTTTGGACATGCACCCTCATCTAAGTATTTTAGAATTTTTGGAAGCAAATGTTATATACAGAGAGATGATGATATTGGAAAGTTTGATTCTAGAAGTGATGAAGGTATTTTTCTTGGATATTCTTTGAAGAGCAAAGCATATAGATGTTACAATAAGAGAACTAAAACTATTGTTGAAAGCGCAAATGTTAAAGTTGATGAGAAGTTTAAAATTCAGGAAAGAATGCTTGACTATGAATCTGATGAAGAAGCTCATCCTCAGCCTAACATTGAAACTACTAAATTATTCTATGAGAATGATAGTGAATTATTGAATGAGAGTCCTGCAGAAGAAACTAGAGAGGAATCTAGAGAAGAATCTATAGTTGAAGCAAGATCTGTAACTATGACACCGAACAGGTATATATCAAGACATCATCCTATTGAACAAGTTATTGGAAGTTTGGACAGAGGAGTTATGAATTGAAATAAGGTACATTTATGTTTGATTTCTCAAATTGAACCTAAATCTACTAGTGAAGCTTGTGAAGATGAACATTGGATTAATGCTATGAAAGAAGAACTAGATCAAATTGAAAAGAACAAGACATGGGAATTGGTCCCTAGACCTAAAGACAAGAATGTGATTGGAACTAAATGGGTATTTAGAAACAAGATGAATGAACAAGGAGAAGTAGTAAGAAACAAAGCAAGATTAGTTTGTAAAGGATACTCGCAGCAAGAAGGAATTGACTATGAAGAAACTTTTGCACCTGTGGAAAGAATTGAAGTAGTAAGAATGTTCTTGGCCTATGCAGCTTTTAAGAAACTCAAAGTGTATCAGATGGATGTGAAGTTAGCATTTCTGAATGGAGAATTGGAAGAAGAAGTCTACATTGAGTAGCTTGAAGGTTTTCCTTTGACTAAAGAAGGAGATATGGTATGTAAATTGAAAAAAGCATTATATGGACTAAAGCAAGCACCTAGAACTTGGTATGCTAGAATGGATAAGTATTTGTTGAAATTGGGATTTACTAAAGGAAAAACTGATAGCAATCTGTACACAAAAGAAATTGAAAATGGTTTGTTGATTATAGTTATTTTTGTTGATGACTTTATCTTTGGAGGAGAAGATGAAGCTAGTGACAAATTTTCTGATGAAATGAAGATTGAATTTGAAATGAGTATGATTGGTGAGATGAAATACTTTTTGGGATTACAGATAACACATAACAGTGATGGTATCTTTGTATGTCAGAAAAAGTACTTGAATGATTTACTGAAAAGATTTGGAATGGAGAACTGTAAACTAGTTGGAACACCTATGATTACAAGACATAAACTATCTAGCAAAGATGAAACACTGATAGTTGAGTAGAAGAAATACATATCCTTCATTGGAGGATTGTCGTACTTAACACATACTAGACCGGATATACAACATTCAGTTGGAATGGTAGCAAGATTTCAAGCTGAACCTAGAGAGTCACATTATGCAGCAGTAAAGAGGATATTGAGATATTTAAGAGGTACAATGGACTATGGATTGTGGTATGAAAAATCTAATGATTTTACCCTATGTGCATATACAGATGCTGATTGGGGAGGTAGTGTTGATGACAAGAAAAGCACTAGTGGTGGAGCCTTTTTTCTTGGAGGAAGATTAGTTTCTTGGCTAAGTAAGAAGCAGAATTGTATTTCACAGAGAACATCAGAAGAAGAGTATGTAGCAACAACAAAAAATTGTAACTAGATAGTTTAGATGAAGCAGATGCTGAAGGATATTGGAATTAGGTTTGTTGAGCCTGTTGTCATACATTGCGACAACACCAGTACAGTTAGTATGTCTACGAATCCTATTTTACATTCTAAGAATAAGCATATAGAGATCAAGTATCATGTTGTAAGAGAGAGTTGCTAAAAAAGAAGTCAGACTGGAGTACATAAGCACAAAGGAATAGATAATAGACATATTTACAAAGCCTTTGCCTAAGGATACATTTGAGTATCTGAGAGGTATTCTTGGGGTTATGCCCCAGCCTACTTTTGAGTAATGATGCAGTTGGTTGCATCCGTCCAGTGGTATACGAGCCCTATCTTTCTTCTGGATTGGATGTTGGTACTTCCTTTATGGGGGAGTATGTGAGTTGAGTCATGAGGACTCTTGTGAATGTATTTTCTGAACAGTGTGTTTTGACATCAAGTTGTTGTTGACATAGTGATGAAATTTCTATCATTGATGTCAATGGGGGAGAAGTGTACTATGAAAAACTACTTGTACCATCTGTTGGAGAGAATTGAATAGGATAACGAAGCAAGATTTGAAATGTTTGTCAGAGCAGCAGTATTGGACTTTTGGAACATTGGATGTTTTTCATCTATGTTGCCATCAATGCCAATGGGGGAGATTGTTAGGAATGAATGCTGGATGTTGGCAGTCATTCTGTAGCAGTTGTTGTTGCATTCATGACTATGATTGTCATTGATGTCAACACAGTGATCTTCTGGAGACTAGCAGAGAAGTAGATAGTGTTTTGATTAGCGCACATGGGATATTATAGTTGGAGCTATGTGATGTTGAGGTTATATTATTTGATATGTTATTTGTCTATGGTTAAGAGCATAGAAAGAAATTCATTTATTCATAGAAGTTATGAGCATTTTGGTGTAAGCAGTATTCAGGCAGTGTTCCTGAGTAGCGGTTTGTGTAAATCGGATGATATCTCCTAATCGGGATGGAATATAGTTTTGTGTAGTTAAAAAGAAGGTTGAGACACATTGATAGTGATTTGGTTCATAGCACAAACTTCGAGGTCACACGAGTGAAGAGTTATTACATCTAGAAGCTGAAAGTTTTGTGTTATTTTGATGTAGCGTGTGGAAACTTTTATTTTGTATTTGTGTGCCGACTCATTTGTAATTATTTGAGTGTGGTATAAAGGAAGGAATTTTTTTCTTTATTGTAGTGTGGCAGTAATGTGAAAGAAGTGTGAGCATGGTATGGTTGAATGCGAATGTAAGCATGAAGTGAAGAAAAGAGCTAATGAAGTTGTGAAAGCAAAATTATGAAGGAAGACATGCGAAGTACAGAGATCTGGAATTGAGATCTGGTGTAGCAGTGAGTGTGGTTTGGCATAGTGAGGAGGTAACATATTTCATATTATTCTACTAAATAATATTAAGGTCATTTGGATAGTGTGTTCAGTGATCTTACCCTGAAGCTGTTTGGGCAGTGGGTCCTTCTGTCTTCCATAACTCCTAATAGGGTTAGAATCTTTTAACAAGGATTCAAAATCTCCTAACAGGGATTCATATGTATTGAATGTATTTCAGAAGAATCCTAAAAAAGTCCATCCTTTCAAAAGGAATATTTATATTAGTGCATCTTTTGTGGGCATCATTCCCACCGAGGTTTACTCTTTGATCAAGAGGTTCCCTAGTCAACATATCTTGTGTTATTGTGTCATTGTGTACGAATATCTTATTATGGTTGGTAATTACATTTCTTACATGGTTAAATGCTGTTGAAGTTGATAAAGGTTATAATTATTTGATAACTGATTCACCCCCCCTCTCAGTTATCTTGGTGGACTTTACTTTCTAATAGATTCAACAATGTGTAAAGGTTTTGTAGTTTTTATCTGGACTTGGGCCTTTGATCTTCAAGCTTGGTTTTGGAAACTTGTCTTTTCCTCTCCTTATCAAATGGAAGCTCATTGAGGTATGGATTGTTTCATTATCTCCTATGTGTTTTGATAGAGTACATTGCATTTGATCATTTGATTGAATACCATCATGTATTTTGAGGGCACATCTTACTGTGATATTCATTACTCTATGCTCTGTTGTATCCATGGCATTGAGTTCATTTCTTTGGATGATTTGATTATGGCATTTTCTATGTTAGTGAACTAGGGCATCATGTTAATGTGTGTTCATTAGATTCTCTAGTTACCCATGAGCTAGGGCATCCATTTATACAAGCTAGGGTATCATTGATTATTTCCTATCAATTATATGGCACTGGTAAGTCTTTCCTAGTGCACAAAACAATTATTAATACCAATCTAAATAGACATGGCTGGCATCATTTCATTATTGATTGATTGGCATCATTTCATTATCTTACACAGTGATATGAATAACCACTAATTAGTGGTTATCGTAACACATTTACAATGTGTTTTGATAACCATTAACTACTAGTTATTGTATGATCAAGAAATTGACTAAGTTGATCTTAACAGTGGCTAGTTAATTACCTTGTTCCAAAGCTCCCATTTTGGCACAGGAAGGGAGGATGCTGGAAAAGGTTTTGGAATTTAGCTTTACACCCACCATTTGCATTTTCTTGAAAATTTCTAAAGCCTTTTCAAAAAATCCATTTTGTACATAGCCCGTAATCATGGCATTCTATGATACCACATGTCTTTGATGCATTTTGTCAAAGATTTCACATGCCTTGTCTATAGTTCCACATTTTGCATAAATGTCTACCAGGGCAGTTGCAACTACAACATCTGACAAAATTTCTTTATCTTTTATGCTTTGATAAAAAGGTTTGAGATTTTTGCTCCTTCGTGTTACAATGATGTTTATTTATTTGGTTACAGTAAAGGGAGAAAAACTCTTGGCTCCCTCCTCCATCAAGCATGTGGCTTGTCACTCTATGTTATTTCCTTTTAAAGTTTATTACTGTCACTATTTGAAGAGTACAAATATGTATTTGCTAACATTGAAGGATGAGAAAAATGGATTTAAGTAGAGTGTGGTTGCTGAATGCCATATGGATACTAAACCTTATCCCGTTGAAAGCTTGGCATTGCTTGGCCTCAATCTAAAACTAGGAGAGGGTGAATTTTGTCACTAGGTATCTAGCGATACACTTCTTTTTATCAAGAAGGTATGAATATCAAGTGATAATACTATCCAATTTGAATAAAGTAGCTTAGGAAATCCTTGATATAAGATCACAAGAGCAAGGAAGAACTAGCTTCAACTTATGTGTCTATAATGTCTATTATTCTCAAATAGGAGCTTTGAAATCCTGTGATATAATATCACAAGAGAAAGGATGAGATTGGCTTCTGCTTATTTCAATAATATCTATTGTTTTCAAATAGGAGCTTGGAAATCCTTCTTATAATTGAAGGATGAGATTGGCTTCAACCTATGTTAATAATATCTATTATTTGCTGCTCATTATTTTCTTCATTGGTGTTTCATTTTTGCAATTAAATGAAGATTGACCTATTATGATGCTTAATGCTTAAGAAATGATAATTTTATAAGATTAAATGCATGAAAATACTAGGGAAGTATCAATAACCTAATACCTCAAGTACTTATAATCAGTATGCTCGACAAACAAAGACTTAGTAGTAAAAGCATAAGGTAGATATTTGTTGTTGATTTCATGTTTATCTGTTACATATGCTATTTACTACAGAAAAATAGAATCATTCATGAATTTAGAAAGAAAGAAGAATATTTTCTAACTAATTCTAAGGATTAATATAAAATAGATTTCTATAACAAGGCTTCAGAATAATATAGACTAATGTAAAATAGATTTCCATAAAAAGACTTTATAATAGTAAATTTTATATTAGATGTGGATGTGGATGTGCAACCTATATAAGTCATCGTCATCTTTATTATTTTCTGTAGAAAATACATTTGAAGCACCAATAGAAGCACCATCAAGTCTATCTAGAAATTGAAATTCAGAACCAAAGCCTCGAGATTGCTGTAGAGTTTTTGAAAAGGCTTGATACTTTTGAATATCAGCATCATTGACACTTCTTCGGGCATATTTCATCGACTCCTCAAAATGAGCAGCCTTTATTTCAACTACCTCATCACTATCATCCTCATCCATTGCCTCAGGGTTCTCACTTCTTTTTCTTTCACGTTCAATATCTTGTAAAAGTGCAGAGGAAAGAGAACATGACAAATTTTCTTTAGATGATGTTTGAGTTCGTACACCACCACTTTGATGTTGATAGTCATTGTGTTTCTTTATATTAGAGATTATTTATTGTGATTCTTTGTGCTTGTTTTCATGTATTCATGATGAAAATATAAACCTTGTTAACTTTCAAAACATGAAAACATCAAACCTGTTCTTTGAGGGCTCAATGTCAAAGATGCCTTTTATGTTGTGTTTAATGACAATGCTTGTCATTTGTTGTTTTGGTTTGCCTTATTTTGAAACATTTCATTTGTTTACTTCATGATATTGTAAAATACTATTTTGATCACTGCAGCTATGTATTGAAGCACCTTGTTATCCTATACTTTGGAATGCTTTAATACATTAATGACTATTTGGAAAGTATTTGGTGGCACTAAAATATAAATCATTTGTGTCACTGTTTCTTTTCTCTACGATTGATTATAAATATCATGGTGTTTTATGGCACTTTCATTAATTGTATCATGGTCGTGCTCTACTATTGTACTTAACCTTTAACATATCTCCAATGATTACAATGACTTGCACATGCTTGTACCTTATAATTGTTCCATCTTCTTATTGTGATTAATTCTGATATAAGGCATGATATGTCAATGTCTTCTTATTGTATTTATTCTATTAGGACTTCAAACTGAGTGACATTTCCTTTTCACACGAGCATAGAATTTAAGATTGCGTCTATAGAAGAAATTATTCATTAATAGTAGATAGATGTGTTTTGCCCTATGATCTCATGATAATGGCCATATTCAATAACTCTATAACATGATGGTTGTTCCTTTTAAGAGATATGGTTGTTCCATTGTTCTAAAAATTACACTTTGTTGTCCTTTTGACATGATAGCATTATATGTCAGAAACTTTGAGGTTTTCTTACCTTTTGTATGTCATGGATTCACCTCTATGTAGCTAAATCTCACTCTGAAAATGATCTTCTTTTAAGAAACAATGAAAATCCTTTATGGGTTCATACTTATTGTGACTTCCCATGGCGCACTATCATTACTTGTACACTGTATTTTTCCAATTCTTTTAAATTGTCACTGTCTTTGAAAATTAATGCCATATGTTGCTTACATTTGATTCAATTTCCATATTAATTACTCTCTTCAATTGTATTAGGAACTTTTTCCTTAAGCATGTGTAATGAAAACCTAGATATAGATGAGCATTAATGCTCAATTGAATGATACGTTCCCATAAAAATGTTAACTCCTATTAATCTACAAACTCTCATGTTAAACAACTACAAAATAAAGTCAACATAGCTAGATAATTTAATTTTAACTTTGGTTGTGTTAATAGAACTATGTTGACTTTATTTTGTAGTTGTTTAACATGAGAGTTTGTAGATTAATAGGAGTTCACAGATACTAGTGTGCCATAGTTGCTCATCTATAACTAGTGAGATGCACATAACTCATGTACCTCATGCTAGTGTGCTTGGATACCTTGTATACACTATTTTTAATTAGACTAGACATTATCCAAATAGTGAGTATTTATATAAAGTGCTATAACACACAGATGGTCCTCCTTTTACACCAATTAATAATAGTGACAACCCTCATAGGCAGTTGGATAATGTCTAGTCCAATCCAAGCACACTAGCATGAGGTACATGAGTTATGTACATCTCACTAGATATATATGGGCATTAATGCTCAATTGAATGATATGTTCCCATAAAAATGTGAACTCCTATTAATCTACAAACTCTAATGTTAAACAACTACAAAATAAAGTCAACATAGTTCCTTTAACACAACCAACTTTAAAATTAAATTATTCAAAAAAGGGTTTGTGTTTTGAGTTAATTGGTTTATGTAACTAAATGACAATAACCATTGTAAGGACCCAATATTAGACCATTCTAGATGACCCTAATCTGACTTGATCAACTAGATTAGAGTGTCTTTGTGACAGTCGATAGTGCTGGGGTAGAGTGGTTAAAGTTAGTTAGAAGATTTAGTTTGAAGATAGTGAATTCTATGCAGAATGACCTTGACCCAAATCCAATAACTGATTGAAGGGAGGAACACAGTTGCAGGCTTAAAACTAGAGAAAGATTATGATCCTAAAGGGAATCAAGAATTAGGAACATAGTAGCATGAGGTACATGAGTTATGTTCATCTCACTAGATATAGATGGGCATTAATGCTCAATTGAATGATACATTCCCATAAAGATGTGAACTCCTATTAATCTACAAACTCTCATGTTAAACAACTACAAAATAAAGTCAACATAGTTCCTCTAACACAACCAAAGTTAAAATTAAATTATTTGAAAAAGGGTTTGTGTTTTGAGTTAATTGGTTTATGTAAATCTATTTTGTGTTATACCCGTATGGATCAATGGCAAGGTTTTAGTCTCTATAACCTGTGTGGATAGTTCCTTTTTATATCCCTATTTCATATTCACTTTTGAAAGTATTGAAAGTATTGAAGTTGACTAATTCTAGCTCATGTATAGTTAAATTGTCCTTGCTTCCCTAGAATGACATCTTTGTTCAAACCATTGATTGCAAACATTTTTTAAGTACTTGAATCTACAATAGAACAATAGTGGTGAATGTATGATTATTATAATCATATGATTATATGTTATAATATTTATGTAATAAATGTAGTAATGATGGTCCCGTGCATTATTGATATAGGATCGATGGCTCTTGTCAATGTGCCAAACTATCAATGTGGTGGTGGGCAGTGTGTGTTGAAGACTTCACGGACATAGAGAAACCCGAGACAACAATTTTGGTGCTGCCCAAATAGAAAAAAGGTTGCTAATATGTATATATTTAATGTTTCTAATTTAAATAATATTCATTATATTATAAGAACTAATGTAGATTGGGCATCACAGGGAAATAATGGCTGTGGATACTTTACTTGGGTCGATGACAACTCATCTGCATCTATCCATCCATCTCCACTTATCCACGATGAAGGATTTAAGTGAAAAACGTGTTAGGCTAGGGAAAATTCTGAAATTATATTTTTACAATGCCTTCTCTATATTGTAATCGCATATCTTTGTTGCAACCATATGCATAGATGAACTCATGAATTAGTTAGTTTAGTATTTTCATATTGTAACTAATATTTTAATATGGATATGACGTAACTTCTCTTTGCCTCAAGTGCGCATATATATGGTTTACATCTTTTTTTAGAATAATTCTTCATGTTTATCGCTCAGGTGAGCCCCAATTTTCTATCAATCACATGATTTAACGTATAGTTTTTTCTTGGTTATTCCATTTTTTCCTTGACCTTTGAAGGCCATTTGGTAATTTCAACTACACCTAAGGATCCATCAGTAGTTGTGGAAAATAGGATTCATGTTGTAATGCCCAAGCTATGAGATGGGAAAAGAGAGGCAAGAAGAGTGGAAAGAAGATGATATTCCTGCGATCATGGATCATTTTGAAGCTTTAGTGAGGCTTTGTACCATGCACTATTCATAGATTTGTACGTAATGCTGATTTAGGCTAGAGGTAAACTACATGTGTCATGTAAACAACATGGTTGAATGCAATCTCTTTTGTACATTTTCAAGAGTTTTCCCACTAATACAAGCGTAAATAATACATTGAACATAATCTATGAACATTGCGTGGTATGAAGTCTCACTGAAGTTTGAAATATAAGAGCAGGTGACATGGATCCCCCACATGATAGAGGCCGTGGGGATACTCCTCCCACCCATTAGTGATCTTTATTTCTATATCATGTAACATATTTCAAAGTTTTCATAGGCCAGACTACAAAATATTTCAAAATAGTTGAAAAACATAATTGTAGGCATCATGGTCACAATTTTTTGGAGACAACATAATTGAGTTGTATACCTAGACGATGGAGAGAAATTTCCACTCTTCCGATTCCAAGTTGACACTGCGGGATCCAAAGACCATAGATAAGGAATAAATTTAGAGAGCGGAGGAGGGCCATAATGACCAAAATAATATAGGATGAACCTCAAGTTAAATGAGGCAACTGTAAAAATTTTAATAGATTTTTATTATTAAATAATAAAATTTGCATATACTAGTGTTTTAAGTCCCCTCATTACATGATTTATTATTGTAAGCCCCCTCTAACTTACACATCTAGAAAATGAAACTACAACCTATTGGGATTGAGACAAATCTTATAGAACAATAGAAGCTAGGAAGGATCGCTTGCCAACATCTGTTGAATACATCTTTTGAATACATTTGTAGCTCATGAATACAAGGTCCTCCAATAGATGTATTCAACAGATGTTGGCAAGCGATCCTTCCTAGTTGCTGTTGTTCTATAAGGTTTGTATCAATCCCAATAGGTTGTAGTTTCATTTTCTAGATGTGTAAGTTAGAGGGGCTTACAATAATAAATCATGTAATGAGGGGGCCTAGAACACTAGTATATGCAAATTTCATTATTTAATAATAAAAATCTATTAAAATGTTTACAGTTGCCAGCTCATTTAACTTGAGGTTTGTCCTATATTATTTTTGTTGTTATGGCCCTCCTCCGCTCTCTAAATTTATTCCTTATCTATTGTCTTTGGATCCCACAGTGTCAACTTGGAATCAGAGGTGCAGAAGTTGCACTCCATCACTTGGGTATACAACTCAATTACATTATCTCCAAAAAAATGTGATCATGATGCCTACAATTATGTTTCTCAGCTATTGTGTCCTAGGGCCCCTTATGACCCTTTAAGACCATTTATGACCTCTAAGAATACATCTTAGAGGTATTAAAATGTTGTAAAGGGTCATAAGAGGCTCCTACGAGGGGCCAGATGAGCTTCCACCTTCACGTGGTTGGCTCTGTTAAGTAGAGAATGTTAATTAAACTATTCTTGAAACAAAGAGAATCTCAATAATTTAAGGTCTTAGTCCACAGACAAATTAAATTAGACTTACTAAGCCTCTTATTGTAGTTTGTAATAAGACTAATTTGCAACCACTAGAGACTACTCTACAAGCTCGAAGAAGTGGTATATTTTGGAAAATGAAGAGTGGAAAGAAGATGATATTCCTGAGATCATGGATGGACACAATGTTGTAGACTTTATTGATCCAGATATCTTGCAGAGGCTTGAAGAACTAGAGAGGGAAGAAGGGCTTAGGATGGCAGCTAAGGGTGACGAGGATTTCATAATAGTTGACAAACATAATTGTAGGCATCATGGTCACATTTTTTTGGATACAAATTAATTGAGTTGTATGTCCCAGACGGAGTGCAACTTCTACACCTCTGATTTCAAGTTGACATTGTGGGATGGAGAACAACTTGGAACCAGAGGTGCAAAAGTTTCTCTCCATCGTCTGGGTATACCACTCAATTATGTTGTCTCCAAAAAAATGTGACCATGATGCCTACAATTATGTTTCTTAGCTATTGTGTCCCAGGGCCCCTTATGACCCTTTATGACCTTTTACGATCCCTAAGAATACATCTTAGAGGTCTTAAAATGTCATAAAGGGTCATAAGAGGCTCCTAGGAGGGGTCAGATGAGCTTCCACCTTCTCATGGTTAGCCCTGTTAAGTAGAGAATGTTAAACTATTCTCAAAACAAAGAGAAGCTCAATAATTTAAGGTCTCAGTACAAGCACTAGAATTGAGTTTTTTGGCATGGGCTGGGAAATTTTTGTATATCAACATGCGATAAAGTTTGGGAAAAAAGTTCTATCGCATGTTGATATACAAAAATTTCTCAACCGTGCCGAAAAACTCAATTCTAGTGCTTGTACTACATGATTGGTGCCAAAACAGGGCTCTCCCAATCATTGACAGTGACTCACTGGCAACAAGCAATAGAATGAGTGTGGACACCTGAAGATAAATATCAGATAGGGGAAAAGAACCTGCAACAATAGAGGCAATAACTATAGATACAGATGAGGATATCCCAAATCCCTAATATAATAAATACGGTGAAGAAAAAGAGTAATGCATAAATTATTACTACTTTGGAAGATGCAAATCCAACCAAGGTGATGAAGGGTGCTCCCCTTAATACCACAAACACATAACAGAAATAGAGAAACAACAACAATATGCAAGAACAGAAAATTAGCTTCTTATTATCTCCACAAATGTGGAATTACAAACTTTCAGAATTACAATATGTAAAGCCACATGGGCATTCCCTTACAATATTCTATAGGACAAAGCCTCGAATCAATACCCAGATCTACTACCTAGAATTATTCCGAACTGCCTAAGACAATAATACAGCCTTCCTTATATAGGCAATTTTCCACCGCCTGGAATGTTCCAAAATTTTAGCCAATAAGGCCGACCAAACTTAGAATTATTTTATTTTACATTTTATTACATCATAGTCGGCTCAAGATAACCTTTGAAACCCAAACATAAATTTTGAAGGAAATTATTTTCTGCCATTTCGGGTGGCCCAACTTTCGAAGACCATAAGTCATCACCAGTTGACCCGATCGGCTATTATAACCCCATTTCAGAAATGCCACGAAGCGCTCTACAGGCTTGACCTACGCAAGCACCTGTCACCCAAATTTTTGACCTCATCCGAGGCCTCTAAAGCCTTCAAAACTGAGTTCAAAGTTTTTGTACCCTGCTGCCAATACCGAAAATCTTCAATATCTTCCAATATACACTTGATCTGGCAATGAAACTTTACTGGCAGGCTTATATGACCAAAATGAACCTCCAAGAAAGAAATCAGATCATTCTAAGCACATACGAAAATTACCAAAAATAGTAACTTTTCATAAATAGCAGCTCTGCACAAAATAGCCCTTATTGAATATAAAAAAATAGAAATATTTTTGGGTGATGCAAGATTGCTCTTACACCCAGGATGCTCCTGCATCAGACACCCATGGTAATTTGAGAAGTGACCCTGTCACGACTCAGGTGTGCAGAGGAAAACCAAGACGGTTAACCTCCTCCTTTGTTAGCCACGATGAATCTTCTACAGGTCATCCTTTCCATTTGACCAAATACTCTTCATATGTCCTATTCCTTGTGCTTCTACCAACACGACTGTCCAGTATGTCTTCGATCTCCTTAGTGTCTGAATGAGTTGCTGGAATACTCCACTGTGCTGTTGTGATCTCATCTTCAACACCTCCTTCATGATACTCTGTCAGATCTAAAATGTTAAACACTGGTGAAATATTCAGCTCACTAGGCAATTCTACCTCATATGCATTTCCTGAATCATGCTTCTTCAATATTTTACATGGTCCAAACTTCTTCATTTTCAACTTGTTATATGTACCAACTGGAAACCGCTCCTTCCTCAAATGAACCATGACTTCATCACCAACTTGAAATTCTTTATACCTCCTTTTCTCATCTGCCTTAGCCTTATACTCTGCGTTCATCTTGGTAATATGCTTCCTCACCTCCCAATGGATGTTCTTCAAATGTTCTGCAAAATCCTCAGCCTCAGCACTACTTATTTCTCCTTTATCTATCTTTCTCAACTCAGATGCATTTCTTGGACTACTTCCATATATAATCTAGAATGGTGATTTACCAGTGCTCCTGTTGATAGAATTATTGTATGCAAATTCTGCCTGTGGTAAAATCAAATCCCATCCTGTTGGCTTATCCCCAACCAAACATCTCAGCAGATTTCCCAAACTCCTATTCACCACCTCTGTCTGTCCATCAGTCTGTGGGTGATGTGATGAACTGAACTTCAAATCTGTCTTCAACTTCTTCCACAATGTTCGCCAGAAATATCCAACAAACTTAGTGTCCCGATCTGAAACTATGGTCTTTGGCAAACCATGAAGTCTCACTACTTCTCTGAAAAATAATTCTGCTACATGAACAGCATCATTAGTCTTCTTGCAGGGAATGAAATGTGCCATCTTCAAAAATCTGTCAACTACTAAAAAAATTGAATCATGTCCCCACTGTGTCCTCAGTAAACCAAGAACAAAGTCCATACTGATATCCTCCCAAGGCTTCTCTGGTATAGGCAATGGCTGGTACAACCCTGTATTCTGCTTCACTCCTTTTGCCATTTGACATACTCTGCAACTCTGTACAAACTTCTGCACATCTTGCTGCAACTGTGGCCAATAATAATTCTCACTAACCAAACCAAGGGTTTTATCACGACCAAAATGTCCAGCCAATCCTCCGCTATGCTTCTCCTTGATGAGATTCTCCCTCATAGAACTTCATGGAATGCACAACTGACTCCCTCTGAATAGCATATCATCCTGGATGATGAAATCCAACAATTTCATCCTATCTAGAGTAACAGGTTCTGTACAAGCCTTCCAAGCTTCACCAAAATCAGGATCCTCTGGATACAAATTCTTGAGTTCCTTGAACCCAACAACTTCAATCTGCATTTCTGTCAGCAATAGTTGCCTTCTGCTAATAGCATCTGCAACCTTATTAGACTTTCCACTCCCGTGTTTCAAAACAAATGTATAACTTTGCAAAACCTCAACCCATTTCAAATGCCTCTGATTCAACTTTCCTTGACTATTCAAATATTGCGAAGCTTGATGATCAGTATACAAAACAAACTTCTTAGGAAGTAGATAATGTCTCCACTTCTTTAATGCCTGAACTATAGCATAAAATTCCTGATCATAAACAGAATATTTCCTCTTGGCATCATTTAACTTCTCACTGAAATAAGCAACAGGTTTAACTTCTTGGCTCATAACAGCTCCTATTGTAGTACCACTAGCATCACAATCTACTTGAAACACCTTATTAAAATCTGGAAGTGCTAAAACAGGTTCTTCTGTAACTTTTTGTTTCAACAATTGAAAACTCTTTTCTGCCCCATTTGTCCACTTAAACTCTTTTCTATCCCCTCTCATTGTTTCAGTCAAGGGTCCACAAATACTATTAAAATTCTTGATAAACTTTTTGTAAAAGCTAGCTAGACCATGAAAAGATCTTACCTCAGTAGCACTCTTTGGAGTAGGCCATTCAAGGATAGCCTGTACCTTCTCTGGGTCCATTTTTAGACCTTCTGCTGAAACTACAAATCCCAAATACACTAACTCTTTCTTCACAAAACTGCACTTCTTCAAATTAATCAACAATTTCTCTTCTCTCAACTTCTCAAATACCATATGAATACGCATCATATGCTCATCCAACGTATTACTAAAGATCAAAATATCATCTAGGTAAACAATGACAAACTTACCCAGAAATTCTTTCAGAACCTCATTCATGAGCCGCATGAAAGTGCTCGGCGCATTGGTTAGCCCAAAAGGCATGAATAACCACTCATACAGTCCTTCCTTTGTCTTGAAGGCAGTCTTCCATTCATCTCCTTCTCTGATCCGAATCTGATGATATCCACTTTTCAGATCTATCTTTGAGAAATACACAGCTCCACTCAAACAGTCCATAATATCATCCATTCGTGGCAATGGAAACCTATACTTGATTGTGATCTTGTTTATTGCCCTAGAATCTGTACACATCCTCCATTCTCCATTCTTCTTTGGTGCTAATACTGCTGGTACAGCATAGTGACTCAGACTCTCAAAGATCAATCCTTTCTGTAACAATTCATGTACTTGTCTGTTCAACTCCTCACTTTCTGCAAGTGTCATTCTGTGTGCTGCCTTATTCGGCAAACTCGCTCCTGGGATCAAGTCCATCTGATGACTGATCTTCCTGACTGGTGGTAATCCATCAGGCACGTTATCAGATATAATATCCTGAAACTCATTCAACAAATCTGTAACTTCTATAGGAACATCTTCTACTTCCTCTTTACCAGCTTTTGGAATTAAAGCAAAACATACATGCTCATGCCTCATACCATCTAGAAAATTTCTTCCATCAACAAAAGTTATCCTTGCATTACCACATACCTTTTCTTCAGTCTCCTTCAATGGTTTTAACTTATGTTGCACTCCATCCTTTGTCAGGGAATAGGTATTCGCACGACCATCATGTACAACACATCTGTCAAACTGCCATGGTCTACCCAACAACATATGACATGAATCCATAGATATGATATCACACAATACCTCATCTTGGTATCCACCAATTTTGAACTTCACTAGGCATTGTTCATTGACCATGACCTTGTGGTCATCCTGTACCCAGGCAATCTGATATGGATGTGGGTGTTTCTGTCTCTTGAGCTTCAACTTTGTCACCATCTCTTCTAACACCAAATTGTCAGTGCTTCCACTATCAATAATCACATCACAACATTTACCTTCACACTTGCATCTGGTGCGAAATAGGTTCCTCCTTTTCTCAGGTTCATTCTCACCACTCAACAGGACTCTTCTGTTAATCAACGTTTCTCCTCTTTCAGCATCTTCAGAATTTGATGATCTGGCATCTTCATCTACATGTGCAACTCTGGCCTGGCTTTCATTTCTCCTGTCTGTTCTGCCTTGGCGCTGAGGACATTCAAATGCCCTATGACCTTCTTCTCCACAGTGAAAACATGTTCCACGGCAGCCACCTCTTCCAGATCCTTGTCCTCTTCCTCTTCCTCTCTGATCTCTATTATTCTGATCCTGGAAGCGATTGGAATTATTTCTTCGCTGATTCTAACTACTACTGGCCTCATCCTTCTTTTTCGGATCCTCATTTCGGCCACCATATGACCGTCCACCGTGACCTCTTCCGTTTTGTCTGCTCTCAAACTTCTTGTTTAGCTTTTCCTCTACTTTTAGGGCAAACTGGTATGCCTCTTCAATACTGTTCATTCGAACCAAATTTAGCCCCTCCTGAATGCTTGGCCTTAACCCATTAAGGTATCGGGAAACTTTCTCCTTATCAGCTTCTGCGTGGCCTGTTCTGATGAGAAGTCGATAGAACTCCTCTGTATACTCTTGAACAGATCTTCCTGCTTGCTTCAAACTTTGCATTTTCTTCAGTAGGTCAAGCTCATAATCAACAGGAATGAACTGTCGCTTCAATTTTTCCACCATCCGATCCCATCTTGTGATTTTATCTTTCCCTCTTCTATTTCGCTCCAATTGAATTTCTTGCCACCAGATCTTCGCATGATCTTTCAGTCTGGCCTTCGCAAATTTGACCCTATCAGGATCCTCAACAGCTTCATACTCAAAATACTCTTCACATTCATTGATCCAGTCAATCAATTCCTCTGGGTTAAGATTTCTAGAAAATGTAGGAACCTCAATCTTAGGTCTTTTCCCAATCTTGGAAATCGCCCGAAAAAGTCTTTCTTCCTCCTGGTTCACAATTTTAGCTTCTCCTTCTTGATATTCTTCTTCGGCTTCATCCTCACTTTCATCTCTGACATTAAGATTCATTCCTCTGTGAATCTCTTCTTGCAATGCTCGCACTTGTCTCTGCAGCTCTCTAACCTCAGGTGTTACAACACCAGCTCTTCCGCCACGTTCCCTTCGTGGACGTATTTTCGTGATGCGCACTAAAACCTTAGCCACGGTCCTAGTGCAAACTACCTCACAGCCGGCGATCTATTTACACACTCAAGAACTCCTGCTCTGATACCACCTGATGAAGGGTGCTCCCCTTAATACCACAAACACATAACAGAAATAGAGAAACAACAACAATATGCAAGAACAGAAAATTGGCTTCTTATTATCTCCACAAATGTGGAATTACAAACTTTCAGAATTACAATATGCAAAGCCACATGGGCATTCCCTTACAATATTCTGTAGGAAAAAGCCTCGAATCAATACCCAGATCTACTACCCAGAATTATTCCGAATTGCCTAAGACAATAATACAGCCTTCCTTATATAGGCAATTTTCCACCGCCTGGAAGGTTCCAAAATTTTAGCCAATAAGGCCGACCAAACTTAGAATTATTTTATTTTACAGTTTATTACATCATAGTCGGCTCAAGATAACCTTTGAAACCTGAACAAAAATTTTGAAGGAAATTATTTTCTGCCATTTCGGGTGGCCCAACTTCCAAAGACCATAAGTCATCACCAGTTGACCCGATCGGCTATTATAACCCCATTTCGAAAATGCCACGAAGTGCTCTACAGGCTTGACCTGTACAAGCGCCCGTCACCCAAATTTTTGACCTCATCCGGGGCCTCTAAAGCCTTCAAAACTGAGTTCAAAGTTTTTGTACCCTGCTGCCAATACCGAAAATCTTCAATATCTTCCAATATACACTTGATTTGGTAATGAAACTTTACTGGCAGGCTTATATGACCAAAATGAACCTCCAAGAAAGAAATCAGATCATTCTGAGCACATACAAAAATTACCAAAAATAGTAACTTTTCATAAATAGCAGCTCTGCACAAAATAGCCCTTATTGAATATAAAAAAATAGAAATATTTTTGGGTGATGCAAGATTGCTCTTACACCCAGGATGCTCCTGCATCACAAGGAGATGTTGAAGAGGATAGATGAATTGATGGCGCGAGCATGTCATTTTCAACTAAGTAGTAATGAATCTTTAGTTATAACAAAAGTTCAATAAAGGTTTATATTTTATACTCTTTTATGTCGTGAACTAAAATATGTATTTGTTCTTGTTACAAGATTTTTTGCTTGCTCAATTACCTAGTCATGGACATTGCAGTGAGGCCAGTAGTAGCATCATGCAAAATAGTAATAATTTATGCATTGACTCTTTTTAGTTTTTTCTTCACCGTATTTATTATATTAGGAATTTCTGGGATATCATCATCTGTATCTACAACTATTGCCTTTGTTGTTGCAGGTGCTTTTCCTCTATCCTGAACATCAAATTGTGACAAAAATATCAGTAAAACTATCATAATAAATCCATGAACATTGTTTTAAGTAATTATCTATGAATTTTGTGATTTAATATTGAATTATATGTCATATTAATGAATATTGTTATGTGTTAATGGAGAATTTAGATTGATGTTAGGGGGAGGGGGGGTGAGGCCAGATGATCTTCCACGTTCATGTGGTTGGCCTTGTTAAGTAGAGAATATTAAAGTATTCTCAAAACCAAGTGAAGCTCAAACTAACATACCTTCATTATTTAATCAATTTCATTCATTCTAGGTCTTTTCTCATAAGTGCATTTTTAATGTGTCATTGTCAGTCAACTATCAAATAAAAACCTAGAAGGGCCAATAGTCAAATTTTCATTGTCATTGTCTGGCATGATTTGGCTTCATTTTGTGTAAGTATTCTCATATTGAATGCATCAAGCTATCTTGGCCTAATGTGGATTATTTAATTGGTTTGTGTTTTTGAGTTGGTGAAGTGTTAAATCAATTCCTATCTTTTAATCTTAATTTGTTCAAACTAGGAGGGCCTGATAGATATACTCAACATAGAATTGACTGCTAGTCTAGGCAATTGAACACACTAAGTCTTTGGCTTGAGATAAAGAGTTGGGTAATGTTGTTTCTAGAGACCTGTGTAGTTGTCCTTAGTGGCCTATTTTTTTTTTAACAAGTATTTTTATATATATTTAGTGTCCATGTTTTTTTTAATATAGATTCTTTTTGTGTATATGCTAGTGCTATGGAACCTAAATAAACAATTATAAATGTAATAGATAATGTCCTCAATGAAGGAATTGATGTAACACATGTAAACCAAAATCCATTCTTAATGCCATTTTGTGCAAAATGAGTTTGTCTATTAGCATATTAGATTTTATTACACCCTTCATGACTGTAATGTTTAAGTTAAGTATTGATGCAATTTTCTAAAGTAGCAAGTTCTGTTGTCATTGTTTTTTTTCTAGTGGTTCTGAGGAGATCAAGAATTATTAAGGAAAGATATTGAAGTGGAAAGGAAAAGTTTCTGAGAGGTTACAAATATTGAGTCGTCGATCAGGTATATTTTTTTTAAAGTAATTGCTACAAAAATGGTTAAGTTTTCTTGAATTTTTAAAATAAGTCATAATTATTCAGTATCATATTCTTAGTTGTAAGTTGTAGGTCTTCATACCATAAATTTTAGAGTTCAACTCTTACATGGACAAAGTTGTAGGTTATATTGAACCATCTTTTATCTTTTTTGACTCTTTAGTTGTCAGAAAGATTAAATTCACATCCTAGTTGTCATTGTGTTTGGGACATAAAGCTTTATTTAACTAAATTAATTATTTTAATATTGAGATAAAAAATGTACAAATAAAGCCTAGACTGGGGACTGCACAGAAAACTATCATATGAAGAACTACTGAAATGGCAGTATTAAAGTTCCTTACAAGCAATCCACATATCAAAATGTAGTTGTAGGATTGAAAAAAAGACAAGATAAAAAAGTTCATAGGCCCATACAAGACACCCACCAAAATATAGACCATCAATTTATAGAACCCTTGCAAGATATCCCAAGGAACGACAGGTAGTGAAAACCAGATAGATAGAAAAAAGAACATAACCATATGTTGCCTCACCTATTTGAGGTAAGCCAAACTTGGTACAATTCTCTTAACAATGGTATATATCCGTCCAAGTGTAGCAACCTTCAAATATTTGCAGCAGTAAAGAGAATCCCCATATTTTATCAGCCTAACATAGTCTTTGGCCACTTTGGCAATGAGATTGCGAGCAATATTGATCTGGCCAAGGGCCAACTTGTTGTGATCTTTATCATATAAAACATTTGGCAGATCTCCATTTAATGGATGCACATCATCTTGGCGGGGGAAATCATCTTAGAAAATACATCTAAAGTAGCAGTAGAAGGAAATACATCACTGACACTTTTCAGGCATATTTCATTGACTCCTCAAAATGAGCAGCCTTTATTTCAACTACCTCATCACTATCATCCTCATCCATTACCTTGGGGTTCTCACTTCTTTTTCTTTCATGTACAATATCTTGTAAAAGTGCAGATGAAAGAGAACATGATAAATTAAAATAATAAGATACAAGTTGAGGAAAATTAAATCAAAAAATGTAAAATTCTAACAAACTAGTTAAAAAAAAACCATTAAGAAATTCATAACCAAATCTAGTTTGCAAAAGCTGTCGCAATTGAAACTCACCTTCTCAATTTTTTTTCTAATAGCATACTTGCAAGCCCGCTGACAAATCTCTGTAATATCAGCTCCATTGAATCCTTGGATATAACATGCCAATGCCATTAGGTATAATGAAAACTATTTTCTTGGTTGTCATACCATCCATATCCGTCAACAACTAGTTAAGGACTCTGTCCACAACACCACTAGCATCCCCAACACTGCTTCCACGCTGCAAACATGAAAACCAATTATGCATCACTAGTCAGAGCCTATCTCTCAAATAGTTCAAACAAAATGAAAAAACCCACAGTTTCACGCAGAGCAGAGCAGATGGATTGCTAGAGCCCGCTGACAAATCTATGTATTATCTCATTAATAAATATAATGGATGGGACATTCTTCTCAGACTCCTCAAAAGCCTTTCAGAGATTGCTTTCACTTTCTCCAACCAAATTTGACATGATCTCAAGTCCATTGATACATAAAAAGAAGGAACCCGTTTCATTTTCCACTGCCCTAGCAATTAAAGTTTTCCCAGAACTAGGAGGCCCATAGAGCAGAATACCCTTTGGGGGCTTCACACCAATAGATTTGAAGAGTTGTGAGCATCTAAGAGGAAGCTCTACCAATTCATGGATCACCAGTCAGAATTAGTTGAACTAGACTTTCTTTGTTGTAGAATTGATTTAGTATAGAATATTTTCCAGCAGGATTTTTTTTTAAAAAGCAAGGTTTTTGTAGCATTATCTACCACTTGAGAAAAATTTTCCATAGCTAAATTTCCTTTCCACAGTTAATATTTCTCTAAAGACTTACAAGTTAGTAAGTCCTCAGCTAAAGGGCTGATAAACTAAATAAAGTTTCAAACATATGAACAGATAAAACTCATACAAGCAAAAGCTGGAGCCAAATTGAATAGCATTGGCTATTTGTCAGTGGAAGGTCCCTACTAGAACATACACATTTGTCACTTCATTAAGATGACAATTGTGTACTAAGTTTCCTAACTATATAAGTCATTGTCATCTTTATTATCTGTTGTAGCAAATACATCCAAAGCACCAGCAGAAGCACCAGGAAATTGAAATTTAGAACCAAAGCCTTGAGATTGCTGTAGTGTTTGTGCAAAGGCTTGATAATTCTAAATATCAACATCACTGACACTTCTTCGGACATATTTTATTGACTCCTCAAAATGAGCAGCCTTTATTTTAGCTACCTCATCATTGCCTCAGGGTTCTCACTTCTTTTTATTTCACATTCAATATTATCCTGTAAAAGTGCAGAGGAAAGAGAACATGACAAATTGAAATAATAAGATACAAGTTGAGGAAAATTGAATAAAAAAATGTAAAATTCTAACAAACCAATTCAAAAAAACCATTAAGAAATTCATAACCAAATCTAGTTTGCAAAAGCCACCACAATTGAAACTCACCTTCTCAATATTTTCTCTAATAGAATACTTGCAAGCCCGCTGACAAATCTTTGTAATATCTCATCAATAAATATAATGGACAGGGCATTCTTCTCAGCCTCCTCAAAAGCCTTCTAGAGATTGCTTTCACTTTCTCCAGCCAACTTTGACATGATCTTAGCTCCATTGATACAGAAAAAGAAGGCACCAATTTTATTTGCCACTGCCCTAGCAATTAAAGTTTTCCCAGAACCAGGAGGCCCATAGAGCAGAATACCCTTTGGGGGCTTCACACCAATAGATTTGAAGAGTTGTGGGTGTCTAAGAGGAAGCTCTACCAATTCTCGGATCACCAGTCAAAGCCTATCTCTCAAATAGTTCAAAAAAAATGAAAAAACCCATAGTTTCATGCAGAGCAGATGGATTGCTAGAGCCCAAAGCAGTCTAGAAAATAGAATGAGCAGGGACCCGTTGGAAACAAGCAGTAGAATGAGTGTGGAAACCTTAAGATAAATATCTAGACTAATCACAGATTAGGATGCTATTAGTGATTAATCTAGATGTTTATCTTCAATTTTTTTTTAAACACTCGGTGTGTCGTCGAACTTTCGACCCAAATGCGTCGAAATACTAGCCTAAATTCAACTATTCTGTGCTGAAATGTGGCATCGCGGGTTTGGCATCCTGGTCAGAGCTGCTAAATATTTTGACCAAATTTGGTCAAAATCTGACGGTCGTGAATTTGGCATCCTGGTCAGAGCGACCAAAGTTTTTGACCAATATTATTTTATATTGGTCGAAAGATTGACCACTACACAAACACTTACCAATGTTATTTTTGGCCTAGATTGCCCTCATTTTTGACCAATAGCGGAGTTGATCATTAAATGATTTCAGTAGTGGGTCAATATTTTGACACACATTATAGCAACGAACCAGCTAGTCGACCATTCGACAGAGTTGGGTAGAAACTTCGACCGATAGTGCATCAAAAAATCGTGCAAAATGTACTAGTACCGATTCTACTTTTGTTCTCCTTTGGGTTCAACTTGGGTTCCTTTGGTAGGAACTTGGGTGCCTAGACCAATCCCGGGTGCACCTACAGTATTATAAATATGATACACGAGGTATTTTATTCATAATTTTATAGGCTAAATCATTATTATGGTAACATGGGTATGACCACACTCCATGCCTAATGGTACCCGACATAGAGTGTGGTTCAAATGAAGTTGAACCAAATGCTGACCGTGATGGCTATGATCATGATGAAGATGAATATGAATATTAAATCTAAAATATGGCTTGTAATTTGAATTTTCATTATGAATGAAGAAACTATAGATTCAAGTTGACTCATTCTATGTTGTAGTATATTTGTTCCCTAGATCTACCATATTATATATGTGCAACCTATAAGGGACATCTTCTGCTCATCCATGTATCCAAGCTCGGTAAGAGTTCTTAGGAGAAAGACAAGATGTCAATGGGAGATGGAGAAACCAATCTTAGAATACCACTTGAAGCCTTGCAATGTTGAGAGTGGGATAAAGGCTACACTTGAGACCCTATATAAGGAATAATCTTATTGAGCTTCACTTTGTTTCGAGAATAGTTTTATATTCTATACTAAAGAGGGCCAACCACGAGAAGGTGAAAGCTCATTTGGTCCCACCCCCCTAACATCACTCTAAATTCCTCGTTAACATCTAACATTCATTCATTATTTCATCCATTAATAAAATGTAACATTAAATAATTATCACATGATAACATTCATTAACACATTAATAAAATGTAACATTCATTAACACATTAATAAAATGTAACATTCATTAATTATCACATGATAACATTCATTAACACATAAAATTTATGAACATTCAATACCACATAATTAAATTCATTGGCATATAAAAATTAGTCATTACCAATTAAGGTGCATAGATGACAATCATTTCTTTTTTTTCTTTTGATTTCTAGTTTTTAAGAAGTAATTTCTATGAGAAGAATCAATATCATCATGATCATCTCCCGTCTCATTAGATATCAATGCACACCTAGTTCTCTGTTGATGCAAAGGGGGGTCATCTACAATAACATATAAAATAGTTAAATTAAAAATATTTTATTATAATTAAAAATATTAAATTTTTTAAAAAGTATTTCAGTACTTTAAAGGCCATAATCATATAGCTCTTTACCTGATCTAGTCATATCATCAACATCGAGGTCAATTTTTCTGGCCTTGGCCTCAACCTCAACCTGCTCATTAACAATGGCCTCTACACTCTCTACAACTACAATACAAATTGTTACATTAATCCAAACACCAATTGCAATTAAATTTGTATTACTACACAAATCAATTTAAGATGTTTACTTGTATTACTCGGATGCACATCATCATTGTCATCAATACGCACAGGTTGTGTATGACCAAAATTGGCAGGCCGCATTTCAATTTCAGAGGCATTCATGATATCATTGTTTTCTTACTTTAAAAAAATTTACTCACTTTATGTTGGAACTTAACATCAAATAAACTAATTGGTAAATAATTAAATTTGAAATATCATCTATTTAGCTTACTTAGCATGACAGATCCATCAGTAGAACCTTGTGCACTTCTTATTCTTTCTACCATGACTTTATAGCCTTGTTGGAAGCCAATTCTCTTGAACTCCGTGCCCTACATTTTTGCTTGGTATCATCAAATTTTATTTTATTATTTCATCAAAACAAAAAAGATTTCAAATTATGAATACATATTATAAAGATCAAAGTATTATTTTCAGTGTTAAAATCCATCTACAAATTGTATTTTTCCTCATTTAATTATGACAATATTAACACTTACAACTTGTGCAACAAGTTTGGAATAACCGCCAGAGCCTAGCTTGTGTTGCCTGTACTTTTATAGTCTTGCCTTTGTTGCCTTTGATGTGTCAGGCAATCTATGAAGAGATTGAAATATGTTAGTTCATATAAATATGAAGAGTATTTAGTACACAATAACATTCTTAACAATATCACATACCTTCTTTTGTTCTCTAGTGGTGTATTTCCTTTTTTTATTTCAATTTTCTCATTCACATCTAGAATAAGAGATTTCCATTCTAAATTAGGAATGCAAGGGGGGCGTTGGTAATTCAAGTTTTTGGTTAATGTACACCTATACTGGTCCCTAATATACCTCAAACATAACCCAACTTTCTAAAGGAGCTTACGCTTCTCAAATGCATGAGGTCCAAAAAAGTTTGTCATACTCTCTACGAGAGCATCCTTTAACTTTTGATTTTGGGTTTTCCACCTTTTAAGAAAAAAAACATTGTTAGATTAAAAAATGAAGTGAAATTACCTTTAATATACTTTAAGAAATAGATTTAATGATAACTATCCTAGCAATGATATGAAATCAAAAAAGTGGATTGGGGTTTTAGTTTAGATATGATGTTCTACCCTGTACAAATGGTGGGCCCGAATATCCGCAAACACTCATCACTAAGTTTACCATAAAAAAACATCATTCGCTGCAAAATAATCATGGGATCATTAGTCGAAGGATATAATAGTATAAAATAAGAATACAATAGATGTAGGCTTCTCATATTGAATGCAAGGTGTAATTAACATACGATTGTCTAGTAAAAGAAAGGTCCAATTTTTAAAGTACCTGGAAGTTTTTCTATTTTCAAGGGTTCTCCTTCTTTGTTGCTCACAAGAAATATGCAATCCTTCATTGTTCCCATACTAGGAATACTAGTACATCTAGGAAAATCATCATCAAGTGATGCATACCCTATTGCATAAATTGAATCCATTACGAAATGGCCTTAAGAAAGAATACTTCAAGGGAAATAAACATATATATAATGATAGAGAAAATAAAATCTGTGTACGAGTAGGTGGTGCCATGGTGTATGTGGCCATGCTATGTGTTGCTGACATTGTAGGATGTAGTACATCTGAGCCTGCCATCATATGAGGTGGCGATAGTAAATGATCATTGAAACGTGCTAAAGAATAAGATTGTTAGAGCATAATAAAAGCAATGATTAGCATGGACAATATTGTTAGAGAGAAAAAAAATAGTCCAACATGTGATCTACCTGAACCAGCTGCAGTACCCTCATCATGGCCGTGAGGATCAAAATTATGCAAAAAAAGATGTAAAAGCAACACATCCGCTTATTTTTTAATGACATAAAAGACTAGTATGACATAAAAACTATTATTGAACTTTTTTTATAATTAAAAATTACATTAATACTTACTCTATAATTTTGAGATAGGTACATCAGTTTAGTTGCCCTCTTTTGTGACTCAGGAAGCAGAGAGAATATAGATGCCAATTCAGCCACTCTTTTTCCAATTTTGTGGTGGCATCTTTTAATTGTAGAGGCTGAGTCATCACAAGTAGAAAAATCAATAGCTAGGTCCTTGTCAAAGGACTCCTCCTTAGGGACTGTGGGTTCCTTTCCCTTTCTTTGCTGACCACCTGTTTGTGACAACAATATTACTAACACTATTAGAATTAAGTTGAAATAGTGATGAAAAGAATATAATAAAAAACTTTATTTAACATTTTGCTTCTATCTAATTTGTAGTACAATAATGTAAATAGGTTTACCTTCTGGGAAGAAGTCTATGCATGATCATCATTGTCCCCTCTACATGGTTTCTCCATATTATGGCTCTGTGTTATTATTTAAAGTTAACCAATAATTAGAAAGGACTACATTAATAAATTTCATTAGAAGATGATGATGGAGATGAGGTGGATGGTGAGGAGACTCTCTAAATGTGGTTGCCAAAAAAAAATCAATTATTAAATGGTACATATTATGTACCTGCACCCCAATGATAGTGACATCATTTGTATCTATGTGATTCAAATTGTAATCAATAAGTAGCTCTTCCCCTGCACTTATTGATTTTATCACACATACAAATACATGATTTCCCTTGTGTCCCTCAAATATGAAATTGGGTTGCTTAATAGTTGACAGAGGTCACATGCTATTTATAAAAACCTACAATATTCCCTGATGCTTTTGGCCTTCCATCAATGTATATAGCCACTCTTTTACTTTTCTCATTATCTTTTTGTTGAATATAATTTTTCGAGAGTGCATACCTACGCATACTTTTTTTATATTGAACAATTCTCATCCAACTTTTATAATCGTAACAAGGTCCAACATACTCCATCAATTCAACAACTTTGTTGTAAGAGACCTTTATGCCATCCATGGAAAATAGGCCCAAACCATGTATTGACGATGGTGCAATACGATATATCTTGCCTTTAACACTAAAATTAGTGTTTATTGGAGGAAGTTCCTTGGGGACCCATTGTTTCTATAGATTTTGGTACCTAGAGGGCACCTCAATGTCACCTTTTCTCTCATCATCATAAGAACATGACCCCCCTTGAGCAAGGAAAAATTTCATGCGTTTATTGAATTTCCTTCTAGTCTTTTGACCTCTAGTTGATCTTCCTAATTCAGACATACTACATGACTCACTTTCTTTGCTCGAGGAAGACACATTTGAAAAATACCTATTTGCTGCTATCGACACTCCATCAAATGAGAGAGATAGCAAGTAATGCAAGATATTTTGCAAATTGTGAAATACATTAATCTCTATAGGGTGTATTGAATTATACCTGTCGATCCATGAGACTATGTGGGATGCTCATGAAAGGGGTCTGGGTACCTACATATGTAATTAAATTATCTAATGTTAGCTAAAAAATTCATGATACATATACTCAAAACCACATAGTAAGTACATTAAAAACCATAAGCATCCCATATGAATTAAAAACATTAAAAGGTACATCATGAATTAATTAGATTAAGCATTGATCACATAACTGCACATTTCTATCAAGAAATTAATATTAAATAGATTAAGTAGTGATCACGTAACTGTACATTTCATTCATGTCATTCATCTTCCTCTTCATCCAACTCATCACCATGATCATCGTTGTCATCGACATCATCACCACCATTGCCATTGTCATCATCTTCATCATCATCATCATCATCATCATCATCATCATCATCATCATCAGTAGCATCATCATCATCATCATCTTCTTCTTCAAGAAAAGTTGCGTCAGGAACATCATTGACTAACTATTGTTTGTGATCATCATCTACATCATCTTCTAGTTGTTCGCAATCTTCTTCTTCCATCACATTATACCTCATCGGCCTTCCTCTTGGATCATGTCTAACAACAAATGACCAACCCAATTTATGTGGAACCTCTGAGTAAAATACCTGCTCACATTGGCTTGGAAGAACACAGGGCTCATCCCCAACTGGCTCAAACTACCTTGTATTAATAATTGGAAATCCATTGTCATGTTCAATAATAGTTCTATTAGGATCATTTTGATTAAGTTGTAGCCTGTACCATCTGACGACATAGAGAACTAATCTAAAGGAATTAAAGTCACACTTAAGTATATCATCCAAAATGCCATAGTATCAATTTTTAGACTCTCAAGGATGTAAGTCATTTCTAGATGAAATATTAGTCACCTGAAAGACTGCACTTATCCCAGAATCACAAGTTTTCTTTGTGTCATCCAACTTTTTGATACAAAATTTATGACCATTGTAAAACATAGCCTTGTGGTGTTTGACTAGCAAAAATATGTCAAACATGTATAATGCATCGAGAGTTCATAAACATACAAGTGATTAACAAATTTATACATACTTGGAAATCTCTTAAACCATGTGCTAAATCTATTTCCCTTTATGTAACAATTGGATCTCCATTATGATGAGCTTTATTAACCAATGAAGACACAACTTCTCATGTTAATGTGTGACCTAAATGATGACATCGTTCAATCCATACCGTCTCCCAATCTTGATTGTTTGCAATATACAAATGTATTGCATCCCACTCTCCAGCAGCTGCACAAAAAATAAATAGACAACTTATAACAGATTAATTTTGAAGATTAAGAATTAATTAACAGCTATAATAACATCTTATAATTTATTACCTCTCACTTTCCTCATTCTACCTTTCCCCACCAAGTACTCCCCTTCGAATTTTCTAATGGTGTCGAGATCCCAAATTCGATCTATATGGATCTTTGCTGCAAGCTTAAGAAGATATTCAGTAATGTACACCATAGTCTGGTATACCATATATCTCTCCACCATAGAACCCTCATGACATGCTCTTTGCCAAACCAAAGCCTTAAAATTTTTTAGGTTCCTCTCAACCATCCACATTGACCGAGTGTGTACGGGTCCACACATTTCAATGTCCTCAACTTGGTGTATGAGGTAGTGTTCTTATGCATTGAAAAAGGTTGAAGGTAGACACTTTTTTATTTCACACATTAGGTGAGAAATTCTTCTCTTCCAGTATTTTATATCTACTTTATGGATTTCTTTAGATGACAACCACCTAAAAGACATTTAAGACACAAAAATATATAAACACGAGACTTTACAATATATACAATAAATTGAATAGATATCATTGCTTACCTCATGTATTTTCTAAGATCATATATCACTTGTTTGATGTTATTGTTGAAGTTATCTGGGAGAGATAGGGGTAGCATGTACTACAACAATTATAAAAATAATCATGTCATTGTTTTCTCATATAATACAATGAGAAGTACATGTAGTTTACAAATATATTGTAAATACAAAAAAATATGACTTACCTTGATGAAGGTATGCCAGTCATGCATTTTCAACCCTAGCCCAAATTCACTTTTCTTTGATATGGTACTACTTATGTTTGTAGCAAATCCTATGGGAAATCAAATTTTTCGTATGACTTCTTTAATGGCATCACTTTGCTGCTCTATTAATAACCAAGGAAGGGCACTTCTATTAGTCTGTTCTCCATTTCTATTTGATTCAATGAAATTTTTCATTGCATGATTGGATTCATGAATGTCACTACAAATTTTGACAATTTTTATTTTGTCACATCTTCCATCCAATATCTTCCACAATGTCTCCATTACATTCTTTCCAATATGCATAGTATCAAACAAATGCACAATTTGTAGTTGCTCGTAGTAGGGCAACCTACTAAATTTTCTAGGATAACTTTTTAGTCCCTTTGGAAGGTGCTCAGTAGTATTGCCTTGATGACATTCACGATCATCAATCATATAATCAACACAAAAAACACAATATAAATATACAAATTCCAAACATAAACCATTAGGTAGAACAATAGTACCTTGATGATTAATTCTATTATATTCCAAATTCCATAGGCGAGGTGTCATTCTCTGTGGTTTAGATGTAGTCTCTTCTTTACCATTGAAAATATTTTTTTTGGTAATTTGATAGTTATGATTTTTGTGGAGAAAGTGTCTATGCTCATCAAACAGTTGCTTTCCTAAACTTTTTGAATGACGAGATTTCATCTTTGGACCACAAAGTGGATATGCAAATTTTCCCTTTGTTTGAAGACCTACAAGATAATGATACAATTGGATTAAATATGTTTATTTTTATATTTAGAATTATCATGTGCAACTTGAATTCACCATAACATACCAGAAAAATGTGTTAGCCCTGGGGCATCATGTATTGTCCATACAAGCATTGCATGGAATTGAAATTGTCTGTCTCCTATTGGTCTAGAGATGTCATACATAGTGACACCATTCCATAACTCCACCAACTCATCAATAAGAGGCTCAATATATACATTCATATCTTTAACTTGGCATTTACCTAGTTGAATGAACAACAACATTACATAATTATTGTGACCATTTTACTACAAGATTTATAATTACATGTAGATAACTATTAAATGATCAAATACCTAGAACAATCATTGCCAACATAATGTGCTCCCTCTTTATTGACATCCATGGAGGAATGTTATTGTTGATGACAAAAATAGGCCAAATAGAGTAAACAGATCTTAGCTCTCCAAATGGATTGACATCCTCTGTTGCCACTAAAAGCTTGAGATTTTGAGGTTCTTTGATAAAGTGCGGCCACTTTTCCTCTATGTCCTTAAATACAAAACCATCCACAGGCATTTGAATAATGTCATCTCCACTCCTATTGCATGCATGGTAATCCATAAATTGTGCCAAGCTACTACACTTGAATAATCTTTGCAAACACAGTATAACGAGGATGTAACGAAGAACCTTGTGAGCCACATTTTTTGTTATTTGATCTATTTGATATCTACTTGTATGACATTCAAAAAATTCTATTGCAAATTCATGTTCTTTATGAAAAATAATATGATCATTGGGACAAGCATCTATTGCTTGATACTCTATTCCAATATCTTTCATAGTGGCACATAATTCTTAGTATGAGCGAGTTAGAATATTCGATGGTGGTAACAAAAACTCACCTATCAATCTATAGAAAAAAATATAAGTTGTTAATATTAACAATATTTATGGTACATGTTTCACCCTTTAATTACTATAATGACATATATGACATACCTTAGCATATGTGACATTGCCGTGTTGGATAAACCATTCATAACCTTCAAGTTCAACAACAACAATACATCAGAGAGAAGAGTTGTTTGGGAGCCTTCATAAAAGGTCGTGGCTGCCTTATCAAGGAGAGGTATATCATGGATGACATCAACATCATCCTAATCATCATCATCAGTTGTGCCAATACCAAATGTGTCATGGATCAATGTATTAGTACCATCATCTGGCACATCATCGTCATCTTCCATGGGATCATAATATTCAGCTTCAATATTCAAACCTCCATGATCCTCCACTTCCAAAACCATATTCTCCATATTTGCACCTCCATGGTCCATATCACGTACTCCCCTGGGAAGGTCAACCTATATAAAAATGATGAACATAAATAAACCATGATAATGATCTCATCATCAAGTGTATTTCATATATATATATATATTAATTGTTAAATAAATATAATGAAAAACTTACCAATTCATGATAATCAAACCCTCCTTCAATGTGACCATTATCCCTACAATGTCTCTTAGCTATTTTGATTAGCAATCTTCTAGTGTTTAAGCCCTTATAAATATTGCAGGGATAATAACATTTTCCATCGCCTTTTCTTTTCAAGTTAGACCACAAGCTATTGATTGTATCCCCATTACCTTCTTCACTTGGATTGTCTAACATGATCCTTCTTCACTTATATTCTCTATAACCTAATTATATATAGAAATTGAAAAGTTAGTTACGAAATGATGTTGTAGTATAGTATACCAAATTGAAACACTTATGTTATTATAGTCTTCCACCTCAAACTCTTTCCTATTGTGGCAAGAAATAAAGATATTCAAATAATATAGTAGTTTGTAAATCAAAATAAAATATCATATATACTATACACAAAATATTATCCCTATAGTGCATCAAATTTGACCAAGCACTACTAGGAGCTAGACCTGGCAACAAATGGACTTGTGATGATTTTCACAATAATACATTTGTTGCAAGGTATAAGGTCCCATTAGTGCTTAGGCAAATCTATATGGTGAAGGTTGTATATGTTGTGTGTGTGTGTGCGCATAAAAAGGGGGCCTTTATCTTTGATCTTAAAATGACAAATATGCCTATCTAATGCATTTTGAGGATGCAGGGAACAAAAAATAGAGGCAAGTTGTTGATTGAGGGTGCAGGGAACAACACCCATCAGTACTTTTATCAAATTGTAAATTTCAATTTTGAACCATTCTGTGAATATAGAACATGGATGTAATCTTAGAAAATAACAAAATGTAGATAGAACATATTACTTATTTTGTTATTCTACATTACTTACTATTTGAGTGCACGTTCCACCTGCAACTTGATCAAGTCTTGTTTGATGCTTCAATTTTGTGTTCACTATCCTATAGAAGTACACAGTTTTGTATTTCCCCAATATGTTATTCAAAAAACAACAATAGAATAAAATACTTGTTGAGAAAGATCATCATAGGAGTATCAGAAACTCGATATACAAAGGTAACTCAACATTATAAGACTCTTACATTCAACCTTCATCTCATTAACCTAATAAATAGGAGATAAAATACATGAAATGGAAAAATTACATTACAAAACAATGAGCTAAAACTACATACAAAAGTAGTAACGAATTTATATACAAAACATTTCACTAATGAATTGTGTTTCTCTTCTCATCTTCACTATGAAAATAATCACCTCTTTAGTCTAACTGCACTATGCAATTCCAGTTTAGCGACCATGTGCCTGTCATCCTCAATCAAGACTAAGGAACACTATAGGAAAATACACTATCTAAATTGTCTACATTAAAAGCAACTATACTGCAAGCTTCTATGAATAAGAAAATAAAATTTAAAATTCATTACTTGCAACTACAACATTTGAGAAAAGTTGAATTTTATTTATGCCTTGATGGATATCTATACCTTGTCATAAATATCCCATTTTGACATAGGATAAGAGCATAGTGATAGAAGATAGATCCATTTTGTGCATAACCTAAAGTCATTGTATTCCATGAGAGTGCATCTTTTGAGAATTTTTTTTTTTAACATTTCAATGGACTAGTAGTTCTACAATTAAATCATCATAACTTTCCCATTACTTAATAATCACACATGGCACGAACTCTCTTCAAACTCACAATACATTGCATGTGTAGTAAAAAACTCATAAGATTCTAAAGAAGGCCTCACTCTTAATCAGCCAAATCTTCCTTATACCACACAAAAAAGTTGTGTGATAACTATGTCTACTCCAACCTTAATTGTTTAAGAATTCATCATATCAGATAAAGTATGTTTAAGAATTTTTGGGATTGGTCCTTTGCCGTATATTAAATAGAATACAATTTTCAGCATATTATTATCACTCTATTTCTTTGTTGTAAACATGCCATTGGTTCAGTTTTGTAAAATTTTTTTGTGTTAGATGCATTTAAAATTATCTTCATTGTCTTCTGATTATCTAAATGCTTCTTTATTTGTCAGCCAATTAATACATGCTAGTATATAAAGAAGACAATCATAAGACAATGAAGATTTGTCTAACAAAAATGAATACACTAAACTGAACCAATGGCATGTTTACAAAAATTATCATAACTCGCAAGAAAAACTAAAACAATGGCATGTTTATAACTAATTAAGAGTGAGGCCTTCTTTAGAATCTCATGAGTTTTGTACTACGCATGCAACATATTGTGAGTTTGAAGAGAGTTCGGGCCATGTGTGATAGGACCTACTTTATCTAATATGGTGCATTGTTAAAAAAATTAAGGGTAGAGTAGTTATTACTTAGTTTTTTGTGGGGGACAATGAAGATTTGTCTGACAAATAGCAGGTCTTCTTTCGTATTTCATGAATTTTTACCACATATACTATTTCAAGCCTTTAAGTCCTAGAGAAGAAGAATGGTGTAAGTTGAATAGATTAGAGTGAGTGGGGTGTTGAAACATGGTGAATAGACTATGATGAGATGATACTTGATGTTAGGATCAGGGTGAAAAGCCTAGTTGAGGTGTATGCTAGAGGAATGGAGACAAGGTTAATGATCGATCAAAGATCATATGAAACTATGTAAACCACTTTTAGTAATAAAAAATGTAAATTTCATGTATATTGCTAGTCTCTGCTACAAGGGTACAGTCAGAGGGTTCATTGACAAAATGATCCTTTGAATGGTTACTATGAATATGAATGATTTGATATAGCATATTGCTCATTTTACTTGAAGTTGGAATAGCTTGTGCAAGGGTGAAAGTACTTTTGATCATTTTGGTCGTGACTGTTCCTATACACAGTCAGGAAATGTAACTATCTAATGATTATATGTAATGTTGAATAGATTAAATGCTTTATTCTTGGTAGAAGTGAATGGAAGGAAGGGATGGTTGATAGTGTTCCTTGAGGGAAGGGGGATTGTGAAAGACTTGTTATCATTGTATTGTGTATTTCCAATATGTTTGGATGCAGGGCAAACCATGAGAAAGAAGGATCACTCACTGATTGCATGATAACCCAGTTTTGAAGGGTCACTAGTTGAGGGGACAGTCAAGGTCCAGATGATTGGGCCATTTGAGGACCCTATTTCTTTGTATTAATTTCTATTCAAATTGGATGCATGGATTTCTTGTGAATTATCGGCTACTATGTATCTTGCAATTGCATCCGTAAATCTGCATATACTTCTCTAGGGTTGTAAGCCACTTAGGGATCAAAATAGAGAAACTAAATCAAAATTATTCTTTGTCCTATTTCCTTTTAACAAAGTCTCAACTATCAATGATACAATACATTTGATGCCCTAAGCTATCAATACAAATGCCGCCTAGCTAGAAGCTCACGGGCTGTCCATTTGATAACCACAGTCAACATTTCAAAAAAATGGATATCCTTGATCACAAGCACCAATAACATCAAATAATGGAGTTAAAGCACAGGCTAGGGAATGACACTAGTAGAATGTGGTCATTTCAGTGAGCATCTCAGAAATATACAATGACATCATTAAAAGTGCCAGTAATATCAACAAACGTGAATCCAAACAGTTGAAAACAGTGAATCGATATCCTTGAGCACAAGCACCAATAACATCAAATGATAGAGATAAAGCACTGGGTAGGGCATGACACTAGTAGAATGCGGTCATTTCAGAGAGAATTTATGATCAAATAAAATGCAATTCATTTGAAATTTGCAGCCGAATATGATGCAAGAGGCTCGAAAGATGAAGAAATCACATACCTTCTCTCGTGCTCAGCTTTCGCTCATTTTCTCCTGCTCCTCTATGCAATCAAACTAATAATGATGAGGCCGTTTCACTTCTTTTTTTTTATCTATACCCTGAAGCTGTCAAAATTTTGATGGTCAATTTAACACTCATCGAAATACCATCACCATCGGGGCCTATTACAAAAAAACACACCAAATTCATTAAAAAAAATTACTAGTCAGAAGTTTTTGTCAAAATTTGGCCCCAAATGTAGTAGTGAAAATAGGGTTTAACAATTGATTTCTATTAGGAAACATATTCTTCTTAGATCTACAAAATGAATATGGTTATACATAAAAATTATGAATCTCTAAGGTTTCAATAACAAAATTTTAAAAATAAATCCTTACTGATCCAAAATAAGATCTTTCCACAATGTTCCTGAAAACCAAATTTCTTCTAACAAACTATAAATTTAAGCATGAGAAGAATTTCTAAACATATATCAATAGGATCTAACAGGCACAAAGAAAACAAATTTTCTTTAAATTTATTTATTTAATCTACGAAGGTTTTCGTACCCTACCTCGAACCACCAATTGATAGAAAACACAAAGAACAATCAAAACCCTGAAAAATTCCAAAGCTTTCACAACTTCCTCCTATTCAATCTTTAGAGCCAAATCCTACAAATTTGTGTGTAGAATAATAACCAAATCTTCCTAATAAATAAAAAAGCCTAGAACTCCAACTCAACCATGCAAAACCAAAACTCAACTTAACTCTAAAATATTTGTTATTACCAATATTCATTTTGCATGATTTTTAAATTAATAATTAATAACTCAAAACACTTTTTGTGTTTCTTGTTTATATCAATTCACTCAACTTTTTAAAAAAATACTTTATTCTTTTATTTATTGAATTGATTGTTCAACTTAATTGCAGATCAATTATAACTAAAATAATATTATTTTAATCATATTATTATTTATCCAATTGATAATTTATCATCAATTAATAAATTTATCTTTAATTAAAATTTTGAATTTAATAATTAATTAAATCCTTAAATTTCACAATTAGACCTTTAATTAAGTCTTTTTAATTAATAAATGTATTTAATTAATCTGTATTAATTAAATACCCTCACATTTAATACTTTCTATATTTAGTCATATTTAATAATTAAATCACATAATCAATCTCAGTAAATCACTTAATCATTTCACAACAATCACACCCACCACATAACCAACCAGAGAACAAAAAAACCAATTGAACCTAATAAAACAGTAATCATGCTCAAGGGAAAAGCTTATGAATTCACGTCACCTAGATGAATTTAGAAAGGTAACATATCAGAAACATGTCCATAATTTTAGGACAATAAAATTGCTTAGGTTGGGATTCAGACCTGAATGTTATCTCCCCTCTCTTACCATTGAGACATTGCGATAGGGCACACTCATCCTAATAGTTTAGGGAAGTTGATGGATGGTACCTACAAACCTACTTAAAACACAAGCATGTACATCCATATATATACAACAAGCAATGGCGGGGATCGAGACATTGTGTCGATCTTGCAAGGAGGTAACTACGACTTCGTCCCTCAACCACATCAAAGACATCAAACAGAAAGGTAAAACATACATGATAGCCATACACATGCAAGTATGGGGTAAGTAGAATTATGAATATAAGCAAAATTTTAAACATATAAATAATCATCATCAAAGTAACTAACATCATATACTTGCAAACATATGATATCTCATAGCTATCCAATATCAAATCACCATATAATGTCATACATCCAAAAACCACATAATAAAGCTAAAATAATCAACGTACACATGAAAGTGGCCGAAAAGAGTTTGGAAAAATAAAATTGAAAAAGAAAACTATGGGTGGGCACTACAAGTCCAGTGATGTAAAGGCTAATTGTTGTAGTATGTTTTTGATTACGGTAAAAATAGGTTTTGAAGGGGCCCCGAAACCCTTTAACAATAGAGACAAAAGATAAGCATGAGATCCCAAAGAACAACTAGCTGTCCCAAAGAAGGAAACAGACTACAAAGGGTCAAAACCCAAATATTCAATAAGCATCTACACAACAAAAAGCAAAAAACACTAAAAGATAAACAAAAAAGAGAAGACCACCAGCACCAAGATCAAGACATAGTCTTCAGGAAGCCCTCAGATTCCTCTAGTCGGGCCTGCATGATCTTAACATTATCTTTCAGCCTTTGAATGTCCTAATCAGCAATCTTGAGCTTCTTTTTAGTATTAGACCTAGTTCTGGTGCCAGGACCCATCTGCTAACTAGGTTCAGTCAAGTCATTTTGTCACTCAGGGGGGCGTCTTTGTTTCCTTCCAGCATTTTGCTAAGTGTATTCAAATTCTCCAGAGTTGACTTCATTCTTGTATTAGCTAGGCCAAGCAAATATTTTAGCATTTCCTCATTCCTGCTTGTCTTCTCATGGATAGGGATCATGGCAGTCTCAACTGCTTTTTTAATTGTATCATCCAAATCAGAACCGTAATAAAAAACACGACATTAGCTTTGAGAGAAATCTCCTTCTTGATATTGTCAATCATTTCCTCATTAATAGAATTCTTATTTTCCAATTTGATACATCTATTCTTCAACTCAACCAAGTCATTCTGCACCCATTTGTCCAGATTATAACTGTAGATGGAATTTTTCTTAGAAATCTCTAGGGGGGTCATAATAATTGTTCTTTTTACCTACAAATCCATCTTTCTAATATTGTCCTAGAGAGATTGGGACCTATTAGAATCAAGGGTTCTCTCATTGTCATCCTTCTTGTTCTCTTTCCCAGAGCTGAGGGAGTCATGGGAGTCCATATTTTCCTCTTCCATAACCCTAAAGCTATTGTTCCTCGAGTCATCAACATTGCTATCAATTAAGTTTGTTTCAACCTCTTTGACTTTATTGTCATCAGCCTCAACCTCAATCTCAGAAGTATCTTTACCATTAGTATTGTTAATCTCCAGAGCAGGGATAGGCTTGTCCCCTCTAGTCTGATTATCTTGGCCATCCTCGAGGCTACCCTTGGCATTAGTAATGTCAGGATCCTCTAAGTCCTTCTCCTCAGGGGTCTAGGTAGTGGAATTAGGCATGAAATTTTGACCCAACTGGGTATTCTTTTCAACCTCGGTCACATTATCCTGGGGATTCAGCTTCACACCTTCAGAGTTCAACCGGATAGGGCTAGGAGAGGGCTCAAAATAAATTTTGTCAGAAATAGAGGCATTGACATCACTCAAGTTCTTGACATTCTTCAGACCCTCCAAAGACTTAGAGGGGGCCGACTCAGAGAGGGAGAGAGCTTTCTTAGGTTTCTGTTTCCTAGGTGGAGAGCCGGTTTTCTTCCTTTTCTTGACCTGGGCAGGGATAGGTTCAGGAATGTGATCCCTCACATAATCAATGATAAGGAGGATGAGCCCAACATGGAGGATGGGGAAATTCTTCACTCTATAATCAGTAATGGTCTGATTGAGTGAACAGAGAAGAAAGTAGGGAAAATAGATTCTTATGTCATGTCTGAAGTGATTAGCTAGGGAAAAATGGTAATTATAGACCCTAGAAAATCTCCCCTCAAGTGTAAAATATTCCATGATGACGTTAATAATAGACCCCCAAATTCTATCAATATATTTATAGCAACGTAGTCTTTCTTACCTTTAACCAAAAGAGCCCTCTCCTCATTAGTGACAAGAAACTTCTTGTGAGCTCTAGTTCCAACCTTGATCTCTTTTGAATACTTTAGACCATCCAAAGGGAGATCAGTTATGTCCAAGAGGAGCTCAAGGATGAGGCTAAAAGACTTTCCAGCCAGGTTCACCATACCCTTATCCCAACCATCTGCAAAGGCTTTAGTGACATCATTGTCAAAACCATGGAGTCTCTGGAGAAAATGATGGACATGGCCTTTTTTCAAAATGCTCCAGACTTCCTTATCCTACTTCCACTTGCATTCCACCATCTCTTCTCTCCTAAGATCACCACCCATGGCCGAACACTCTCCCTACTCTTTTTTCATATGCTTCTTATGCTTAGATGGAGGAATGCTATCAATTTGGTAATTCTTTAGCATAATAAGTCTATTAAATTGGTTCACTATCCTATTCACATGCGTGAACTGGCAACAATTACTAATAATGATGACAACACACATCAAATTTTGATCTTTCATAATGGGTGGATAATTTTTCATCTTAGAGATGTACTTAGCATTATTTTGAGTGACATTCGATATCACCCCAATCTGAGAAGAATTAAATAATATCATTAATACTCCTATTAATGACTCCTTCCTTGTGCCTGGTTTTATCATAATTAATAGATGAGGTGACAACATCATTACAAATTGTATTACCAATCCATTTTTTAATCCCCTCGCTTTTGGCTCCAATATTGGCAAGGCAATCAACAACCTAATTGGTCTCCCGATAATTGTGAGATATATTGAACACCTCAAAGGATTGGGCTATGGTTTTGATTTTAGTAATAATGTGATCAATAGTCCAGGAGGGGGTGTTGATATCTTTAATATTATTTATAATATTTAAAGAATCACCTTCAAGCTAGACTCTTTTGAACCCCAGTTCTTCCATCAGCATGATAATATTAAGGGCAGCCAAGGCCTCTGCCCTATGATTAGTCTGAATTCCCAAGGGAACAGAAATGGTGCCCAAACACTTACCATTACTATCTTTGATAATTCCACCACACCTAGAAACACCCGGGTTGCCTTCGGAGGCCCCATCAAAATTAGCTTTAACCCAGCTGATAGGAGGAGCAATCCAAACAGAGGAATCTCTAGGAGAGCTAGAATGAGAATTGAGGTGAGGAAAAATCCAAGTAGACCAATCCACATTAGGGAGGAAGTTCCTAAGCTTGCTCTTGTTGTTGATGATAGCATTGCTGAAATTTTCCTTAATAGCTCTAGAAAAGATGTTGTAGATAATTTCAGGTTTGGCATGTTTCTCTTTGAAAATTCTATTATTTCTTTCCTTCTAGATACACCAGCAGAGATGAGGTGGGATGAGGTTCCAGAAACTTCTTGCAAGATCATTTTCAAAAGGGCATCTCCACTGAGTGATGAAGTCCTGCCAAGAGTTAGGAAAGAACCAGCACAAATTCCAATTTTGAAAAACCAAGGACTAAACTCTCCGAGTAAAACTACAATGAAGCATAAGGTGGTCACATGATTCAACTTGATCCTTGCAAAGAAGGCATCTATTAACATGACAAAAACCTCTTTTAACTAGATTATAAATGGTAAGGGGCTTATTCTGGATAAGGATCCAATAGAAGAAGTTAATCTTAGGAGTAAGAAATTTATACCAGATAGCAGCACACTGAGGCTTATCTTCCTTGGAGAAGAAAAGGAACAAGCAAAGGCCACCAAGAATTCACCATTAGAAGAAGGGTTCCACACAATTTTTTCAGGTTGATTAACTTCTTTGAACTAGGACTGCAACTCAATCATAAGAGCAGATAGACTTCTATCAAGGCTAGAAAGATCCTTCCAAGAGTTATTAAGCCAATAATCAGAGACTTTGCATGCAATAGTGTTTCTAGCTTGCATTATAATATCCTTCCACTCTTGTCTTTTAGATAGGGGCCGATCATGGATCCAAGGATCATCCCAAAAGTCAATGTTGGTCCCTTCACCCAATTTCCACCTTATCCCATCTCTCAAGAAGTCAATGGAGGAGAAATGGCTATTCCAGATATAAGAACCATTCACCCTAGCATCATTGTTTAAGAGGTCGTTCAGACTATTGGAATTAAAAAGATATTTTCTTTTAACTATGCCATTCCATTGCTTTGTATCCCCAAAAACTCTCCAAACCTGCTTAGCCAAGAGGGCCTTATTGACAAGCTTGATAGGTCTTAGCCCCAAGCCCCCTTTACTCTTGGGCTTACAAAATTTTTCCCAGGTAATCAGACTAAGTCTTTTTTTAATCTTCAACACTAGTCCATAAGAATATTTTTTGGATATTTTCAAGCACCATTGTGAACTTGTGAGGAATTTTGAAGAGACTCAGAGCATACACAGGCAGGTTTTGCATAGTCAACTTCAAAAGCTAAAGCTTATTGGAGCTGCTGAGGAGGGCGCTTTTCCATCTAGCCAGCTTCTTGTTGTATCTGTCAAAAATTTGGTTCCAAAAGCTGTCAAGAGGTTTAGAGCAAAGGGGAAGACCAAGATAAGATTAGGGAAGGGCACCAATGCTGCAACCAAGGATTTTGGAAATCTTAGCCTGTCTCTCAAGGGGGGTATTGATAAAATATATGAAGCTCTTATTCCAATTGATTAGTTGACCCGTAGCCAAGGTATAAGTTGATAGGGATTTTTTAAGATTCCTGGCTTCTTTAATAGTATATTCACTCATAAAGAGGGTATCATCAACAAATTGTTCATGGGAGCAGGATGATCTGACCGAGGAAGGTTGGAGACCAGATATGGTTCCATCATTGACAAGTTTAGAGATATATCTTCCCAGCCCTTCAGCCAAAATATCAAATAGGATAGGAGATATAGGATCCCCCTTCCTAAGACACCTTGAGGGTTTGAAAAAATTGGAGGAACCACCATTCACAATAACAGAGGAAGAAAAAGTGGAGACCAATTGATCAACAATTTTAATGACCCCCGCATCGAATCTAAAGCAACTTAAGACTTTTTGGAGAAACTGCTAGTCAACCCTATCATAGGCTTTAGATAAGTCCAATTTCATGAGAAAGCTCTATTTCTTGGCAGCTTCAAGGGAGTGGATATTCTCATGAGCAACCACAATAGAATCAAGGATTTGTCTCCTTGGAAAAAATCCATTCTGTTGAGGAGAAATAATGGAAGGTAGCAAAGAAAGCAGTCTGGAGGTCATGACTTTGGCTATGATCTTGTAAATCCCATTACAAAGGCTAATGGGTCTGAAAGAGTCTACCATATTAGCACCATGTTTTTTAGGAATAAGGACCAAGAAAGTGGCATTGAGTTCTCTAAGAAGAGCTTTAGTACCAAAAAATTCTTTGAAAACATGAAGAACATCTTGACCAGTGATCTCCCAGAATTGCTGAAAGAAGAAAAGGGAGAAGCCATCAGGACCCGAAGATTTATCACCTTCAAAGGAGAAAATAGCATCTCTTATTTCCTTATCATTGGGAATTTCTTTGAGTCTAGAATTGATATCTTTGTCTATGATTAAGGGAATATCAGAGAGAATATCATGTTGACTCTGAGAGTCAAGGTTATCTTCTTTGGAAAGGAGAAGAGAGAAGGCCTGGACCATTTCCTTTCTTATATCTTCTTCCTTAACTAGAGTCTTATTATTCACAATAAGAGATGAAATTCTATTTATAGCTTTATGTTTTATTGTTGTAGTATGTTAGTGTAAGGTGGGAAATAGAATTTTGATATGGGAAGAAGCTAATCACTAGGATGAAATGTCAAACTAGGAAAGCTTGCACCCTAATTCACTCCCATTATATTAGGAATGAGAACAACCCACTAGGCTTAAGAAGAATCAAGTGTTGAATGAGTGTAAGGGTTCTCCTTCACTATATCCAATATGGAATGGGGAGACACAAGAAGTCAAAGTGGATTTAAAGAGAAAGGATGGTTTTCTGATGTGCAATAGAAACATGATATTAAAATATCAAATTCCAAAGCCAGATTTGAGAATTCAATGCAAAAACTAACAAACACACAAAATTTGAGCCTGAAGTGTATGTCAAGGGACCTAGGTTGTAGGGGGTGCTAGGCCCAAAGTGAAAAACTAAAAGAAAATAATGAGAGGGGGAGGGGGTTAATCAGTATTTTAAAAAAATAGATTTAAGAGTGCACAAATATTGAAAGTAATTTAAAGAGACAAGAAACCAAGAATTTTTTATCACGTGGAAAACCCTTACAAGTTAAAACCCACAGTTTTCTAATCATCAAAAGAATGAGAAACAACCTAATTACTTAGATAGAGCTTCAAATCTACCCATCCATACAACCTTCACTGATTTAAAATAGGCCTCAACACTGAAAATGGAGAGCACCAACTCAAAAAATTGAAAGAGGCTCTAACCTCAACCTGTGCACCAACACGTTTGAGACAACTTCCAGAGATAATATTCAGATTAAAAAATAAGGCTCTCAATTTTATGTAGAGTACATAAAACTCTTATCACAAAGATCAAAACTCACTCACTTTAAGTTACACATGATGCTTAAATAATATATATTTCTCTTGAATAATATACTCCATTTAAAACCCCCTACATTCGAACCACTTTTTTTATTTTCTTTACAATACTTCACTTCATCACATTTTGATACTTGTCTATCTTCTTTTTTGAAAAAATTTTATCTTTTGCCCACAATAACACCTGATTTTTAAAACAGCTCTGAGAAACAAATCTTAATGCACATAGCTTAAAAAAATGACTCTGATCATCGCAGTCTTCATAGACCCAAATAGGAAAAACTGTCAATACTAAGAATAATGAAACTGTCGACACCTTTTGTTTAACACAAAAATGCTAACAATCATTTGGAAGATGGAGTAAAGCCATTATATTCCAAACGTCACCTAGCATAGTCAAAGAATGGACAACATTTTAATAGATAGTAATGGCCAACTACATATTAAATTCATTCACATGCAAAAAACATCCTTGCCACAAAAAAATATACACGTCTAATTCCAAAAAAAAGGCTCCTTTAAACTTATAAAACTTGCATCCATTCAAACACAAGCACATCACCCCTTTTTTAATCTTCTATTTGAAACTAAACCAAACAATATGTTGTCTTCCATGATGCCAAAAAAAACCAGTAAAGAATGAAATAATATTGATAATCCAATAATAGTACGGAGTCAAAAAATTTGTTATTAAATACTAAACCAAATGGCAATAAGAGACGTTACAATAAAATCCAAAACAACCACACTATCTGAGGGATGAATAAATAAATTGAATTTATTTTTGATAAAACCACCAAGCATATATAGTGAACACATAGTTTAAATCGTCTGACTTTCACCAAACATTATCACATCTGAAAGAATTAATTTGATTCCAAAAGAAGCCACCAAATTTGAAAAGTCAATAGGTGAAGTGTCAAATTTGACCTGGCAAATAAAGTGACATGACATAATAAAATTTAAACAAGTTGTTGATATATGCCAAGTAGGCACACAAGAAGCTAATGTAGACACACATGAAAGCTACTTGACCAGACATGAAGACAAGTAGCTCAACTAAGAAAGAAGATAGATGAGGAGCTCAAGAAAACACCTCAAACATATCAAGCAGGTCAAGTACCTTAAGCACCTCAAGAAGCTCAATTGAAATCTCCGATATTTACAGAATCTTAATCATCAACTTTGATATCAATGATGAAAACTTCCAACAATCTCCCCCATTTTTCATTGATGACAACAAAAATGAAGTTGCAATTAAGAAACCAAGAACTAATTTGAAACATACTCCCCATGTCTTGTTGCTCCCCCTTTGACATCAATGACCTGAATACTAAAACTGGGGCTTGAAATGAAACAATAAAAGCCCCTTGAATTCCAACGACATATCAATGATGGAGTGAAAGCACTCCAAGTTTCTGCTTGATATTTTCAAAATTTTCTCTCATGGAAATGGCTTTGTAAATATATTAGCAACCTTCTCTTTAGAAAAAAGAAACTACAACTTGACAATTTGATTAGCCACTTGTTCTTACAAATAGTGATATTTAATAGGAATATGCTTAGTGTGAGAGTGCAACACAAGATTTCTTGAAATATGAATAGCATTAGTATTGTCACATAGAATAGAAATAGGTTCAACATTTTCAATTTTAAAATCTTGCAACTTATCCAACAACCTGCATAATGTCAGGTCTTGTACCTATAACATATAATAAGTTTCCTACCATAGACTTGTAAAAAGTTTGATTAGTACTAGGAGATTCATCATCTTTACTAAGTTTACATCCTGTTTCCATGGGTGTACTAACCAAATTATAGTCCTCCATCCTAAAATTTTTTAACATCTCTCTAATATACTTTGTTTGAGAGATAAAGATACCATATGTTAACTGTCAAATTTGAAGACCTAGAAAGTAAGAGAACTTGCCCAACATAGACTTTTCAAACTCTTGTTTCATATTTTCAGAAAACTCCATGCTCATACCTATACAATCACTCCAAAAATTAGATCATCCACATAAAATATAAAAATTAAGATGCTATTACCTTCTTCCTTTATATATAAATTGTTGTCCGCAACACCTTTTCTAAAACCTTGTTGCTACAAGTGCTTGTTTAGCCTAGCATACCAAGCTCATGGAGCCTATTTAAGACCATACAAAGCCTTTCTAAGCTTGCAAACATAGTCAAGATTGTTAGTCAACACAAAAAAATTAGGTTTCTCAATACAAACTTCTTCATTTAGATCACCCTTAAGAAATGTGGATTTAACATCCATTTGGAATACTTTGAAACCTTTATATAAGGCAAAAGAAAGAAAGAGTGTAATAGCTTCTAGATGTGCTACAGGTGCAAATGTTTTATCATAATCCACACCTTCTATTTGAGCATACCCTTTACAAACTAAATGTGCTTTGGTTCTTACTACTTGACCTTCCTCATTTAGCTTGTTATGGTAGATCCACTTCATGTCAATGACATTTTTGTCTTTGGTTCTAGGCTCGGTGCATTGGTTAGCCCAAAAAGCATGACTAACCACTCATATAGTCTTTCCTTTGTCTTGAAGGCAGTCTTCCATTCATCTCCTTCTCTGATCCGAATCTGGTGATATCCACTCTTCAGATCTATCTTTGAGAAATACACAGCTCCACTCAAACAGTCCATAATATCATCCATTCGTGACAATAGAAACCTATACTTGATTGTGATCTTGTTTATTGCTCTGGAATCTGTACACATCCTCCATTCTCCATTCTTCTTTGGTGCTAATACCGTTGGTACAGCACAGGGACTCAGACTCTCACGGATCAATCCTTTTTGTAACAACTCATGTACTTGTCTGTTCAACTCCTCACTTTCTGCAGGTGTCATTCTGTGTGCTGCCTTGTTCGGCAAACTCGCTCCTGGGATCAAGTCCATCTGATGACTGATCTTCCTGACTGGTGGTAATCCATCAGGCACGTTATCGGATACAATATCCTGAAACTCATTCAACAAATCTGCAACTTCTACTGGAACATCTTCTACTTTCTCTTTACCAGCTTTTGGAATTAAAGCAAAACATACATGCTCATGCCTCATACCATCTAGGAAATTTCTTCCATCAACAAAAGTTATCCTTGCATTACCACATACCTTTTTTTCAGTCTCCTTCAATGGTTTTAGCTTATGTCGCACTCCATCCTTTGTCAGGGAATAGGTATTCGCACGACCATCATGTACAGCACATCTGTCAAACTGCCATGGTCTACCCAAAAACATATGACATGCATCCATAGATATGATATCACACAATACCTCATCTTGGTATCCGCCAATCTTGAACTTCACTAGGCATTGTTCATTGACCATGACCCTGTGGTCATCCTGTACCCAGGCAATCCGATATGGATGTGGGTGTTTCTGTCTCTTGAGCTTCAACTTTGTCACCATCTCTTCTGACACCAAATTGTCAGTGCTTCCACTATCAATAATCACATCACAACATTTACCTTCACACTTGCACCTGGTGCGAAACAGGCTCCTCCTTTGCTCAGGTTCATTCTCACCACTCAACAGGACTCTTCGGTTAATCAACGTTTCTCCTCTTTCAGCATCTTCAGAATTTGATGATCTGGCATCTTCATCTACATGTGCAACTCTGGCCTGGCCTTCATTTCTCCTGTCTGTTCTGCCTTGGCGCTGAGGACATTCAAATGCCCTATGACCTTCTTCTCCACAGTGAAAACATGTTCCACGGAAGCCACCTCTTCCAGATCCTTGTCCTCTTCCTCTTCCTCTCTGATCTCTATTATTCTGATCCTGGAAGCGATTGGAATTATTTCCTTGCTGATTCTGACTGCTACTGGCCTCATCTTTCTTTTTGGGATCTTCATTTCGGCCACCATATGATCGTCCACCAGATCGTCCACCGCGACCTCTTCCGTTTTGTCTGCTCTCAAACTTCTTGTTCAGCTTTTCCTCTACTTTTAGGGCAAACTGGTATGCATCTTCAATACTATTCATTCAAACCAGATTCAGCTCCTCCTGAATGCTTGGCCTCAACCCATTTAGGTACCGGGCAACTTTCTCCTTATCAGCTTCTGCATGGCCTGTTCTGATGAGAAGTCGATAGAACTCCTCTGTATACTCCTGAACAGATCTTCCTGCTTGCTTCAAACTCTGAATTTTCTTCAGTAGGTCAAGCTCATAATCAACAGGAATGAACTGTCGCTTCAATTTATCCACCATCCGATCCCATCTGGTGATTTTCTCCTTTCCCCTTCTATTTCGCTCCAACTGAATCTCTTGCCACCATATCTTCGCATGACCTTTTAGTCTGGCCTTCGCAAATTTGACCCTATCAGGATCCTCAACATCTTCATACTCAAAATATTCTTCACATTCATTGATCCAGTCGATCAATTCTTCTGGGTTAAGATTTCCAGAAAATGTAGGAACCTGAATCTTAGGTCTTTTCCCAATCTTGAAAATCGCCCAAAAAAGTCTTTCTTCCTCCTGGTTCACAATTTCAACTTCTCCTTCTTGATATTCTTCTTCGGCTTCATCCTCGCTTTCATCTCTGACATTAAGATTCATTCCTCTGCGAATCTCTTCTTGCAATGCTCGCACTTGTCTCTGCAGCTCTCTGACCTCAGGTGTCACAACACCAGCTCTTCCGCCAGGTTCCCTTCGTGGAGGCATTTTCGCGATGCGCGCTGAAACCCTAGCCACGGTCCTGGTGCAAACTGCCTCACAGTCGGCGATCTGTTTACACACTCAAGAACTCCTGCTCTTATACCACTTGATGAAGGGTGCTCCCCTTAATACCACAAACACATAACAGACATAGAGAAACAACAACAATAATATGCAAGAACAGAAAATTGGCTTCTTATTATCTCCACAAATGTGGAATTACAAACTTTCAGAATTACAATATGCAAAGCCACATGGGCATTCCCTTACAATATTCTGTAGGACAAAGCCTCGAGCTATTACCCAGATCTACTACCCAGAACTATTCTCAACTGCCTAAGTCAATAATACAGCCTTCCTTATATAGGCAATTTTCACCCCCTGGGAAGGTTCCAGAATTTTAGCCAATAAGGCCGACCAAACTTAGAATTATTTTTATTTTATATTTCATTACATCATAGTCGGCTCAAGATAACCTTTGAAACCCGAACAAAAATTTTGAAGAAAAATCATTTTCTGCCATTTCAGGTGACCCAACTTCCGAAGACCATAAGTCATCACCAGTTGACCCGATTGACTATTGTAACCCCATTTCGGAAAGGGCGCGAGGAGCTCTACAATGCCTAAATCAAGCAAGCTTCATTCAGCCCAAAATTCAACCTCATCCGGGGCCTCTAAAGCCTTCAAAATTGAGTTCGAAGTTTTTGTACCCTGCTGCCAATACCGAAAATCTTCAATATCTTCCAATATACACTTGATCTGGCAATGAAACTTTACTGGCAGACTTATATGACCAAAATGAACCTCCAAGAAAGAAATCAGATCATTCTGAGCACATACAAAAATTACCAAAAATAGTAACTTTCCATAAATAGCAGCTCTGCACTAAATTAGCCCTTATTGAATATAAAAATAGAAATATTTTTGGGTGATGCAAGATTGCTCTTACACCCAGGATGCTCCTGCATCAGACACCCGGGGTAATTTGAGAAGTGACCCTGTCACGACTCAGGTGTATAGAGGAAAGCCAAGACGGCTAACCTCCTCCTTTGTCAGCCATGATGAATCTTCAACAGGTCATCCTTTCCACTTGACCAGATATTCTTCATATGTCCTGTTCCTTGTGCTTCTGCCAACACGACTGTCCAGTATATCTTCGATCTCCTTAGTGTCTGAACTAGTTGCTGGAATACTCCACTGTGCTGTTGTGATCTCATCTTCAACACCTCCTTCATGATACTCTGTCAGATCTGAAATGTTAAACACTGGTGAAATATTCAGCTCACTGGGCAATTCTACCTCATATGCATTTCCTGAATCATGCTTCTTCAGTATCCTACATGGCCCAAACTTCTTCATTTTCAGCTTGTTATATGTACCAACTGGAAACCGCTCCTTCCGCAAATGAACCATGACTTCATCACCAACCTGAAATTCCTTATACCTCCTTTTCTCATCTGCCTTAGCCTTATACTGTGCATTCATCTTGGTAATATGCTTCCTCACCTCCCCATGGATGTTCTTCAAGTGTTCTGCAAAATCCTCAGCTTCAGCACTACTTATTTCTCCTTTATCTATCTTCCTCAATTCAGATGCATTTCTTGGACTACTTCCATATACAATCTGGAATGGTGATTTACCAGTGCTCCTGTTGACAGAATTATTGTATGCAAATTCCGCCTGTGGTAAAATCAAATCCCACCCTGTTGGCTTATCTCCAACCAAACATCTCAGCAAATTTCTCAAACTCCTATTTGTGTGTGTGAAAATTGTACCTGATCTGTAGACACAACACTCAGTAAAACATTAAAGGTTAGTGATAATCAAAATCATGCAAAATTGAAAGCTATCTAACCAAGCGATTTACTGCCTTCTAATAGGTGCGAGATTAATGTTCTCAGATTGTAATCAAGATCAGTGACCTAGACGACACCTAAATGAAGGATTTGAATGCAATTCTAGATATGGAATAAATGCAATTAATCTATATTTTTGATATTTTCTATGCAATAAGAATGATAAAAATTGATATGATATGAATGCTATTGAAAACTGATATGCTATGCTAATCTAACAATGATATGAAATATGAATGCAAAAATAAGATTGATCTCATAAAAATGTCGATTCGCAAGAGCTTTGATTCTTCAATTCCAATTCTCCAGCGTGATTGTGCAAAATATGAGATGCTTGGATGCAAATTTGAGAGATGATTTGTGAAGAGCTAAAGCCTTTAATTTATAGAAATCCAGGGCTTTGGAGGTGCATGGGAAAAAGCCATAAATCACTCAAATAACTCAACTTGATTTTTGAGTTATTTTTAAATAAAAGATAATTAACTCACAAAAACATGCAAAAGCTAAGTTTTAACTCAAATTAGAAGTTTAGATCAACTTTAAAACTCGAAAAGATGTTGAGTTTCAAAAAGCTAACAACTTGCATTGATTTTCCAATTTTGAGTTTAACTGGTCCTTGAATGTGCACATGGATAATTATGATTTAATAAATAAATAAAGTGATTTATTCTCAACTTAACTGCTTTTTGAAATAAAATAATTAATTTATGGGTTAATTAACTATTTTACCAAACTTTTATTAAAAATTATATTATTAAATAATGACAACATGCTTTAATTAATTAAATAAGAATTTAATCAATTAAAGATAGGAATTTTGATTTATTGTCAAAATTAAATAATACAATTAATAATAGATAGAATTAAATTTAATTAAACAATTAAGTGGCAAATATTAAATCTAATTAATTAAATATGAAAATATTCAATTAATCAAATTTTTAGGATAAATGTGATTTATCGCCAAATAATCATTAAATTAAAGATAATTAAGATAATTAGGAATATTACTAGGAATATTCCCCGATGCAGAATTTAAGATAATCAATTATGATTCGATGATGTTAGATGTGCCTTAGGTTAGGACTTTGATGTCGATTTCATATGATTTGATGATATAGGAGGTTAATGAACTTATAGCCCATTTTTGGGGTATTACATTTTGCCCCTCTTTGAATTACTGTGTGAAGCGCAGTGGTTCAAAGATAGTCTGTGTTTGATAAAGATATGAAACTGATTCAAAAGATAAACCGATCTCAAGATAGAAACCGATTGAAAGATATTGAGATAGGAGTTGATTGATATTGAATTAAGATGGAGATAATAAGTCTTGAATGACCAAAGATAATGTTCACTGTAGCAGAAAATGAACCTATGATTGCGAAAAAGTGTCAAAATGCCTGATTCTGAACCTTAGGATTGATAAGAAGTGAGTGACCCGTTCTAGACTCGATTGTCTTAGCAGAACTAGCAGGTATCACATCTGAATCCTTCAGTTGCCGAAGAACCAAGGAAAGAACACTATGATCCGATGGTTGCAAAAATTGATACAGTTTACAAGATTAGGAGAATACCAGATTGATATGGATCGATGAATCTGATATGCCCCAAGTGATGATAGATTTGCCCCGAGCGATGAGGACTTTTGATGAATCAGTGACTAGACGTGATTGTTGTCTTGATCACTGATGAAAGATATTGATAGACTTGATCGATAGAATTTTGATTTACAAACTTTGAATTGATGTGCAATACCATGCCCCCTTCGGGATTAAAATTGAAATCTGACAAGAGAAGTCAGCGTTAAATGGTTTAGAAGCATGTTAATTGATTTGAGAAGTGGTTATACACGTTCAAGAACGCATTCTGCATCGTTTGGAGGTCTTGGAGACCGACTTTGACTAGGTTTGACCATGAGTTGACCATGGTTGACCAAGTTGAAATTTTGATAGTTTGATGTAAGATAATCAGTTAAGTTGAATACTAGATTTCTGTGATGATTGAAGGTCGAATATGCAAGTAGTTAATAATATGAATGATCTCAGATTTGAATTTTGATCCCGAAAAAGGATTCTACTTGCTATTTCATTGGAGGAACCTTCGTGTGAGATTCAGCTCTTGTTAGACTTGAAGATGCGATTTGAAGAATCATTTAAGCATTGAAGTTCGTTTAATCATTGTGAGATCATGTAAACATGCAAAATGCAATGAGACATGCAAAATGAAATGCAACCTAAGACCTAGGACCTAGTCACTGATCATGTGTCGATTTGTTATCATCATTGAACTTTTAGGTAACCGGATAAATCAATACAATGCCCACTAGCCATGAAACCATAGACATATGAATATTGATTTGTATGTGCAAGAATCAATACAACACCCACTGGTTATACAACCATGGACATATGAATATTGATTTGTTTTCGGAATGTTGGATTAGATATAAGCACCAAGGCACAAACGCCAGGATGACCTGAATATCATATCCATTTTGATATAGCAATTTGTACAAGCATCAAAACATAAACATTGTGATGACCTGAGTACGCCTTGCATTACAAACACATCAAACAGTCAAGAGATCATTCTAAATCCAATGTGAATTACCCGTAGTGACCCTTTATCGTTCACATCCTTAGGCAAGATTGCGTTCCACAGTAGGAGAAAGAACTTACTCAAAAAGACAATAGTTAGATCAAACTTCCTTGAATTTTTCGGGTATCAATGGTCGAGGTACGCATGGCCATCCAATTCGAGATAGAGGCTCTTATAGTCGGACACCATTTCAATCCAAAATTTCTAAAGCTGTTAGATTTTCACATACAAGCAGAAGACAAAGAAAAGATTATGCCCCCAGTCATCACTCTCTAAATCCTGTAAAGGACATCATTGAAGAGCTCGAAGGGACACAATATGCAAAAATCTCAATGCGAATCAGTAAGCATACAAGGAGATAAAAGCATGAAAAGCACATATTGTTTTCAGTTGAGTTTTGATGTTTGATTGTTGTTGATGCAAAATCCTTTCTGGAGACGAGACTGACTGACTGACTCAACTTGAAGCTTCAAAGGACTCTGAGTGGATATGACACGTCTAAGATACATGGGAGACCATAGGATATGACATTGATTGCCCCCAAGTGTGAACATTGATAGGATGCAAATGCTTGAGCTGGTTGGTGTACAGGCTGACTTATTGAAAACTGGAAATGCAGGAACAAACCGGGAGATATGTACAAACTAAAGCAAGACTGAAAGCTGGGAAAGACCAAGATTGTGCTGATAGATGGAGCATTTTGGAACAAGTGGTGCCCGTTTGCCGAGTTTTCACCATCTTGGTAGAGATTCTATTTTTGCTACCGAGGTGCTTGTTTCCAGGTTTTCACCAAGGCACTTTTTTTTTCTTTTTTCATTTTTTTGTATTTTTCATTTTTTCAATTTTTTTGTACTTTTGATATTTTTTGATTTTTTTTGTGAATCATCAAGGTGCCTATTGCTAGGTTTTCACCAAGATGTTCATTTTTTTCAGGACTTTTTCTGATTTTTAAGATTTTTTTCAGGACATTTACCAAGCACTGAATGCCTTAGGCATAGAATTTCTTTAGATGGAGAACGTTGATTGGTTCTCGGAGCTGTTCTCCTTCAGTTGTTGAGAGTTGATAGGCACCAGAGCCAAAAGTAGCAGTGATTACAAAGGGACCCAGCCAGTTGGGTTCGAACTTCCCCTTGCGTTCTCAATGTGATTATTTTTAGGATTTTCTCTCAACACTAGATCGCCAACCTGAAATTCTCTATGTCTGACTTTCTTGTTGTAGCCTCTAGACATTCTTTTCTGATACACTCTGAGATGATCATACGCTGCTTGCCTGCGTTCATCTAGTAATTCAAGTTCTTGTAACCTAGACACTCTGTAGTCTTCATCAGTGACAAGTCCATGCATTTTGATACTGAGTGATGGGATTTTAACCTCAATAGGCAGTACCGCTTCAGACCCATAAGCTAAAGTGAAAGGTGTAGCCCCAATAGGTGTTCTGATACTTGTTTTGTAGGCCCATTCTGATACTTGTTTTGATACTGGTTTTGATACTGGTTCTGATACTAATTTTGATACTAATTCTGATAATTGTTCTGATACTGGTTCTGATACTGATTCTAATACTGATTCTGATAATTGTTCTGATACTGGTTCTGATGCTTGTTCTGATACTGGTTGTGATACTTGTTTTGATACTGGTTGTGATACTTGTTCTGATAAATGTTTTGATACTGGTTCTGATACTTGTTCTAATAATTATTCTGATACTTGGTATACTTGATAGCATCTTTTTCCATTTGAAAACTCCCAAGCAAGATCATATCGTGCAGTCTCAATGTCTAGCAAGGTGGAGAACAAGAGGGATTAGCAAGCTGGTGGAAGAGATGGAAGACAAGAGAATGAAAGATAATGAAGGGAAGAAATTCTCAAGGGAAAACTCCTCAAGAATACCCAAGCTATGGAAAAATTGTCATGTAAAGTGCATTTGGACAAGCAATGAAAGGCTAGCATAGGATAAGTCACAAAAGTGTAATGCCAAAGCAGGAAAGGATGCAATCCAAAGGAGTAGACATGTCAAGAGGCTTCATAGCACCGTGTTTTACTCTTTCTTTCTTAGATCAAGACCAAAGGGGAAAAGGATAGCAACAGGTGAAAATGAATGAAGGAAAATAAATATGAAAGCTAAATAGGAAGGGATTGAAAGCAAGATCATCATCAGACAACTCACAAAATAGCTAAATGTTCGTGTATAGATCAACATTGTCAAGATCAAAGAGAGAAGATGAAATGGATGAAATATGTAGAAGAACTACGCATGATGCCTGATTGCCAGGTTTTCATCATGGTACTTATCCAAGGTGCCACAAGGAAGTGGTTTTCACCATAGGATGAATTTATTTCTCTTTACTTTTGCTACCAAGGCACCTGTTTCCAGGTTTTCACCAAGGCACATTTTCAATTTTTTTTAATTTTATTTTTATTTATTTATTTGGAAGAAGGCAAGCTTTTTAGATAATGCTCCTTGAAAGGATAAACCATGATATGCCAAGGAATCAAAATGATATACTCAAAGATGCTGATAGGGAAAGGGAGATGGAAGAAAAAAATGGAGGATAAGGTTTTATGTAAAGCGAGTGAGGTTGGAAGATAGGAGGAATAGGCAAATGAGGAAAAATGATAGAAGGTAGAAGGATAATGCATGGAAGGATTGTGAAAGGGTAGGTGGAAAGGAAGGCAAGATCAACGTCAACACATACCTTGAAGGGTGGTGAGAGGATGGAGGAATCTTGAATGAAGGAATACGTGAAGGAATATGGCGAATGGATAGCAGAGGTTGTGGTTTAGGCACATGGAATGGAAGAATATTTTTGGAGGGAGATGAAGTGGAAGCCTTTGGAAGCTTGAATGTCAACTTCACTTTTTTCTCAACACCAGACTCTTTCAAGAGAGACTTTGGAATCCATATAGCCTTAGGCTTTTTATTTCCTTTTGATGATCTAGAGAGAATATCTTCAATGATGGATTTTGGAACCCATACTTGTCTTGTAGTTTTTTTCTTAGATATCTCTTTTGACTTTATGTTTCCATGTCTATTAGAGGAGACATGGTGATCTTCTTTTTTTGATGGATTCTTGTATTGCTTCTTTTTCTTGTATTGAACATTCAAGTTACTTCCAAAAGACTTGGGATTTGTGGAAGAGGGAGGATATGACTGGTTTAGATGGGTGGGTGGATGAAAAGGATTCAAAGGTATGCATCTATGTTGATCTTGAGGAAAGATGGGAGATGGAGGTATGTAAGGACCTAAGATGGATGGCAAATCAAGAGAGCTAGGAGGGAAAAGTGAAGGGACATAAGGACCCAAGATGGAAGGAAGGCATGAAGCCCTTAGTAGTGGTGGAAGAGGTCCAAGGATGGAAGTGGAAGATGCAAAAGGATAATCAATAAGTTCATTAGCATCTATATGATAACCAAGGATATCAGCATCTTTAGAGTGAGCATTAGGATCTTCAATAGAATCATGGACATCTTGAATATGAGCACCTTCTTTGATAGGATTGTTCAAAGCTTGCAAAGACTTAGGAAGAGTAGAAAGTGAAAGTGAACATGGAGTGGTAGAACAAGAAGATGGAAGACTTTGATCTTGACAAGGATCTTTGGATAGCACAAGTGCATAATTTGTCTCTTGTTTTTCAATAGGCTTAACATTGGAAGGAACACCATTTTTACCAACCTTAATGGAAGTATCATCTTTGGAAAGCGCAAGTGTAGTAAGGTTATTTTGATTGTCAATAAGCTCATTAGTGTAAGTAGTAGCTTGATCTTGCTTAGGCGAAGACTTAAGACATGGTGGAATGCATGAAAAAGGGTGTATAGGATCAAAAGAACCATGAAGCGGATAAGAGACATCGGGAAAAGGAGTGGATGACATGGAGGGTTCTTGATCTTGATCTTTCTTTATGTTCTTTTCTTCATCATTTTTAGAGTCCTCTTGACATGGAGCCACTTCTAAGGACAAGGAAGCATGTTGGGATTGTATGGATGATTTTGGAAGAGATGGTGGAGGACTAGCTGAAGTAGGGATTATAGCATATGAAGGCTTAGGCTCTTTAGATTTATCATTATTGAAAGTCTTTGCAGCCAAGTGAAGGTTAGCTTGAGTTTCTTTAAGAGGTAGCCCTGGGGGATAACTATAGGGAACCACATGAAAAGTATCAGGGCTTGTGTCAGATGAAGGTTCTGTGAAAGATTTGAAAGACTCGGAAGCTTTAGGAAATGTATGGGTATTAGAGGAAGTAGGGGATGGAAGGGAACCATCACAAGACAAAGGTCCAACATTAACATGATCTTGCTTGAGAGTGTAATCTTTATTTTCAACCTGAGAGTTCTTAGAGGAGAGATCATTATAGTATGCATGTTTATAATCAGCGTGGTAAACTTTCTCTTCCTCAAGTGAAACAGATGGATCATTTGGGTATTGTGCATAGAAATCATCAAAGTCTCTTTGATAATCAGAATCATATGGATCACTCTCCTGATCTATCCAATGTGATGGCCCATTTGTAGTAAGTAGGAACGAACGACGAGGAGGACTCTTAGGAACAGAGGTGTCATAGGTATCATTACATTGTCTATCATCATAGTCATCATAGTCTCCAAAGCTAGATGTGTCACTCTCCGTGGAAGAGGTATCATATTGCTCAATTTTTTTCCAGGGGCATGGTGGCATGTACAAGTCTTTATCAAATGGAAAAGAGTATAGAGGTTCCTTTTCTTTCTCAAGTTTGTCAAGCTGGACTTGCATAGCATGTATCTGTTTCATTATAGCGGCGATCAAAATTTCTTCCTCTTGTTTACTGATTCTTTGAGACATGTGTACTGATTCTCAATAGCTATTGCTCTATTCTTGACACAATGATATTTTTGACAGATTTTGGAACTAAGCTGGAAACATTGGATATCTTGCAATTTGACAATTTCTGACAACTCTCCCAAATTTTTCCAAACGACACTCTGCAGACTCGTACGACACTGGGTAGTCTATGAAATGACATTTTCTAAACTCATACAATAGTTGGGTAATACTGAAATGACACTTGACAAAACTCGTACGACTTTTGACTTCTTGAAATGACTTTTGACTCCAGAAAGATTTTACGTCAATTTTTTTGCAAAATGTAAGGTCTTCAGTTTTGGATTGTTTGCAAATTGTACTATCTAGATTTTGAAGGTTATACCAGATTTGATCATTTTTAATAGCCAAGTAGATAAATAAGCACGCAGAACAGCAAGCAAGTGATTCCAAGCATGTCTGAAAACAATGAACAAGGGCAAAAGCAACCTTGCACATGAACAATCAAGTGACCAAATTATGCTAATCCCTGAGAGTACTAATTGTGTATGTTCTGAAAAGTTTTGCAATAACACACATATACCTGAGAATGAAAAATTGGCCTCTCTAGGGTTTTTAGTAATGGTTTGACTCTGCAACTTTTATGATTCAAAGGGGTGAACTCCAATCCCGGCGCACCAGGGTTTTGACACAGTCCGAGAACTTAATCTTCAAGAGCTGCTAGGGAGATCTGACAACCCAACAATGAACCATACCCGTGGAGATTTCTTCCACAAGGACATTTATATAGCGGTTGTCACTACCATGGCGAAAATGGCTATTACCGCTTGAGGTTCCGTCAATGCAGTTTGCCCTTTGAAGGGATTGTCCGCTACGGTTAACCCTCTCTAAAGATGACTCACAATAGTATACCACAAGGGGACTTGGCTCCAGATTCAAGGTTTTGACACCTCTTCACTTTTAACCCAAACAAAGCAAGCAGATTAATCCGACACGCTAAGACAAAGTTTTGTTCCACCAAGGTCTGTGATATCAACTCCACGTGATCTATCAACCTCTCCGGGGAGAGAATGTATCAATCAATAAGAGAAGATGCACTAACCAATTTTGATTCATCAAAGCTTGTGATATCAACCCCACGTGATCTATCAACCTCTCCGGAGAGAGAATGTGTCGATCAATAAGAGAAGATGCATTAACCAAGATGAATGTGAAATACACTAAGTATCCTCCCTACCTACAAGGATTCCATCATCAAGAAAGGATTTCGCTAGGAATCCAATCTCTCAAGAATCACGAATAGTGTTCATAGGGCCTAATTACTATGTGAGCACAGATATATTCCCGAAAGTAAATCTACCAAAAGTACCCAAAAAGTAGAAAGAGGAACACTTAACGCTTAAAGCGAATATGAGATGAGTCCACAAGGTAGAACACTTAACACCTCACACAAGCTGAAAACGAGTCCCCAACTTAGAAAATAAGTGAGTTCCTAAAAGCACAAAAGGGTTGCCAAGTGGAACACTTAACGCTTCTGTCCTGTTGACCCCTCCCCTTTATGGCACTGAGATTGCAACCACGGGGCGGAAATGAGGGGCCGGCGGATTAGCGAGTCCAATAACCCAAGATAGCAATCAAGATCAATCACAAGTATTCTAAGACTACTTAATGAATCCTTAAGGGTTCACAACCTAGTATCAATTATGCAAGTGTGTAGAAATAGATCAAAAGCATGAAAAGATGCACACAAGCTTGACACATAAGAGATTTATTTTAAGTCCCAAATCAAAATATTATTAGATAAAGGAGAATACCTGGGATCCTTGCAACGCGCTTAGTAAATTTTACTTGATTTTTAGCAATTTTTGTTGAGCTTTTCCATGCAAGCAAGTGACGAACTCTCTGCTAAAAAACTTTCAGATCAAAATTCCAAGCCGTTTGGGAGATAAAATTAAATCTTTGAAACTTTGGGGTTTTAGCTCCCAAAAAAAATCAAAACCAGCATGCAAAGGTGGGTTGCCCCACGGTGGGCGCCAGAAATGTGTGTGTGAAAATTATACCTGATCTGTATACACAACACTCAGTAAAACATTAAAGGTTAGTGATAATCAAAATCATGCAAAATTGAAAGCTATCTAACCAAGCGATTTACTGCCTTCTAATAGGTGCGAGATTAATGTTCTCAGATTGTAATCAAGATCAGTGACCTAGACGACACCTAAATGAAGGATTTGAATGCAATTCTAGATATGGAATAAATGCAATTAATCTATATTTTTGATATTTTCTATGCAATAAGAATGATAAAAATTGATATGATATGAATGCTATTGAAAACTGATATGCTATGCTAATCTAACAATGATATGAAATATGAATGCAAAAATAAGATTGATCTCATAAAAATGTCGATTCGCAAGAGCTTTGATTCTTCAATTCCAATTCTCCAGCGTGATTGTGCAAAATATGAGATGCTTGGATGCAAATTTGAGAGATGATTTGTGAAGAGCTAAAGCCTTTAATTTATAGAAATCCAGGGCTTTGGAGGTGCATGGGAAAAAGCCATAAATCACTCAAATAACTCAACTTGATTTTTGAGTTATTTTTAAATAAAAGATAATTAACTCACAAAAACATGCAAAAGCTAAGTTTTAACTCAAATTAGAAGTTTAGATCAACTTTAAAACTCGAAAAGATGTTGAGTTTCAAAAAGCTAACAACTTGCATTGATTTTCCAATTTTGAGTTTAACTGGTCCTTGAATGTGCACATGGATAATTATGATTTAATAAATAAATAAAGTGATTTATTCTCAACTTAACTGCTTTTTGAAATAAAATAATTAATTTATGGGTTAATTAACTATTTTACCAAACTTTTATTAAAAATTATATTATTAAATAATGACAACATGCTTTAATTAATTAAATAAGAATTTAATCAATTAAAGATAGGAATTTTGATTTATTGTCAAAATTAAATAATACAATTAATAATAGATAGAATTAAATTTAATTAAACAATTAAGTGGCAAATATTAAATCTAATTAATTAAATATGAAAATATTCAATTAATCAAATTTTTAGGATAAATGTGATTTATCGCCAAATAATCATTAAATTAAAGATAATTAAGATAATTAGGAATATTACTAGGAATATTCCCCGATGCAGAATTTAAGATAATCAATTATGATTCGATGATGTTAGATGTGCCTTAGGTTAGGACTTTGATGTCGATTTCATATGATTTGATGATATAGGAGGTTAATGAACTTATAGCCCATTTTTGGGGTATTACACTATTCACCACCTCTGTCTGTCCATCAGTCTGTGGATGATGTGATGAACTGAACTTCAAATCTGTCTTCAACTTCTTCCACAATGTACGCCAGAAATATCCAACAAACTTAGTATCTCGATCTGAAACTATGGTCTTTGGCAAACCATGAAGTCTCACTACTCTGAAAAACAATTTTGCTACATGAACAACATCATTAGTCTTCTTGCAGGGAATGAAATGTGCCATCTTTGAAAATCTATCAACCACCACAAAAATTGAATCATGTCCCCACTGTGTCTTCGGTAAACCAAGAACAAAGTCCATACTGATATCCTCCCAAGGCTTCTCTGGTACGGGTAATGGCTGATACAATCTTGTATTCTGCTTCACTCCTTTCGCCATCTGACATACTCTACAACTCTGTACAAACTTCTTCACATCTTGCTGCAACTGTGGCCAATAATAATTCTCACTAACCAAACCAAAGGTTTTATCACGACCAAAATGTTCAGCCAATCCTCCACTATGCTTCTCCTTGATGAGATTCTCCCTCATAAAACTTCGTGGGATGCACAACTGATTCCCTCTAAAGAGCATATCATCCTGGATGATGAAATCCAACCATTTTGTCCTGTCTAGAGTAACAGGTTCTGTACAAGCTTTCCAAGCTTCACCAAAATCAGGATCTTCTGGATACAAATTCTTGAGTTCCTTGAATCCAACCACCTCAATCTGCATTTCTGTCAGCAATAGTTGCCTTCTGCTAAGAGCATCTGCAACCCTATTAGACTTTCCACTTCTGTGTTTCAAAACAAATGTATAACTCTGCAAAAACTCAACCCATTTCAAATGCCTTTGATTCAATTTTCCTTGACTATTCAAATATTGCAAAGCTTGATGATCAGTATACAAAACAAACTCCTTAAGAAGTAGATAATGTCTCCACTTCTTTAATGCCTGAACTATAGCATAAAATTCTTGATCATAAACAGAATATTTCCTCTTGGCATCATTTAACTTCTCACTGAAATAAGCAACAGGTTTACCTTCTTGGCTCATAACAGCCCCTTAACTTAAACTCTTTTCTATCCCCTCTCATTGTTTCAGTCAAGGGTCCACAAATACTAAAAAAATTTCTGATAAACTTTCTGTAAAAGCTAGCTAGACCATGAAAAGATCTTACCTCAGTAGCACTCCTTGGATTAGGCCATTCAAGGATAGCCTGTACCTTCTCTGGGTCCATTTTTAGACCTTCTGCTGAAACTATAAATCCCAAATACACTAACTCTTTCTTCACAAAATTGTACTTCTTCAAATTAATCAACAATTTCTCTTCTCTCAGCTTCTCAAATACCATACGAATATGCATCATATGCTCATCCAATGTCTTACTAAAGATCAAAATATTATCTAGGTAAACAATGACAAACTTACCCAGAAATTCTTTCAGAACCTCATTCATGAGCCGCATGAAAGTGCTCGGTGCATTGGTTAGCCCAAAAGGCATGACTAACCACTCATATAGTCATTCCTTTGTCTTGAAGGCAGTCTTTCATTCATCTCCTTCTCTGATCCGAATCTGGTGATATCCACTCTTCAGATCTATCTTTGAGAAATACACAGCTCCACTCAAACAGTCCATAATATCATCCATTCGTGGCAATGGAAACCTATACTTGATTGTGATCTTGTTTATTGCTCTGGAATCTGTACACATCCTCCATTCTCCATTCTTCTTTGGTGCTAATACCGCTGGTACAGCACAGGGACTCAGACTCTCACGGATCAATCCTTTCTGTAACAACTCATGTACTTGTCTGTTCAACTCCTCACTTTCTGCAGGTGTCATTCTGTGTGCTGCCTTGTTCGACAAACTCGCTCCTGGGATCAAGTCCATCTGATGATTGATCTTCCTGACTGGTGGTAATCCATCAGACACGTTATCGGATACAATATCCTGAAACTCATTCAACAAATCTACAACTTCTACAGGAACATCTTCTACTTTCTCTTTACCAGCTTTTGGAATTAAAGCAAAACATACATGCTCATGCCTCATACCATCTAGGAAATTTCTTCCATCAACAAAAGTTATCCTTGCATTACCACATACCTTTTCTTCAGTCTCCTTCAATGGTTTTAGCTTATGTCGCACTCCATCCTTTGTCAGGGAATAGGTATTCGCACGACCATCATGTACAGCACATCTGTCAAACTGCCATGGTCTACCCAACAACATATGACATGCATCCATAGATATGATATCACACAATACCTCATCTTGGTATCCGCCAATCTTGAACTTCACCAGGCATTGTTCATTGACCATGACCCTGTGGTCATCCTGTACCCAGGCAATCTGATATGGATGTGGGTGTTTCTGTCTCTTGAGCTTCAACTTTGTCACCATCTCTTCTGACACCAAATTGTCAGTGCTTCCACTATCAATAATCACATCACAACATTTACCTTCACACTTGCACCTGGTGCAAAACAGGCTCCTCCTTTGCTCAGGTTCATTCTCACCACTCAACAGGACTCTTCGGTTAATCAACGTTTCTCCTCTTTCAGCATCTTCAGAATTTGATGATCTGGCATCTTCATCTACATGTGCAACTCTGGCCTGGCCTTCATTTCTCCTGTCTGTTCTGCCTTGGCGCTGAGGACATTCAAATGCCCTATGACCTTCTTCTCCACAGTGAAAACATGTTCCACGGAAGCCACCTCTTCCAGATCCTTGTCCTCTTCCTCTTCCTCTCTGATCTCTATTATTCTGATCCTGGAAGCGATTGAAATTATTTCCTTGCTGATTCTGACTGCTACTGGCCTCATCTTTCTTTTTGGGATCTTCATTTCGGCCACCATATGATCGTCCACCAGATCGTCCACCGCGACCTCTTCCGTTTTGTCTGCTCTCAAACTTCTTGTTCAGCTTTTCCTCTACTTTTAGGGCAAACTGGTATGCATCTTCAATACTATTCATTCGAACCAGATTCAGCTCCTCCTGAATGCTTGGCCTCAACCCATTTAGGTACCGGGCAACTTTCTCCTTATCAGCTTCTGCATGGCCTGTTCTGATGAGAAGTCGATAGAACTCCTCTGTATACTCCTGAATAGATCTTCCTGCTTGCTTCAAACTCTACATTTTCTTCAGTAGGTCAAGCTCATAATCAACAGGAATGAACTGTCGCTTCAATTTATCCACCATCCGATCCCATCTCGTGATTTTCTCCTTTCCCCTTCTATTTCGCTCTAACTGAATCTCTTGCCACCATATCTTCGCATGACCTTTTAGTCTGGCCTTCGCAAATTTGACCCTATCAGGATCCTCAACATTTTCATACTCAAAATATTCTTCACATTCATTGATCCAGTCGATCAATTCTTCTGGGTTAAGATTTCCAGAAAATGTAGGAACCTGAATCTTAGGTCTTTTCCCAATCTTGGAAATCGCCCGAAAAAAGTCTTTCTTCCTCCTGGTTCACAATTTCAACTTCTCCTTCTTGATATTCTTCTTCGGCTTCATCCTCGCTTTCATCTCTGACATTAAGATTCATTCCTCTGCGAATCTCTTCTTGCAATGCTCGCACTTGTCTCTGCAGCTCTCTAACCTCAGGTGTCACAACACCAGCTCTTCCGCCACGTTCCCTTTGTGGAGGCATTTTCGCGATGCGCACTGAAACCCTAGCCACGGTCCTGGTGCAAATTGCCTCACAGTCGGCGATCTGTTTACACACTCAAGAACTCCTGCTCTGATACCACTTGATAAAAAGGTGCTCCCCTTAATACCACAAACACATAACAGACATAGAGAAACAACAACAATAATATGCAAGAACAGAAAATTGGCTTCTTATTATCTCCACAAATGTGGAATTACAAACTTTCAGAATTACAATATGCAAAGCCACATGGGCATTCCCTTACAATATTCTGTAGGACAAAGCCTCGAGCTATTACCCAGATCTACTACCCAGAACTATTCTCAACTGCCTAAGTCAATAATACAGCCTTCCTTATATAGGCAATTTTCACCCCCTGGGAAGGTTCCAGAATTTTAGCCAATAAGGCCGACCAAACTTAGAATTATTTTTATTTTATATTTCATTACATCATAGTCGGCTCAAGATAACCTTTGAAACTCGAATAGAAATTTTGAAGAAAAATCATCTTCCGCCATTTCAGGTGACCCAACTTCCGAAGACCATAAGTCATCACCAGTTGACCCGATTGACTATTGTAACCCCATTTCGGAAAGGGCGCGAGGAGCTCTACAACGCTTGAATCAAGCAAGCTTCATTCTACCCAAAATTCAACCTCATCCGGGGCCTCTAAAGCCTTCAAAATTGAGTTCGAAGTTTCTGTACCCTGCTGCCAATACCGAAAATCTTCAATATCTTCCAATATACACTTGATCTGGCAATGAAACTTTACTGGCAGACTTATATGACCAAAATGAACCTCCAAGAAAGAAATCAGATCATTCTGAGCACATACAAAAATTACCAAAAATAGTAACTTTCCATAAATAGCAGCTCTGCACTAAATTAGCCCTTATTGAATATAAAAATAGAAATAATTTTGGGTGATGCAAGATTGCTCTTACACCCAGGATGCTCCTGCATCAGACACCCGGGGTAATTTGAGAAGTGACCCTGTCACGACTCAGGTGTATAGAGGAAAGCCAAGACGGCTAACCTCCTCCTTTGTCAGCCATGATGAATCTTCAACAGGTCATCCTTTCCACTTGACCAGATATTCTTCATATGTCCTGTTCCTTGTGCTTCTGCCAACACGACTGTCCAGTATATCTTCGATCTCCTTAGTGTCTGAACTAGTTGCTGGAATACTCCACTGTGCTGTTGTGATCTCATCTTCAACACCTCCTTCATGATACTCTGTCAGATCTGAAATGTTAAACACTGGTGAAATATTCAGCTCACTGGGCAATTCTACCTCATATGCATTTCCTGAATCATGCTTCTTCAGTATCCTACATGGCCCAAACTTCTTCATTTTCAGCTTGTTATATGTACCAACTGGAAACCACTCCTTCCGCAAATGAACCATGACTTCATCACCAACCTGAAATTCCTTATACCTCCTTTTCTCATCTGCCTTAGCCTTATACTGTGCATTCATCTTGGTAATATGCTTCCTCACCTCCCCATGGATGTTCTTCAAGTGTTCTGCAAAATCCTTAGCTTCAGCACTACTTATTTCTCCTTTATCTATCTTCCTCAATTCAGATGCATTTCTTGGACTACTTCCATATACAATCTGGAATGGTGATTTACCAGTGCTCCTGTTGACAGAATTATTGTATGCAAATTCTGCCTGTGGTAAAATCAAATCCCACCCTGTTGGCTTATCTCCAACCAAACATCTCAGCAAATTTCTCAAACTCCTATTCACCACCTCTGTCTGTCCCTCAGTCTGTGGATGATGTGATGAACTGAACTTCAAATCTGTCTTCAACTTCTTCCACAATGTACACCAGAAATATCCAACAAACTTAGTATCTCGATCTGAAACTATGGTCTTTGGCAAACCATGAAGTCTCACTACTTCTCTGAAAAACAATTCTGCTACATGAACAGCATCATTAGTCTTCTTGCAGGGAATGAAATGTGCCATCTTTGAAAATCTATCAACCACCACAAAAATTGAATCATGTCCCCGCTGTGTCCTCGGTAAACCAAGAACAAAGTCCATACTGATATCCTCCCAAGGCTTCTCTGGTACGGGTAATGGCTGATACAATCCTGTATTCTGCTTCACTCCTTTCGCCATCTGACATACTCTACAACTCTGTACAAACTTCTTCACATCTTGCTGCAACTGTGGCCAATAATAATTCTCACTAACCAAACCAAGGGTTTTATCACGACCAAAATGTCCAGCCAATCCTCCACTATGCTTCTCCTTCATGAGATTCTCCCTCATAGAACTTCGTGGGATGCACAACTGATTCCCTCTGAATAGCATATCATCCTGGATGATGAAATCCAACCATTTTGTCCTGTCTAGAGTAACAGGTTCTGTACAAACTTTCCAAGCTTCACCAAAATCAGGATCCTCTGGATACAAATTCTTGAGTTCCTTGAATCCAACCACCTCAATCTGCATTTCTGTCAGCAATAGTTGCCTTCTGCTAAGAGCATCTCCAACCCTATTAGACTTTCCACTTCTGTGTTTCAAAACAAATGTATAACTCTGCAAAAACTCAACCCATTTCAAATGCCTTTGATTCAATTTTCCTTGACTATTCAAATATTGCAAAGCTTGATGATCAGTATACAAAACAAACTCATTAGGAAGTAGATAATGTCTCCACTTCCTTAATGCCTGAACTATAGCATAAAATTCTTGATCATAAACAGAATATTTCCTCTTGGCATCATTTAACTTCTCACTGAAATAAGCAACAGGTTTACCTTCTTGGCTCATAACAGCCCCTATTGCAGTACCACTAGCATCACAATCTACTTGAAACACCTTATTAAAATCTGGAAGTGCTAAAACAGGTTGTTCTGTAACTTTTTGTTTCAACAATTGAAAACTTTTTTCTGCCCCATTAGTCCACTCAAACTCTTTTCTATCCCCTCTCATTGTTTCAGTCAAGGGTCCACAAATACTGCTAAAGTTTCTGATAAACTTTCTGTAAAAGCTAGCTAGACCATGAAAAGATCTTACCTCAGTAGCACTCCTTGGATTAGGCCATTCAAGGATAGCCTGTACCTTCTCTGGGTCCATTTTTAGACCTTCTGCTGAAACTACAAATCCCAAATACACTAACTCTTTCTTCACAAAACTGCACTTCTTCAAATTAATCAATAATTTCTCTTCTCTGAGCTTCTCAAATACCATACGAATATGCATCATATGCTCATCCAATGTCTTACTAAAGATCAAAATATCATCTAGGTAAACAATGACAAACTTACCCAGAAATTCTTTTAGAACCTCATTCATGAGCCGCATGAAAGTGCTCGGTGCATTGGTTAGCCCAAAAGGCATGACTAACCACTCATAGTCCTTCCTTTGTCTTGAAGGCAGTCTTTCATTCATCTCCTTCTCTGATCTGAATCTGGTGATATCCACTCTTCAGATCTATCTTTGAGAAATACACAGCTCCACTCAAACAGTCCATAATATCATCCATTCGTGGCAATGGAAACCTATACTTGATTGTGATCTTGTTTATTGCTCTGGAATCTGTACACATCCTCCATTCTCCATTCTTCTTTGGTGCTAATACCGCTGGTACAGCACAGGGACTCAGACTCTCACGGATCAATCCTTTCTGTAACAACTCATGTACTTGTCTGTTCAACTCCTCACTTTCTGCAGGTGTCATTCTGTGTGCTGCCTTGTTCGACAAACTCGCTCTTGGGATCAAGTCCATCTGATGACTGATCTTCCTGACTGGTGGTAATCCATCAGGCACGTTATCGGATACAATATCCTGAAACTCATTCAACAAATCTACAACTTCTACAGGAACATCTTCTACTTTCTCTTTACCAGCTTTTGGAATTAAAGCAAAACATACATGCTCATGCCTCATACCATCTAGGAAATTTCTTCCATCAACAAAAGTTATCCTTGCATTACCACATACCTTTTCTTCAGTCTCCTTCAATGGTTTTAGCTTATGTCGCACTCCATCTTTTGTCAGGGAATAGGTATTCGCACGACCATCATGTACAGCACATCTGTCAAACTGCCATGGTCTACCCAACAACATATGACATGCATCCATAGATATGATATCACACAATACCTCATCTTGGTATCCGCCAATCTTGAACTTCACCAGGCATTATTCATTGACCATGACCCTGTGGTCATCCTGTACCCAGGCAATCTGATATGGATGTGGGTGTTTCTGTCTCTTGAGCTTCAACTTTGTCACCATCTCTTCTGACACCAAATTGTCAGTGCTTCCACTATCAATAATCACATCACAACATTTACCTTCACACTTGCACCTGGTGCGAAACAGGCTCCTCCTTTGCTCAGGTTCATTCTCACCACTCAACAGGACTCTTCGGTTAATCAACGTTTCTCCTCTTTCAGCATCTTCAGAATTTGATGATCTGGCATCTTCATCTACATGTGCAACTCTGGCCTGGCCTTCATTTCTCCTGTCTGTTCTGCCTTGGCGCTGAGGACATTCAAATGCCCTATGACCTTCTTCTCCACAGTGAAAACATGTTCCACGGAAGCCACCTCTTCCAGATCCTTGTCCTCTTCCTCTTCCTCTCTGATCTCTATTATTCTGATCCTGGAAGCGATTGAAATTATTTCCTTGCTGATTCTGACTGCTACTGGCCTCATCTTTCTTTTTGGGATCTTCATTTCGGCCACCATATGATCGTCCACCAGATCGTCCACCGCGACCTCTTCTGTTTTGTCTGCTCTCAAACTTCTTGTTCAGCTTTTTCTCTACTTTTAGGGCAAACTGGTATGCATCTTCAATACTATTCATTCGAACCAGATTCAGCTCCTCCTGAATGCTTGGCCTCAACCCATTTAGGTACCGGGCAACTTTCTCCTTATCAGATTCTGCATGGCCTGTTCTGATGAGAAGTCGATAGAACTCCTCTGTATACTCCTGAACAGATCTTCCTGCTTGCTTCAAACTCTGCATTTTCTTCAGTAGGTCAAGCTCATAATCAACAGGAATGAACTGTCACTTCAATTTATCCACCATCCGATCCCATCTCGTGATTTTCTCCTTTCCCCTTCTATTTCACTCCAATTGAATCTCTTGCCACCATATCTTCACATGACCTTTTAGTCTGGCCTTCGCAAATTTGACCGTATCAGGATCCTCAACATCTTCATACTCAAAATATTCTTCACATTCATTGATCTAGTTGATCAATTCTTCTGGGTTAAGATTTCCAGAAAAGGTAGGAACCTCAATTTTAGGTCTTTTCCCAATTTTGGAAATCGCCCGAAAAAGTCTTTCTTCCTCTTAGTTCACAATTTCAACTTCTCTTTCTTGATATTCTTCTTCGGCTTCATCCTCGCTTTCATCTCTGACATTAAGATTCATTCCTCTGCGAATCTCTTCTTGTAATGCTTGCACTTATCTCTGCAGCTCTCTAACCTCAGGTGTCACAACACCAGCTCTTCCGCCACGTTCCCTTCGTGGAGGCATTTTCGCGATGCGCGCTGAAACCCTAGCCACGGTACTGGTGCAAACTGCCTCACAGTCGGCGATCTGTTTACACACTCAAGAACTCCTGCTCTGATACCACTTGATGAAGGGTGCTCCCCTTAATACCACAAACACATAACAGACATAGAGAAACAACAACAATAATATGCAAAAACAGAAAATTGGCTTCTTATTATCTCCACAAATGTGGAATTACAAACTTTCAGAATTACAATATGCAAAGCCACATGGGCATTCCCTTACAATATTCTGTAGGACAAAGCCTCGAGCTATTACCCAGATCTACTACCCAGAACTATTCTCAACTGCCTAAGACAATAATACAGCCTTCCTTATATAGGCAATTTTCACCGCCTGGGAAGGTTCCAGAATTTTAGCCAATAAGGCCGACCAAACTTAGAATTATTTTTATTTTACATTTCATTACATCATAGTCAGCTCAAGATAACCTTTGAAACCTGAACAGAAATTTTGAAGAAAAATTATTTTCCGCCATTTCAGGTGACCCAACTTCCGAAGACCATAATTTATTACCAGTTGACCCGATTGACTATTGTAACCCCATTTCGCAAAGGGCGCGAGGAGCTCTACAACACTTGAATTAAGCAAGCTTCATTCAGCCCAAAATTCAACCTCATCCGGGGCCTCTAAAGCCTTCAAAATTGAGTTTGAAGTTTCTGTACCCTGCTGCCAATACCGAAAATATTCAATATCTTCCAATATACACTTGATCTGGCAATGAAACTTTACTGGCAGACTTATATGACCAAAATGAACCTCCAAAAAAGAAATCAGATCATTCTGAGCACATACAAAAATTACCAAAAATAGTAACTTTCCATAAATAGCAGCTCTGCACTAAATTAGCCCTTATTGAATATAAAAATAGAAATATTTTTGGGTGATGCAAGATTGCTCTTACACCCAGGATGCTCCTGCATCAGACACCCGGGGTAATTTGAGAAGTGACGCTGTCACGACTCAGGTGTATAGAGGAAAGCCAAGACGGCTAACCTCCTCCTTTGTCAGCCATGATGAATCTTCAACAGGTCGTCCTTTCCACTTGACCAGATATTCTTCATATGTCCTGTTCCTTGTGCTTCTGCCAACACGACTGTCCAGTATATCTTCGATCTCCTTAGTGTCTGAACTAGTTGCTGGAATACTCCACTGTGCTGTTGTGATCTCATCTTCAACACCTCCTTCATGATACTCTGTCAGATCTGAAATGTTAAACACTGGTGAAATATTCAGCTCACTGGGCAATTCTACCTCATATGCATTTCTTGAATCATGCTTCTTCAGTATCCTACATGGCCCAAACTTCTTCATTTTCAGCTTGTTATATGTACCAACTGGAAACCGCTCCTTCCGCAAATGAACCATGACTTCATCACCAACCTGAAATTCCTTATACCTCCTTTTCTCATCTGCCTGAGCCTTATACTGTGCATTCATCTTGTTAATATGCTTCCTCACCTCCCCATGGATGTTCTTCAAGTGTTCTGCAAAATCCTCAGCTTCAGCACTACTTATTTCTCCTTTATCTATCTTCCTCAATTCAGATGCATTTCTTGGACTACTTCCATATACAATCTGGAATGGTGATTTACCAGTGCTCCTGTTGACAGAATTATTGTATGCAAATTCCGCCTGTGGTAAAATCAAATCCCACCCTGTTAGCTTATCTCCAACCAAACATCTCAGCAAATTTTTCAAACTCCTATTCACCACCTCTGTCTGTCCATCAGTCTGTGGATGATGTGATGAACTGAACTTCAAATCTGTCTTCAACTTCTTCCACAATGTACGCCAGAAATATCCAACAAACTTAGTATCTCGATCTGAAACTATGGTCTTTGGCAAACCATGAAGTCTCACTACTTCTCTGAAAAACAATTCTACTACATGAACAGCATCATTAGTCTTCTTGCAGGGAATGAAATGTGCCATCTTTGAAAATCTATCAACCACCACAAAAATTGAATCATGTCCCCGCTGTGTCCTCGGTAAACCAAGAACAAAGTCCATACTGATATCCTCCCAAGGCTTCTCTGGTACGGGTAATGGCTGATACAATCCTATATTCTGCTTCACTCCTTTCGCCATCTGACATACTCTACAACTCTGTACAAAATTCTTCACATCTTGCTGCAACTGTGGCCAATAATAATTCTCACTAACCAAACCAAGGGTTTTATCACGACCAAAATGTCCAGCCAATCCTCCACTATGCTTCTCCTTGATGAGATTCTCCATCATAGAACTTCATGGGATGCACAACTGATTCCCTCTGAATAGCATATCATCCTGGATGATGAAATCCAACCATTTTGTCCTGTCTAGAGTAACAGGTTCTGTACAAGCTTTCCAAGTTTCACCAAAATCAAGATCCTCTGGATACAAATTCTTGAGTTCCTTGAATCCAACCACCTCAATCTGCATTTCTGTCAGCAATAGTTGCCTTCTGCTAAGAGCATCTCCAACCCTATTAGACTTTCCACTTCTGTGTTTCAAAACAAATGTATAACTCTGCAAAAACTCAACCCATTTCAAATGCCTTTGATTCAATTTTCCTTGACTATTCAAATATTGCAAAGCTTGATGATCAGTATACAAAAAAAACTCATTAGGAAGTAGATAATGTCTCCACTTCTTTAATGCCTGAACTATAGCATAAAATTCTTGATCATAAGCAGAATATTTCCTCTTGGCATCATTTAACTTCTCACTGAAATAAGCAACAGGTTTACCTTCTTGGCTCATAACAGCCCCTATTGCAGTACCACTAGCATCACAATCTACTTGAAACACCTTATTAAAATCTGGAAGTGCTAAAACAGGTTGTTCTGTAACTTTTTGTTTCAACAATTGAGAACTCTTTTCTGCCCCATTAGTCCACTTAAACTCTTTTCTATCCCCTCTCATTGTTTCAGTCAAGGGTCCACAAATACTGCTAAAGTTTCTGATAAACTTTTTGTAAAAGCTAGCTAGACCATGAAAAGATCTTACCTCAGTAGCACTCCTTGGAGTAGGCCATTCAAGGATAGCCTGTACCTTCTCTGGGTCCATTTTTAGACCTTTTGCTGAAACTACAAATCCCAAATACACTAACTCTTTCTTCACAAAACTACACTTCTTCAAATTAATCAACAATTTCTCTTCTCTCAGCTTCTCAAATACCATACGAATATGCATCATATGCTCATCCAATGTCTTACTAAAGATCAAAATATCATCTAGGTAAACAATGACAAACTTACCCAGAAATTCTTTCAGAACCTCATTCATGAGCCGCATGAAAGTGCTCGGTGCATTGGTTAGCCCAAAAGGCATGACTAACCACTCATATAGTCCTTCCTTTGTCTTGAAGGCAGTCTTCCATTCATCTCCTTCTCTGATCCGAATCTGGTGATATCCACTCTTCAGATCTATCTTTGAGAAATACACAGCTCCACTCAAACAGTCCATAATATCATCCATTCGTGGCAATGGAAACCTATACTTGATTGTGATCTTGTTTATTGCTCTGGAATCTGTACACATCCTCCATTCTCCATTCTTCTTTGGTGCTAATACCGCTGGTACAGCACAGGGACTCAGACTCTCACGGATCAATCCTTTCTGTAACAACTCATGTACTTGTCTGTTCAACTCCTCACTTTCTGCAGGTGTCATTCTGTGTGCTGCCTTGTTCGGAAAACTCGCTCCTGGGATCAAGTCCATCTGATGACTGATCTTCCTGACTGGTGGTAATCCATCAGGCACGTTATCGGATACAATATCCTGAAACTCATTCAACAAATCTACAACTTCTACAGGAACATCTTCTACTTTCTCTTTACCAGCTTTTGGAATTAAAGCAAAACATACATGCTCATGCCTCATACCATCTAGGAAATTTCTTCCATCAACAAAAGTTATCCTTGCATTACCACATACCTTTTCTTCAGTCTCCTTCAATGGTTTTAGCTTATGTCGCACTCCATCCTTTGTCAGGGAATAGGTATTCGCACGACCATCATGTACAGCACATCTGTCAAACTGCCATGGTCTACCCAACAACATATGACATGCATCCATAGATATGATATCACACAATACCTCATCTTGGTATCCGCCAATCTTGAACTTCACCAGGCATTATTCATTGACCATGACCCTGTGGTCATCCTGTACCCAAGCAATCAGATATGGATGTGGGTGTTTCTGTCTCTTGAGCTTCAACTTTGTCACCATCTCTTCTGACACCAAATTGTCAGTGCTTCCACTATCAATAATCACATCACAACATTTACCTTCACACTTGCACCTGGTGCGAAACAGGCTCCTCCTTTGCTCAGGTTCATTCTCACCACTCAACAGGACTCTTCGGTTAATCAACATTTCTCCTCTTTCAGCATCTTCAGAATTTGATGATCTGGCATCTTCATCTACATGTGCAACTCTGGCCTGGCCTTCATTTCTCCTGTCTGTTCTGCCTTGGCGCTGAGGACATTCAAATGCCCTATGACCTTCTTCTCCACAGTGAAAACATGTTCCACGGAAGCCACCTCTTCCAGATCCTTGTCCTCTTCCTCTTCCTCTCTGATCTCTATTATTCTGATCTTGGAAGCGATTGGAATTATTTCCTTGCTGATTCTGACTGCTACTGGCCTCATCTTTCTTTTTGAGATCTTCATTTCGGCCACCATATGATCGTCCACCAGATCGTCCACCGCGACCTCTTCCGTTTTGTCTGCTCTCAAATTTCTTGTTCAGCTTTTCCTCTACTTTTAGGGAAAACTGGTATGCATCTTCAATACTATTCATTCGAACCAGATTCAGCTCCTCCTGAATGCTTGGCCTCAACCCATTTAGGTACCGGGCAACTTTCTCCTTATCAGCTTCTGCATGGCCTGTTCTGATGAGAAGTCGATAGAACTCCTCTGTATACTCCTGAACAGATCTTCCTGCTTACTTCAAACTCTGCATTTTCTTCAGTAGGTCAAGCTCATAATCAACAGGAATGAACTGTCGCTTCAATTTATCCACCATCCGATCCCATCTCATGATTTTCTCCTTTCCCCTTCTATTTCGCTCCAACTGAATCTCTTGCCACCATATCTTCACATGACCTTTTAGTCTGGCCTTCGCAAATTTGACCCTATCAGGATCCTCAACATCTTCATACTCAAAATATTCTTCACATTCATTGATCCAGTCGATCAATTCTTCTGGGTTAAGATTTTCAGAAAATGTAGGAACCTGAATCTTAGGTCTTTTCCCAATCTTGAAAATCGCCCGAAAAAGTCTTTCTTCCTCCTGGTTCACAATTTCAACTTCTCCTTCTTGATATTCTTCTTCGGCTTCATCCTCGCTTTCATCTCTGACATTAAGATTCATTCCTCTGCGAATCTCTTCTTGCAATGCTCGCACTTGTCTCTGCAGCTCTCTAACCTCAGGTGTCACAACACCAGCTCTTCCGCCACGTTCCCTTCGTGGAGGCATTTTCGCGATGCGCGCTGAAACCCTAGCCACGGTCCTGGTGCAAACTGCCTCACGGTCGGCGATCTGTTTACACACTCAAGAACTCCTGCTCTGATACCACTTGATGAAGGGTGCTCCCCTTAATACCACAAACACATAACAGACATAGAGAAACAACAACAATAATATGCAAGAACAGAAAATTGGCTTCTTATTATCTCCACAAATGTGGAATTACAAACTTTCAGAATTACAATATGCAAAGCCACATGGGCATTCCCTTACAATATTCTGTAGGACAAAGCCTCGAGCTATTACCCAGATCTACTACCCAGAACTATTCTCAACTGCCTAAGACAATAATACAGCCTTCCTTATATAGGCAATTTTCACCGCCTGGGAAGGTTCCAGAATTTTTGCCAATAAGGCCGACCAAACTTAGAATTATTTTTATTTTACATTTCATTACATCATAGTCAGCTCAAGATAACCTTTGAAACCCGAACAGAAATTTTGAAGAAAAATCATTTTCTGCCATTTCAGGTGACCCAACTTCCGAAGACCATAAGTCATCACCAGTTGACCCGATTGACTATTGCAACCCCATTTCGGAAAGGGCGCGAGGAGCTCTACAAAGCTTGAATCAAGCAAGTTTCATTCAGCCCAAAATTCAACCTCATTCGGGGCCTCTAAAGCCTTCAAAATTGAGTTCAAAGTTTTTGTACCCTGCTGCCAATACCGAAAATCTTCAATATCTTCCAATATACACTTGATCTGGCAATGAAACTTTACTGGCAGACTTATATGACCAAAATGAACCTCCAAGAAAGAAATCAGATCATTCTGAGCACATACAAAAATTACCAAAAATAGTAACTTTCCATAAATAGCAGCTCTGCACTAAATTAGCCCTTATTGAATATAAAAACAGAAATATTTTTGGGTGATGCAAGATTGCTCTTACACCCAGGATGCTCCTGCATCAGTAACACCCCGCAAGGGAACCCAAAAGAAACTAACCTAGAACATGATACTAAGTTTGGTGAATAATTTTTTTTTCTAAAGTTAAGATTCAAGATATACAATTACATGAAAGCAATAACCATTATCTCACATAACACACAACGTAAACACAGGTTACAAATCTAATGGGTCCCATGATGTAGTATTACTTACTAACATAACATATTGAATAACATCAACAAAAGATTTGATAAATTAAATACCGCAATTACATCGTAATGTTTACATCTCATGAACAAACATTAAACCTAATAAACATACATCCACTGCACATGTCGCAGGGTATGCATTAATCATTCTAACAACTAAATAACAATATCTAGATTAGGTATCACATGCGATACTCTAATACAAGATTTACAATAAAGAATAAGTATATATATGAACATCAATGATGAAGTAGCACAAGGAATCCAACTGTAAAGACACCATCAAGCACTAGTACCAGGACATCGAATCTCGAATGGTAAAGAATCACTACCACCCTTCCGTGTAGAACCACAAAGGTCTACCCCACCGTGTTGAGGAGATAACATTGGACCCCAATCGGATAATCAAGTCAATACAGGAAAAACCACTACGAAAAGAAATCATGATAGCTTACTAACTCAAGGTCAACAAAAGTAGTGAAAGGTATGACTCACTAATCCAGAGGCAACTGACCATGTAGGATAACTAGACTATGTATAGGCAAGTGTCATTGTGTATGTCTAACCCTTGAGTCTCATCCTGGTAATCACTTTGGATCCCGACACTCAAGTGACCATACACGGATCAATGACTTCTCATATAGACGAAGCCATTAACTATGCTAGACACACACCTCTCAAGGCAGCAAGCATCTTCTCCATTCTTACCTTAGTCTGTACTAGCACTAAAGCATGGGTGAGGAACTTATCATACTAGGTTCATTTATTTCTCCTTAATTTACTAAGTTATCACTTGATTACGAATACTTACAATAAGTGATCCTGGCAACCACTTATGGGCCTTGATACTTATTGCAAGCCACCTCCTTACACATATCTAGGTAAACTACCCTAGGCTCATAGATCTCTCCTAGATCAAAACTTAGATAAAACAACTAGTCATACATCTAGATTCATCTCAGAAACTAGGATTGACTACATAAACATATTCACTGAATCATATAGTACAACAAGAGCCTATAAGGTCAACTAGAAAAAGTATAATACACACTCACGCCAAACAAAGAAACAACATGAACAATAGACAATTCCCAAGCCTCTGTCTCTCCTAGGTCATCTAATCCCCATTAAACTGACAAACTCGACATCTAGGAAAGATAAACCCATATTGAATTTAACAGCCAATTTCAGTAGAAAATAATGCATTTTCAAATGAAAAGAAAACTTATATGTTTTCAACATTAAGTAAAAGTCCAATTTGTACACATAATTTCATCACATAAAACTCTTCACACTTAAGCTAGGTTAAACAAGTAACCCAAATCCAACTCAATCAATCAAACCTAAGTTATTGATCAAATAGATTTAATAAAATTCACTAACATGTTTAGTACATAGAATCCACTAAACTCCTAAAAGAAAACAATAGATAAGTTTAAGCCAAAGTCCCATTAAAACCCATCTATACTCTAAAACAATATCGAATAAAAACTATCAATATAAAATCTACCAATATTAATTTAATCCATAACAACAATTATTTGCATATGTAACAATTACCAATTTTTAAATACAATCTATTAACAAAAATTATTATTGTTTAATAATAATTGTTAATAAATAAAAATAACATTAATATCAATTTATTCCTATTAATAAAAATTTTTAAAACTAATTAATAAAAATAAGCTAAGAAACTCAATAAATTAATAAACTTAATTCTTAACAAATTTATTAATTAACATAATAATCAAATTTCATTATAACAAATTTAATATAAAAAAATCTATAATAACAAATTTGAAACAAACAAATTTAATATAAAACAAATTTTATTTTATAAAAAAAAAAAAAATCAAAACAACTTAAATAAATGCCAAATTACAAGTGGGAGGGTCCCACGTGGTACCCCACCCCACTGGCGCTGGGCGCTATAGTCATAGACTGTCGTGCCAGCCCACTCACGGGCCCCCGTACACCGCTCTACGGTACACTTTGGTGGTGGAGTGGGGAGTGGGGGTTGGTGGCCCCATTCCCCAACAAACTTAATAAAAAATTTTAAATTTTTTTTTATTTAATATAAATTGCTTGAAAAACTTTCAAATTGCCACATGACACTTATAAAGTGTCAATTTTTTTAAAAAAAATATTGAAGGTATTTTATTTTAATTAAAAAGAAAAGCCAGACAAGCAATAAGAGTATTTCCGAAAATAGAATACACAGACCTGTAGGAAAATTTTTCTAGAAATGGAAATTTTCCCCTTTCACACACATAGAGATTTTTATTTTTATTTTGTCTCTTTCTTATTTGTTTGTAAAATGTGTATTCTAATACAATAATAAAATTTACAAACAAAGCATGCCAAAAAGAAATTACTGGTGTATTATTTTCTTACTGTCATTTTTCATAGAGGGGGTATTTTTTTGCCCAGAATTCATTTTTGCACTCCAAATACATTTTTTCTTCACAACCCATTTAATAAATTTATCTTCTCTATAGTTTTACTATACTAGAATTGATTTTCTCATTTTCTATAAGTTCTAGGTGGAATTTTTCCCAAAAATTTTGCCAGCATTTCCCTACTGTGCCAAGTAATAATAAAATACTGAAAAAGCTTTCTAATAGCTTTTAAAATCCTAAAAATGAAAGCTTAACCAGAATTACTAATCTAACCCTCAGAATCAAACAAACAAAGCAAATTTACATAATTCTCTATAGACAAAAATATTAGAAAATTCATCAAAACCCTACCTCAATTCCAATGCTATAAAATTTGATGTAGATTTTCCTGTAGGTTGATGAATCTCCCAAATCTGAAATGTAGAAGCTCAAATCCTGCAACTTTGAGTCACAACATATGTAGAATCCAAATCTAGATGCACACACACTTCACCCAGAAAATTTCACACACTAAATTCTCAAGAACACAAGATAGCACAAAAATATTCCAAAATTGCTCTCTCTCCCCAAATTGAAAATTCCAACAAAACCTGGTTCTCCAAAATGAATGCAAATTTTCCCCAAATAGAAAAACAAACCCACCTATCATGCAAACCCTAATGAGTCACTAGACAACTCCTAATCAAACTCCTCTTTTTTTTGAGTTGAGGGAAAATACCCATTATTAATTATAAAATATATTATTTGTTCACAACTCCCATAGAATTCCATTTACAAGTTACTTTATGAAATCCAATTTCACATAAATCAATAAAGCACATGTAATATAAAATTCCACATTTAAATTATTTAATAATTATGACATAATTAAATCATGCACTAATTTTCAACAATTTAATAAAAACATATTAAATCATAATTTAGCACAATTAATTAATTAAATTCAAATATTCTCATATTTGATTTTTAATTAATTAATAATTATTCAACGACATAAGAACTACTCTAAACATTATTTTCCCACTATATTATTAATTAAAATAACCATAGCAAACAATTAAATCAAAGAAATATTTCATAAACATTCATGCATCACACAAACTCACAAGATGAGATCCACGAATTAGGTCAACCTGACCAAAATCGGGCAAGGTAGTCAACCGATACTTTATCCAACAATTAGGATAAATAGGCTAAGGACTGGGTTTTGGGTCCATCTGTCATCTCCCCTCTTTACCATTGAGACAAGTATTTATGGGCACGCTCACTACTACCAATTCAGGGAAGACGATACCCTGTACCTACAAACCTATCATCACAAAATAATGCATGTACATACAACATATAACAAGCAATGATAGGGTACGATCAGTCATGTGGATCTCGACAAAGTGAGTAACTACGCCTCCGCCCTCTACCATAAAGACACATAATACAGATACATACATATGAACACCATACACATGCTAGTATGGGGTAAGTATATCATAAACCAACTGAAACATGAAACATCACATCATAATAACATAATCATCTAAATATGAAATCACATAACATCATAGCATAAACATAACCCAGATAAATCCACAATCACTGAAACAATATCCATAAATGCACACATGCAATGTGGCCTAAAAGAGTACGACACTGATAAACCAAAAGCAAAATATGGAGGTACTACACTACTAATGCTTTAAATTTTTCTAATGCCTCTGATTTTTCTTTTAAAAAAGTAATCCATGTCATGTGTGTAAAGTCATCTATTAACAACATAAAATATTTTTCACCTTGCAAGATTGTTGTTGTATTTGGTCCACATAGATCCGTATGAACTAACTCAAGAGGTTTGGAGCTAGATAAATCTTTGGGTTTGAAACTTTTTCTTGTTTGCTTCCCTATCTGATAATTTTTGCAAATAACATTTGTTGGTTTCTCTACTTGAAGAATGTCTCTAACAACTTCCTTCTTTTTGATCTTAATCAGGTTCTCAAAATTCATGTGCCCAAGTCTCATATGCCATAGCCAAACTTCATCAAATTGACTTAAACAACATGTTTCACTATTAGAATCATCAATACTATAAAGATTGTTTGTTGCCCTAGTAGCATTTGCAATAAGTTTTTCACTTTTTCTTATAGTGAAACAATTTGAATTGAAGGAAAGATCATACCCTTGATCACATAATTGACTCTCTTATCAAATTGTGTTTTAGACCTCTAATATATAGCACATTTTCTACTTATGTCTCACCATCATTTAAAACAAGAGTGCCTATACCTACTACTTCTATAGAATAAATACCTCCAAATCTGACTTTACCTCCATTCATTCTTTTGAGAGTAATAAATTTACTCTTGTCACTAGTCATATGTCTGGAGCAACCACTGTCAATGTACCAAATATCCTTTTCATTTTGTGCAAGGAATGTTGTTTGCACAACTAAGGCTACCTCTGAACTTTTCTCTTCTTTCTTCTTCCAAACTTTTAAGTACTTCTTTCCTTTCTCATTTTCATCCTTCTTCTTAGAAAAATTTGTCAACACACTCTTACAAAACATTGCATAATGACCAGGGTTATTGCATTTGAAACAAACAATGTTATAATTCCTCAATGGAGTAAAAGAGTTCTGATTTACAAAACTAAAATTTCTTTTAGGAAATCCTCTACAATTTGCAGCCTTGTGACTATTAAAGTTGTAGGAAAAATAGTAGCCATAGAAATATGCATTTCTATAACTAGTCCTATGAGCATGTCTAGTATTTGAGAAATTGTTAATTTTTTTATTTCTATTTTTAAAAAAAAAATCAGCACTGGGCCTTTTTTGTTTACCTTTGGTAGATTTGAAGCATTAACCTTCATCGTGGCCAATTCCACTCTTGTCAAAGGGCTGCTTTTGAGAGCTCAATAAAGCATCTAGGGACATAGCATTATTCTGAAAAGTGTTCTCATTGTTGAGATGTTGAGAAGAAATTTCAAGCTTTCTTAAATGCACAATTTCTCTTTCAAGTTTCTCACAAGTAGCCTCCTTGTCTTTGCATTTTTTTTCTGAGATCTTCTTCAACCTTTTTACTCTCTTCAACTTGAATTTTCAAATCAATCACCATCTTTTTAGCAGCTTCTAGAGCCAAAGTTTTCTCAAAAATTATATCATTTTCTTCTTGTAGCAATAGTTTAAGATTCTGATTTTTCTTTTTAAGTCTTTGATTTCAGCTAGAGCAGCCATCAATTCTAGTTTGAGATCAAATTCATCCTCTTCATCAATACATTCTTCATTTGTTGAATCTTCCTGTTCTTGATTTTCAATAGGTACATCTTCCATGTCCATGTACAAAATATCTTCAACTAAGGATTCTCCATATGTTTTCTGAAGTTTCTCTCAAATTTCTTTAGCTGCATATAAATGCATGACTTTCACAAGTTCTATCTCATATAAAAAATGTAGGCTCACATTCATAGCTTTTGTATTGCTATCAGAAGCCTTCTTCCCATCAACAACTATAGGAAGAATTTGAGAAGTTGTATAACTAGTATTCACACTATTCCAAACATCAAAACCGAGAGACTTTAGATATGTAAGCATTTGAACACTGCAAAGTGTAAAGTTGGAACCATCAAATAAGGGAACTCCACTTGTATCATAATCTTTAGTATTTGGTTCTTCTACATCGATGAATAAAATTTCATCATTATGATTTTCATCTTCACTGCTAAGGAAAGAATCACCATCTTCTTTTGAACAAAGGCTTTTCTTGAACTTTTGCAATTTCTTTCCATTTTTGGAAAACCTCTTGAAATTTTTGAACTTTGAGTTTCTTTCATCATTGTTGTCATCTTCCTTCCCATAGTTAAAGCACTTTAGTGGTAGCTTCCCCTTGTATTTACCAGAACCTCTTTTCAGCTTTCTAACAAGATGAGCAGCTTCATCCTTTGAGTCTTCTTCTGAGCTCTCACTGGATTTTTTCTCCTTTTATTTACCCTTCTTTGAAGCTTTAAAGGTTGTTTCCCTTTTTTATGATCCCTCAACATTAGTACGCATTTCATATGCAATTAGGATTCCATGCATCTTATCTACAGTAAGCTGGTCCAAGTTAGTTATCTCTTCAACAACATAAACTTTGGCATCAAACCTCAGGGGTGATATGCCTAAAATCTAATGTACTATAGTTTTGTCTTCAACTGTATCACCAAAACCTTTCAAGGAATTCACCACTTCATCAATTCTTAGAAATTAATCTTCAATGTTCTCTTCCTCCCTCATTTTAATACTTTCAAACAACATTCTATGGGTTTGAAGTTTTGCCTTTTGAACTTTGTCATCACCATGACATGCATTAAACAAATTATCCCAGTCTGCTTTGGTTGTTTCACAATACATTAATTTGACAAACTTATATTCAAAGAGACCATAGAGAAGATCATTCATTTCTTTAGCATTGTTCTCAAACACCTTCTTTTCATCTGGGTTTGTAGGAGGTGTAGTTGGAATGGTATAACAATTTACAATACTCATCTAGACATCAAAACCCAAAGACATAATGTATGTTTTTATTCTGACACTCCAGAAGGCATAATTTGCACCATCAAACAGAGGTTCTCTATTGGTGGCTAGACCTTCTAAGGCACTCATTTTTGACATAGGAAGGACCTACTCTCAAGCTTTTAAGCTTTGACAGAGAGAACCTAGCTTTGATACCAATTGAAAAACTAAAATAAAATACTGAGAGCGGGAGGGGGTGAATCAATATTTTAAAAAAATAGATTTAAGAGTGCACAAATACTAAAAGTAATTTAAAGAGACAATAACACAAGAATTTGTATCACATGGAAAACCCTTTCGGGTAAAAAACCACGGTTCGCTAATCATCAAAAGAATGGGAAACAACCCAATTACACATATAGAGCTTCAACTCTACCCATCCATACAACCTCCATTAATTTAACAAAGGCCTCAACCCTAAAAATGGAGAGCACCAACTCAAAAACTTGACAGAGCCTCCAACCTCAACTTGTGCACCAACACCTTTGAGATAACTTCCAGAGGTAATATTCAGATTATAATCTAAGGCTCTCAGTTTTATGCAGAGTACATAAAACTCTAATCACAACAATCAAAACTTACTCACTCACTTTAACTTACACATTACACTTAAATAATATATATCACTCTTGAATAATATACTCTATTTTAAAATCCCTGCATTTGAACCATGTTTTTTCTCTTTTTTTTACAATACTTTACCTCATCACATTTTGATACTTGTCTATCTTCCTTTTTTTAAAACAATTGTCTTTTTCTCATAATAACACCTAATTTTAAAATGGCTTTGAGACAAATCTTAATGCACATAGCTTAAAAGAATGGCTCTGATCATCGTAGTCTTCACACACCCAAATAGGAAAAACTGTCGATACTAAGAATAAGAAAACTATTGACACCTTTTGTTTAACATGAAAATGTTGATAGTCGTCTAGAAGATGAAGGAGTAAAGCCATTTTATTCCAAATTTCACCCAACAAAGTAAAAAAATGGGCAACATTTTGATAGATAATAATGCCCAATTGCATATTAATTTCATTCACATGCAAATAACATCCTTGCCACAAAACAATATACACGTCTAATTCCAAAAAAAGAGGCTCCTTTAAACTTACAGCACTTGCATCCATTCAAACACAAGCACATCACCCCTTTTTTAATCTTCTATCTAAAACTGAACCAAACAATATCTCATCTTTCATCATGTCCAATAATAGGCTGTCAAGAATGACATAATCCCGATAAGCCAATAATAGTATGGAGTTAGAAAATCTATTATTAAATACTGGACCAAATGGCAATAAGAGACGTTATAATAAAAATTGAAACCGCCACACTTTTTGAGGCATAAATAAATAAATTAAATTTATTTATGATAAAGCCACCAAGGATATATAGAAAACACGTAGTTTAAATCATCTACATTTCACCAAGCATTATTGCATCCTAAAGAATTAATTTGATCCCAAAAGAAGCCACCAAATCTGAAAAGTCAATAGGTGAAGTATCAAATTTGACCTGGCAAACAAAGTGACGCGACATAAGAAAAGATAAACAAGTTGTTGATATATGCCAAGTAGGCACATAAGAAGCCAATGCAGATACAAAAGCAAGATGCTTGACCAAATAGGTAGAAAAGTAGCTCAACTAAACAAGAAGACAAGCAAGGAGCTCAAGAAAACACCTCAAGCACCTCAAGCAGGTCAAACAACTTAACCACCTCAAGCAACTTAATTGAAATCTATGATATTTACACAATCTTAATGATCAAATTTGACATCAATGATGAAAACCTCCAACATAAAGCACAACTGAGATGGGTGGGGGGGGGTTGTATCAGTTATACAACACTTAAAAACTTTAACACACTTAATCCAATTAATGATCAGAAATATAAATAGTAATGCAAGATCTACAACACATAACACAAAACACCAAATTTATTCTCAAGGAAAACTACTTAAGGGAAAACATTGGTGGGAGTCAAACCCACTAGATAGATGTACTCTACTAAAAGTACTACCTAGTTAAGAGAAAATAAAAATAAAAATGTGCATGCATTCACAAGCCCACTACCTAGAGCTCACTTCTTAGAATAAAATGATTTGTCCCTCAATCAAGTTCACCGATCAATCTCTTATTACAATTCACAAAGGTAGGCAAACTGTTCTATACAACTGAATTGACTCATAGCATCAACAATGCCAATATAGTTATGATGAAGTAAAATTTATGCCTGAATTGTAGAACACAAACATCCTCTTCCTTTTATTCTATCTTCACACACACTTCACAATCACAAATGATTGCCCATTTATACATATTACAATGAATAGTCCATAACAAGGTCGATTAAGACCTATAAGAACAAATGATACAAACATTATACTCAATCTACAATGCAATCCAAATCAAGTCGGTCAAGACTTAGGTAGGACCAAAAATTTATCCTCGAACACACAAAATTTTTTCCAAATCCACACCAAGAACCACAAAATGTTACTTCATCAAGTCGGCTAGGACCTAAATGAAGAAACATCAACACGCTAGAAAATCACCAAATGCAATCACCATGATTAATGTGAACAATCAACATGGTTAAAATAGATCCAAAAATACCAACAAGAAGCAAGAGTAGCTTCCTGAACCTACACATCAACTCAATCAAAAAATCAAAACTCATCTCTGTATTGATCATCAACAATATTGAACACCAAACTCTATCACACTTAAAAAAGATAACTTGTCAAAATTTGAATCATGAACAACACCAGTTGAGGAAATAAAAATGAATCCCAACATTACCATCAACTTCACACCAACTGAATCAATCAATATGATCCATACCAAAGTAGGAACTCAGTGTATGACACTTCCTGAACAACTAGAACATTGGAATACAAGTAACTAATAAATCAATCATAGCTCACTCAAATTGTTATGCGAACCTCTGTAGGTTGACCAGAATCAACTACAAACATATTTGAGACATAATATAGATTCACAACAAAAGATCCTCAACATATGACTTGAACAACTGAAATCATCTTCTCTGAACAAACTAAGCACACTATCTGCAACAACAATAACATGTTAACATCAATGACAAAACTCTAATGTTAGCAAACATAAACATGGTCTAATCAACAATATCTGACATGCTAAAAAATCTCCCCTTTGACATTGATGACAACATATGAAATGAAAAACTGATGAATGCACAAAGACATGAATATATCCACTTGATCACTCTGAATAACCATCTTCAAACCTCTCAAAACAATCTCTTCATAACACAATCTTTCATGATTTCATTTTTTCACACAATCTCTCCCCCTTTGACATTAATGGTAAAGGGCCAAAGATATCAAAATAACTAAACTCAAGTCAAAAGGCATAATATGTAACTATTTTACATCATCCTATTCACAAGACTGCTCCCCCTAAGGAGAAGTCCCCAAACTCATCAATCTAGCGAATGATATTCTGATAAATTTTTGGACTGATGCCATCCTTAACATCATTAAATCTTATTAGAAGGGGTTATAACCCCAATCTTATCTCTGAGGTACTCAAATGTATACTTTAGTAAAGGCTTTGTAAAGATATCAACAATTTGTTCCTTACTAGATACATACTTCAATTTTACTTCCTTTTCATTTAATTTATCCCTCAAGAAATGATATCTGATAGAAATATGCTTTGTCTTTGAATGTTGTAGATGATTCTTTTAAATATTTATAGCACTAGAGTTATCACAATAAATAACAATAGGTTCATCAATGTTTATCCTTAAATCCTTCAGCATTTGCTTCATCCAAACAACTTGAGTGTATTTTCTAGAAACAACAACATACTCAGCTTCAACAGGAGACTGGGAAATACAATCTTATTTCTTACTAGCCCAAGATATTAGCCTCTTACCCAAAAAGAGTGCACCACTAATTGTAATTTTCCTATCATCCACATTACTTTCCCAATCAACATCTATTTATGCACAAAACATGAAATCATTATCCCTATCATACCATAAGCCATAGCCAATTGTTCCTTTCAAGTATCTGAATATTCTCTTAACAACAACAACATGTGATTCCTTTGGATTTTCTTGAAATATTGCCACAACACAAATAACATTCATTATATCAGGTCTAGTGAGAGTCGAGTATAGCAATCCAATAATCATTGATCTGTATCTTGTTTGATTTGTACAAGGGGATTCATCATCTTTAGTTGATTTATAACTAGTAATGATAGGAGTCCCTACCGATTTTGAATCTCCCATACCAAATTTCTTCAATAATTCTCTTACATATTTAGACTATGTAATAAAAATTCCCTTATCCAACTGTGTAATTTTCAATCCAATAAAGAATTTCATTTAACCTATCATAGACATCTCAAATTCTTTTTGCATTTCATCAGAAAAACCTCTAGTCAATTCATCATTACACGCTTCATTTACATCTTTAGGCTCAAATTCAGATAACAAACATGTTTCATCTCTAGCAAATTTTCCTATGGTTTGAACACCTCTATTCTTATCACCAATAATAACATTTTTAGAATGATGAATCCTTACATACCATGGAGTCTTCAAAGTAGACTTAGTAACAGACCCTTCAGTTGCAATTTTTTCCACCTATTCAACTTGTTCTTCCAAACCATTCTGATCCTGATTCTAATTCTACAATTCCATAATCTGATTGTCCTCTTCAACTATGTCATATCTGCAAGTTCTTTTTGATCTCTTTTCATTTTCATCTACTCTGCCATTTGCACTTTCAACAATCTTCTTTAGTCTAAGGTTATAACATTTGTATGCTTTTCTCTTAGTACAATATCCAATAATATCCCTTCATCACTTCTAGGATCAAATTTTCCAATATCCTTATCTCTCTTAATATAACATTTTCTTCCAAAAATTCTAAAATACTTCACAGTAGGAACATGATCATACCAAAGTTCATAAGGAGTCTTACTGGTTCCTTTCTTTATCTAGACTCAGTTCAAAGTGTATATTGTAGTGCTAACTGCTTCTCTCCAGTAGATCTATGGAATATTTCCTTCAATCATCATGGTTCTAGTTGTGTCTAGAATAGTTATGTTCCTTCACTCTACAACACCATTCTGTTGTGGGGGCTGCAAAGAAGAAGTATGCTCTTTATCCCATTTTCTTCACAAAAAAAATAAAACTCACTAGATATGAATTCTCCACCTTTGCCTGATCTTCACCACTTTAATCTATGTACAGACTTTGTCTCAACCATCATCTTGAATATCTAAAACTTCTAAAAAGATTCTGATTTATTTCTTAAAAATGTGACCCACATCATTCTTGAATAATCATCAATAAATGGTCTGAAGTATCTATCGCCATAATAGCTTCTTGTATTATTAGCACCACACAAGTTTTTATGCACCAAATTTAGCAACCCATTTGAAGTGTATGTCTCATTCTTAAAAGTAGATCTAGTTAACTTTCCTAATTGACATTCTTTTCACATATTGTTAGGCTTCTTCAGCTTATGCAAATCTCTTACAACATTAGTAATGCTAACCTTCACCATATTATCAAAGTTCACATGACAAAATCTTCAATGCCACAACTAAATGTCATCAATCTTAGCAGCCAAGAACTTATCCTCAATAGTTTTTAAATGAAATAGATTACTTGTAGTTTGTGTACTACATGCAGTTAGGTTTCCATTTCTTCCAATGATTTTGCACATTCCTTCCATGAATTCCAATTGGTAGCCCTTATCTAGTAGTTGTCCAATGCTCAACAAGTTATGTCTTAAGCCTTCAACATACAAGACATCATCAATACTATTTTTACCATCAAGAGTAATAGATCATTTTCCTTTAATTAGACAATGAATTTTGTTACTGAATCTAACAACACCACCATCATAGTCTCCAAGATTTACAAACTTATTTTTATCACCAGTCATACAATGAGAACATCCACTATCAATAACCCATTCATCTCTTTTATCAACATGAAAAACAAAGGCTTTTTCTTCATTAGGATTATCTTCTTTAATATCAATAAACATAATCTCTTCTTCACTAGCGCTAGATTCATCATCAGTCACAACTTCTTCAACATAAAATATTTTATGACCCTTAGAATGGAATTTCTGAGATCTAAAATTACATTCTTTAGAGACTTTATTCATACATCTAGTTGCAATATGACCTATTTTATTACAGTTAAATTATTTCAAAGGAAACTTTCCTTCATACTTACTGGAGCCCTTAGGTAGTCTTTTTGCAATTAAGGCTTCCAGTTCATAATCAATCCTCTTTTCCTCTTCCATGATCTCTTCCCATTTCTTAGCATAGATGCTATCTTTAAATATTCTAGAAGTACTCTCTTCCTTATCATGCTTAGTCACACTGGCTTTGAATGTAGTTTCAACCTTCGAAAGTTCCTTACCAAGAGTAGTCATCTCATAGGCACAAAGTATACTAGTCAAAGCTTCTCTTGAAATATCTCTTATATTTCTCAATTAATCAATAGTTTCAACCTTCTCATTGTAACACATGGGAAAAGATATCATAATTTTTCTTACAACTTCATCATCACTCAAGGTACCACCAACACATCTGATTGAAAAAACCAAATAATTTACTCTCTGTATATAGGATGAGATAGTTTCTCTTTCACTCATCTTCATATCTTCATACTTCCCTCTAAGACCCTGCAACCTATCTTGCTTAACATATTTGTCACATTCATAAAAAGTTTGTAATTTAGTCCATACCTCATGATATTTCCTCAACTCATAGATGTGAGAATATTCTATATCCAACAAGGCATTGATTAGAACTTCCCTTGCTAACATATTCCCCTTGAATGTCTTCTTTTCATCAATAATAGCCCAAGACAATTCATTGAGAATGGTGTAAGGCTTCTCTGTGATATTCAAATATTCATGTCCCATGCATATGAAATAAGTAGTCATCTGATCCTTCCATATCAGATAGTTGGTTCCATTAAATTTAGGGTTGTGTTTCATTATGCTTGGCAGGTTAGATCTCCTTCAAGTGATTAAGCTTCTTCAAAAGGACTTGGCTCAGATACCATTTGTTAAGCCCAAAGCACAACTGAGAGGGGGGGTGAATCAATTGTGTAACAATTTAAAACTTTAACACATTTAATCCAATTAATGATTTGGAAAATAAAGAGTAATGCAAGATCCACAAAAATAACACAAAACACTAGATTTATTCTCGAGGAAACTTGGTTAAGGGAAAACCTCGATAGGAGTCAGACCCACTAAATAGATATACTATGCTAAAAGTATTACCCAGTTAAGAGAAAATAAAAATAAAAAAGGAATTTACATGCATTCTCAGGCCCACTGCTCACAATACAATGATCTAGCCCTTAGTCAAGCTCACTGATCAATCTCTTATTACATTTCACAAAGGTAGGCAAACTGTTCAATACAACTGAACTGACTCATAGCATCAACAATGCCAATAAAGTTATGATGAAGTACAATTTATGCCTCAATTGCAGAACACAAACATCCTCTTATTTTTATTCTATCTTCACACACACTTCATAATCACAAATGATTGTGGGCATATATACATATTACAATGAATAGTCGACAACAAGGTTGAGTAAGACCTATAAGAACAAATGATATAAAAATTATACTCAAACTACAATGAGATCAAAATCAAGTCAGCTAAGACTTAGGTAGAACCCAAAAATTCATCCTTGAACACATAAAAGATTTTCCAAATCCACACCAAGAATCACAACATGTTACTTCACCAAGTCGGTTAGGACCTAAATGAAGAAACACCAACACACTAGAAAATCACCAAATGTGATCACCATGATCAATGTGAACCATCAACATGGTCATAAAACTATCCAAGAATACTAGCAAGAAGCAAGAGTAGCTTCTCGAACCTTCACAACAACTCAATCTTAAAATCCAAACTCATCTTTATACTAATCATCAATAATAGTAAACACTAAACTTTGTCACACTTTAAAAATATAACTTTTCGATCCCTAAATCATGAAAAATACCTATTGAGGAAACAAAAATGAATCCCAACATCACCACCAACTTCACACCAATTGAATCAATCAATATGATCCATACCAAAGCAAAAACTCAATCTTTGATACAACCTGAACAACTGGGACACTAAAATACAAGTAATTGATAAATCAATCATAGCTCACTCAAATTGTTATGAAAATCTCTGTAGGTTGACCAGAATCAACTACAAACATATTTGAACCATCAACTAGAATCACAACTAAAGATCCTCGATATATCACCTAAAAAGTGGATATCATCTTCTCTGAACAAACTAAGCATATTGTCTACAAAAATAATAATATGTTGACATCAATGAAAAAACACTAATGTCAGCATACACAAACAAGATCTAATAAAATATATATAACATACTCAAAAAGGGGCAACTAGACTCGCCCCTACTTTTTGGAGTCACCCTTGACATACTAGAAAGAGATGAGGTCGAAGCCAAGGATCTTAAGTAGACTATCGGGTATTTTTGTAACCAAATAAAAAATTACGCCACCTTTCACTTGCATACAAAAAACAAGAAGAATGTTGGGAGAAAGGGGGTTGCCTCAATCAAACCCATGTTTATGAGTTAACCTTGAAATCTAATTAAAATTAAAATAAAGGAAAGGAAGCATGTTGTTAGTCACATAAGCTTGATAAGTGTCTTATAGCTTGTCAATGCAAGTGCTTCTTGAAATGAGATCACAAAGTGTTGATGCAATAACATGAATCCACAAAGACCTAAAAGGGCATCATAAAATACATACTTGCATAATGATTCCTAGGCTTTCCACCATGAAGAGATGAATGCTTGTTAGGGATGAGATGCCAAATATGATTGATTTATTTCTTATTCCTTGTTTCCTTGTGTATATATATGATTATAGTGGATGCCAAAATGAGAAAGGTAACATTTCTTTTATACCTCTCTAGGCCATTTTGGGGCACAAAAGTTAAAGGAGGTTGACAAGGATATGAAATCTAACCCAAAACCATACTACTCTTCTACAATTCAAATCTGGGACCAATTTAATATCTAAGGGGTGGATCCCAATGTAGGGGGGTGACTTGGGTCGCCCAATAAGTCCTGAGTCACTCTTTACGAGGCAAAAGACTCAAATTTTAATTAGGGGTCAATATGGTCATGAGGATTCCAAAAATGTGTGCCAAAATCAGGGTGTGATAAAGAAGAATGTTTGAAATAAGACATACATGGTAATAGGGCCTAAGTACACAAGAGATAATGTTTGAATGAAATAATTAAAGAGGGGACACTTATAATTAAGGGCCCACATTAATTAAATGGAGAGAAATGACTTAAATGAATAGAAGAATTAATACACACTAAAATAAGCATTACATGATCATGGAATTAAACACACATAAGCAATGAGTACAATTTATGATGCTACATTTATCCCCCATTTTAGCATGGCTATGATTTTTTGCTTATACACACGGTAAAGTAGAAGACAAAGATATGATAGAGAAGAGATGTGATCATGGGAAAGACTTAAAGAGATAATATCTCACCAAGTTCCTCAAACCAAGAATATTAACTCATGCAATCATGTGAAAGGGAATACAAAACAAAAACAAAAGACAGAAGAAAAAAATACAAAAGACACAACACAAAGGATTAGTACTAAAAACAAAGGCTTCAAATCAACTAGTTGAAGAGACCTTGATGAACCAAATGTCTTGACCGCTAGTATCATGCTTAGAATTCTATTGCAAGAGCACAAGTGGTTCCATCGAAAGAGAAAGAACACACATCAAGGAAAATAATTACTCCATGATCCATCCAACTAGAAAAGCTATGAGATCATGAAAAAGGGAAGGAAGCCATGGATTCTGTAGGCTAGAAAGTTGCACTATGCCAGGTGATCCATGAGAGAAAAGAGGAGGAAGAGAAGGAAATATTCTAACAAGTTGTGTTATGCTTGTTCCACTCATCCAAAAGTGATATCAACATAAAGATGGAATTGATAGTCCAGCAAGATATGTTATGCTAGTTAACCCATCCAAGGATAACCAACTAAAACATTTTTTACAAGGAAGTCCACCAAAAGAAGATTATCCCAGGGAAAGCATTATCTCTGAAGGAAATATGTTTTATAGTGCAAAAAGATCCAAGGAAAACTATAAAATGATGTACAAGGGCATACAAGGATATTCCCAAGGAAAGCATTGTATCCTTAGGAATCGGCTAAACAGTGCACAGGGGCATAAAGTAATGTACATGGGCATAAAAGGATAGTCCCAAGGGAAGAATCGTCTCCTTAGTAATCCACTAAACAATGCACAAGAAGGCTGCATATATGCCCCCCTCCTTAAGATGTCAACATAAAGCTATGATGGCATCTTAACTAAAAGTAGAACAAGGACACCACCTTCAACACCAAGGACATGTCCTTTAAGCAATAATGTATACATAACCGAAGTTGAAAAGGCATAACTCTTTCTAAAGACAAAGAAAGATAATTGTGTAAAAAAATATCTTGTGACATATGTAAAGGGGTCCGTAGGAGGAAGAGATCTCTATCTCTATCCAAGACATCTAATTTTAAAAATATTTCTTGATCATAAATAACATCTTCAAGACCAAGAGGGGAAGGAGAAAAATAATTCACCTTTTAGCACCTTGTTGCTAGAAAAAAGGGATTCTTGAAGAAGGATGACATACTTTTAGCCCCCAAGTAAGGAAATTTTTTTATAATGGACATGCTTTTGAAAATAAGGAAGAGGTTTTGATCAAGGGTATACCTCTTGTATAAGAGAGAATCCCTAATAAAGACAATCAATTCCCTATAAGAAAAGATATCACATAATAAACAAATGTCACTTTGCTAAGGAAAGTGGATCCTTAGATAGAGAAATAATCTGAACAAAACCCCTTTCACCCCAAGTGTAAAGGACAAGGGAAAGAATAAGGTATTATATACTCTAAGTGAAAGATCAATTATAATAGACGTACACTCCCAAGTAAGGAAGAGATTGAAAATAACAATGATAATCCTTGTGTAAAACAAGGCAATTCCATATAAGGAAGATACAAATCAACAATGAGATAGTGAATCCTTTAGAAGGATAAGGAAAGAGAAACCTTGCCCCCCAAGTAGAAAGATAGGGAAAGGGACTTACTATGTTGTTCGCAAGGAAAGATTGTAAGGTAAAGAATAACACCATGCAAAACCAAGAGCCTGTAATGAAGTAAGCTACTAAGATCACATGTTGTGGAGTAGCATAATAGGCGAAAGGAATGCTAACATATTTTTTTGATATCAAGAAAGTTTATAAGATTTGTTATTAAATGAATAAGAGATAGATCTACTAAATCTTAAGCAAATTATCTAAATTCAATACAACTAGCAAGACAATGTTTATTTCTACGATGAAAACAAAAATGAAAGGTACCATTATGAGATTGTTGATTCTTTCAAAAATAACTAAAAAGGAAAATGAATTTTAGTATCATATTTAAGTCTTCAAAATATTTTCTTAGCTAAGGATAAAAAATCATCTAAAGGAGCATTATAATGTAATGGATTTGGCAAAAAAAATTGTAGAGGAGGTTTTGGTTTTGAGGAAGAAGGATCAATAGGATTTGAAGAAGGAAAAATGTTGGCTTGATGAGGATAGGACAATCAAGCACATCGCCTACTCTCCTCATCTTGGTCTATGTCATTTAGGGAAGGTGGGAAACTTGCAAGAGGCACTATATCTAACACAGTAGGAATAATAGCTAGTTCCAAACAAAGATCCTCTTGAGAATCATGATGTTTGATACTAGGTGTAATTATCAATTGTGTTGAAAGCATATTAGGTATCAGTATCAATGTCAATAGTCTCATATTCATCAGAAGCATCATTAGGATAATCAAGAGTATCTTCTTCATCAAGATTAATCAAAATAGAATCTAAGATACAAATAGAATCATCACAATAATTCATCTTAACATCATTATTAACATTAAGTTCTTTCAACACATCAGGCATAGGCTGGTCAAAAGAAGGTAAAGAACTTTTAAGAACAGAGGCATGGGCCCTAGCTTGAGCCTGACACTTCTTACGACGTTCATTGGTAGATTGGTTACATTTTGTCTTCTTTGAAATATGTTGAGAACTAGGAGGAACAACCCCACCAGTTCCTTTACAGGTTCTATAGGAGGATTAGTAGAATTCTTAGTAGGCTGAAAAGAAACACTAGGATCTTTATTAACAAAACTAGAAGAAATGGATAAAGGAGGTATGGAAGGCATAGGCAAAAGACCATGGTTAAGATCCATCTAAGGCATGATTAACTCAACAATCTTGTGATGTTTATAGGCTTGATATGAGTGAAAAAGGTTATCAGGTCAAGAAGAACATGAATTAGGTAATGAAGGCTGAAAGAAGTCAAGGGTAGCACAATCCCTAGGCCTAGAAGGTTGATACAAACTATGATTAATCATCTTTACTTCTTCATCATGAATGAATTTAATACATTTATGGATAGGAGAAGCAATGACATGCATGGTATTCAACTAAGGCAAACCAAGCTTAACTTGAAACTAATCAGAAGTAAGAACAACAATGAAGGTAGTGTCCACGACTTTACCACAAAATTCAACATGAAAGTTAATATAACCAAATGATGCATAGAGAAAACCATTACAAGTTTGGATCCACACATTAGATGTATCATAAAGGGGACCATCAGGAGATTTAATAGTCTTAGAATTATCAAAGGTGATCAAGAGTTCCCTAGGTCTTTTATTCGTAGATTCTTTTTGAGGTTTATATTGAGGTTTTGGTTTAGGCTTACATTGAGGTGGAGCTTGAAGTTGAGGTTGAGATTGAGGCTGGGGTGGAGATACAGGTTGAGACAAAAAAACATGCTCCACAGGGTTAACAATATGATTGAGTTCATCCATCTTTGAATCATAAACAATATCCACAGAAGATGGTTGAATAATGGTATTAGTATCCTGTGTAGGCAAAGGATTCGTATAGATTTGGAGGTTTTGATTAGGAGGAGAGAAAGATTTGTTTCCACTACCATCAAAATTATCAACAAATAAAGAATTAGAATCAACTAAGTCTTGAACCTTATGTTTTAGAGAATAACACTTCTCAATATCATGGCCATTCGAATGATGGTATTGACAAAAGGCTTTGGGATCAAAGGATTTGGATGCCATTGTAGTAGGTAAAAGAGGTCGAATAGGAGGAAAAGTAATCATATTAGCATTCAACAATTTACTCATAATAGAATGTAAAGATTCAGAAAGAGGAGTAAATGTACGATTCAGATGAAAAGTAGTGGATGCAGAAGTGGCATTGTTGGATGCAACAACAACTTGATCAGCAACTGCATTTTCTTTCTTATTTATCTTGAAATATTTGTTAGGTTTTTGAAACTCGTTGGGACTAGGAGAAACATCACTCTTATCAACTAGAATAGGAGCCATTGGAGTGTTGCTCTCAAATTGACTCACTTGTAATTGATAATGATGAAGCACTGCACAAAGTTGTTGAAAAGAGGTAAATTTAGTAAGCAAAATCTTATCTCCAATATCCTTTTGTAAATTTGAAATAAACATATGTTGAATATCTGACATAGCCAAGGATGGAGAATCCAATTAAGGACTGTTTGAACTTGCAGCCAAACCAATATGCAGCAAAAATACACAACAACAATAGATCTGATATAGAACATAAATCTTTATTCATCAAATTACTGATTACATGCAATGTGCCAGGCTATAAGGCCTTCTCAATTATGGCCAATTACAGGGCAAGTAACAATATACAAGATCTCATAGGATCCAAGTCTTTTCCACAACATCAGCACTTAGCTAGCCCATGTCTGTAACACAACAGGACACTGGTAGGAGCCCAGGAAATATCTAAACTTGTACTCACAACTTCCAAGAAATCTTCATGTACCTAATCTCCCAGAATACTAACTCTGCCACCTCCTACCCTCTCCCATAAACAACTACCCAAGCATCTACTTAAATACTAAATCCCAGCCACAAGTCAGCTCTATAGGGATATATAGATATTAAATACAAAACATCAATCATCTTACAAAATAGCCTTACAATAAATTACATTATCCAAGATGGCCCCAAATGGTCATCAGATCCACATAGAAAAATGTAACATGCTAGATCTAGGTCCCCACACGTCCAATGGTCAATCCATAACTCAAGGAGCATGACCCAAATTAAATGCACCATTCGGCCAAGCCGATTCATCCAAATGACCACGTCGGTTTGCAAGAACACCGAGCATGAGAGAAATAATCAAGCATCAGAGAATCAACCACACCAAGCATGACCGAGCAACACAATTATCTCTAAGTTCCATAAGCAACTGATGCCTTTAGTTACCAAGTGTTCTTCAGAGATCGAGCACCTCGGTAAACACAGAAACTGAATAACCAGACTCCCCAACCAAGCAAGTACTCCACCAAACTAGGATCAAAACTAGTAATTTGACTTCAAAGAAAAACATATTTTTGGTTGATACAGGATTTCCAAGAATCCTAGGATGCTCCTGCATCAATATCAATATCAATAACATGATAAGAAATTTGAGGATACAAATGCTTAAATCTACCAATAAATTCAGTTAATTTTTCTTTAGTATTTTGATTACAATGCATCAAATCAATTAAGGACACTTGCGAACCAATGTTATTTTGGAACTGTTGGATAAAGGCATTAGTAAGTTTTGGAAAATAATCAATAGAATAAGGAGGCAAGGAACAATATCATTACAAGGCCTTATCATGAAAAGTTCTAGCAAATAACTTGGCTAAAATCCTATGGTCATGGGCATAGTCACTACAAAGGATTTGAAATGTTTTAACATGAGTGACAGGGTCTCCATTACCATTATAAATATCAAGATGAGGCATATCGGCTTGTTGAGGAATAGGAGCATGAATAATTTCTAGGGATGAAGGACTACCCATGTCACATGTAGGAATACTAAAATTGGATTGAGTTAAGGATGCAAGTTGTTGTTGTAAAGAGGACACAGTTTGAGCCAAAATAATGATTAGGGAATTATTAGAAGAAATAGGAGGCATAGAAACATTAGAAACACTAGGGAAAGTGTAGGAAGTAGTGGGAATAGAAGACACAATCGGTGGAACACTTGGAAACATAGTTGGAAGAGGGTTGGAATAGGTAAAAGGAACACTATGGTAAGAAGATTTTGAGGTAGGTAGAGACACCAGTGGAATACTCATAGGAAGAGATGGAATAGATGTAGTCACTAAAGGAGGAGTATAAGTAGGAATGTTTGGTAAAGGAATGGAAGAAGGTTCCACACTAGTGACAAGAGGAGTGAATCCTAGATCTTGAGCAGAAAAAAAGAATTCTTTCAGAACCCCAACATCTGAAAATCCTTAGAAGTTGATATTCAGACCCTGAGTCAAGGTCGAGGTCAAACTTGACCTAGGTCAGGGTCGATGTTGACCTTGACCTTGAGATCAATAACCTCAAAATCTTAGAGCAAGATGCTAGAAATAGGTAGGAAAGAAGTGGAGAACAAGGCGAGACAGGGTAAAAAATTCAGATCCAAGTCAAAGACCCATTCAAGGTTTTTGACATGACCCCAAACCACTTACTTGGAGGGCTAAACCAATCCTAAATGGAAGTGCTTCCATTTTTTGATGATATAGAGAGAAAGGAATTAAATGCATACCAAACATCCTAAAATACATAGAAAAATGAACACACACTAAAATGAGCACTACATAAGAATGGAATTGGACTCACTAAGTAGTGTGTATAATTTATGATGCTACATTTATCCCCACGTTAGCAAGGGTATGGGTCTACACTCATACTCATTGTAAAGTAGAAGAAATAATTCATGGGCAAGATAGAAAGATATTATAAATCACTAAGTTCAATGGAAGCCCCCAAGAAAAGGATCTTAACTCACACAACCATGTGAAAGGGCATACAAAAACAAAAAGACAAAAGACAAAAGACAAAAAAAATACAATACAAGGTTTAGTACTAAAAATAATTGCTCCAAATCAACTAGTTGAAGAGACCTCAATAGACCAAATGTCTCAACCATTAGTATCACACTTAGAATTCCATTTCAAGAGAAAAAGTGTGTTGAACACACAATAGGACTAAGAGGTGGGGGTGAATCAATTTGGACAATAATAATAACTTTAATTTAGATCTTGATATGCCTTAAATTACCATAAGTAATTAACTTTAATGAAATAATAAAACATAGAGCATAATGAACACATGAATACCATATTTACATTTAAAACCCAAATATGGGAAAACCTACAGTGAGAATCAAACTCACAATAGAGATAATCTTATATTAAAATGTTTAGGCTCTTTTCTCATACTTGCATAGTTAGGGATCACTACCTTAGGTCAAGATACAAAGGACTTGTACAGCTAAAACTTATTGTCTCAAGACAAGATTCAAAAGTTTTTCTAGAAAACTCACTATCATCCAATAATAGTATGAATCTTAGAAATGAAAGAAGAATCTCTTGCAAATGAATCGACAACACACTACCTTTGAATATATTTCCTTTAGTTTTGATCCATGCACATCCACTTCACTTGTTTTCTTAATTCACTCTTATATGTTTACTTTCTCCCACCTTACTCCACACTCACTCACTTTTATCCTTGAATGCAATACTTAAATATAATAGGTTGGCTAAGGCCAACCTAAATATTTATTGTAGGTTGGCCTTAGCCAAGATAAAACATTATTACATAAAATAGGTCATCTAGATCTAAGATACATGAATAAGTCCACTCTAGGAGAAAGAGGGTAACCAAATATATTACAAAACACTCTCCTAAGATAGATCCAATGGTCCACACATCAATCAAGGCCATCTCTAAAATGTAACGTGTGAATAGGAAATTAAAATTTTGTAAAATAGTCAGCCACAAAACATCTTCCAAAGTAATATTGAAGCATGTGGTATTGGGATTATGGCAAGGTGAGTTACTATGAGGGGAGGGGTGAATCAGTAACCTCAAAAAAAAATTCAACTGAATCCTTAAAACAATGTAATTTATTAACCGACTGACATGTTATATTTTCCATCCATTCATAACATTACTAAAAATAAGAAAAGCTTTCTAATCTAACATGTAAACATCCATGAAACTTCATACACAATACAAAAGTATTTTGGTATCATAGAAACCCTTGTTAGAAGGTAAAAATTATAGTGGGGATGTCACCCACAAAGCTTCACTAACTATAGTAATAAAGTTTGTCGGTTAAGGCTACAATGTTTGAGCACTTCTTATGATCTTACTTTAATCACCTGGAAATAGACAAGATCAATAAAGTGAGCAACCAAGGAAAAATCAAAGCAATTAAATCAAATCAAGCTAAAATCAAAGCAAAACTACAATCAATGCATAATCCAAATTTAATTGAAAATCAAAAGCCATAAAATCAATTAAAATTGAATGCATCAAGTTAAATCAATTAATTGTGCAATTAATCTAATTAATTGCATAGTTCAATTAAATCAAATCAACCCATTCAAGGGGTACACATAGCTAAAGATATTAATTAAATTATATTTTCCCTCAACCACCAAATGGGAGGAAAATTCATCAACCAATAGGATTTGAGAACCAAGCTCACATGGATCAAGCTCACATTGAATCTCCACCACCCATAGGGAGAAAGAATCTTGTCCACCCATTTTGTCCTCTTGTCCCAAGCTTTGAGGACAAAATATTTAAATGGTCTCCAAAGGTGGAACCATGGACTCAACCCTCATCAAACCATGATCAAATCAACTACACCCCCTACCCTTGACAAAAACTATAAAAGAAAGGCATAATTCAAGCAATAATCATCCACAATTTTTGAGAAGCATCAAACCTCTTTCAATTTTAAGCTAGAAAGGAAAATTTAGAGCTAATTAGTTGTAATTTATTTTGGAATTAATCTTTTAGCTTGTTTATCATTTCTTTCTCATATTAGGACTATCACTAGTGAGAGCTTGCTGAGAGGTCATCATTAGCATCCCTAATTAGAGAGCCATAGAGTGCTCATTTGTCTTTTAAATAGCTTAATTGAATTGCATTTGTGGTAATTTAGTTCTTATTGTGATTTATTTGACAAAGCTAACCCTATGAAGGTACTAATCCTAGTACACAAAATGGCGCCCACTATGGGGCCTTAGACCTCACTTATTTTTAAATTTGGAGAAGTAAAATTTTTCTTGCAAATCCTTTTATTGTTCTCTTTTTTCTAGGTTTTTCAGTGCTTTTGTAGGTTTCTCCAGTGCGTACAATAGTTTCTCCAGTGTGTACAAGGTTGAAAATAGCGCATCCATGGAAAATTTGTGTGCCTTTGCACAAAGTTTCGACACTTTCAATCTTTCTATTTTATTGTGTTACTTCTTTCAGCCCATGTGCCCTGACTCTGCAGCGCTTTCAATTTATTCTCCAGTGCATTCAAGGATTTCTCTATACGCCTTTGCTTAATTAAATAGTGCATTTAAATTAGGTTCTTGTGCATTTAATATTTTCTGCAGCGCATTTGGTAGTTTTAACAGCACTTTCAATCATTTTAGCAGCGCATTTAATAGATTATGTTGCGCATTCAATTAAACTGCAAATTTCTAGAATCTAACATTCAAAAAATGATTTTTATAGGTCTGCGGGATGACTGGTCATAAAAGAGTCAAAAATCTAGAGACTAGATTTAATTGTGAAGGAAAAGCATTGGCCAAAAGGATCAAGGAGGAGAGCATAGCAAATATCACGCTAGTTTTGGAGGATTCACAACAAGAAATGGAGGTATATGAACATTATTTGAAAATTATAGAAGCCTATAAATCTAAATTTGCTTCATTAAATTGGATTTACTTTCCTTAATTGATTTGTCTTAAATTTGATAAATAAGGTTAGATTTCCAATTTTGTTCTTATTTTTCTTCATGGTTCTTGTTGGTGTTGACTAATTTGTTGGAGGAGAAGCGAAAAGGAAGGAACGATTGCCACTAGGTAAGCATAAATAATGGAAAAATCATCAAAAATGCCCCTAGCCTTTGCTAGCTTCAATTGAAGGTAAGCCTAAACTTGGTCAATTTTTCCTTAAATTGTGGCCTTGTGATTTTGTTCAAATCTATTAAATAAAATAACATAAAGGATAAAATCAAGCACTTAATCAAACAAACCCCTTGTTTGTGCAAAAGAGTAGAAATACTTGATTCCCATTAGTTAGTGGATTTTGGAAATTGAACCTCGTTAAACATGTTTGGGGATCAAGAAATAGATAGGGATATGCTCTTCACCTTTTGGTGAATCAAACTCCCAAAACCTATCTCTTAATTACATTTTTATTTCTTTCGATATGAACATGCTAGATCTTTAGTGGGTTCGCCTCCTGAGATTTTCCTTAAAAGGGCCGGTGAGAGGGACAGCCCAAAGTGGGATACAATTTCCTTTGCCACAATAATCCAACCCACTATAAAATAAAATGCATGCATCCTTAATGGGGTGTGTGACAAAAGTGTGTAAAGCTTTCAAACTTCCTCGAGTAGTTCTTTGGGATTGCACAAAACTCTGACATACCGGTGGTGGGAAGCCTCCTAATTTTTGGAGGATGAAAACTTAATATCCATTTTGAATGGAATCTTGATTAAATACCTTGTTAAAATAGAAAATCCTACCTTGTAGAGCCATTTTTATGAACCAAATTGTGAGCTAGGTAGATTGCTTGAAGTGCTTTTTTTTTGTGAAAAACCCATGATAACATCCTTACAAATTCAAACACTTTTTGTGTAGAAGGGTTAAAAAGAACAAGTGTATTTTTTATTGCTTTGTTTGAAAAATACATAGAACAAGTAAGAGATATCCATTTGAAAACTCATCTTATATTTTTAATCTCTTCATATAAACAAACAATTACCAAGTTTGGGGAAAACAATTCGAAATCAAACATTGTTGAATGTCATTTTCTACACGTTCTCGTAAACTCAAATTATCTTTACAAGAAGATGACACTTGCATTGAACAAGAGGTCCCTGAATTTGAATCTCAAAGCTCTTTCATAAATCACAACCAAGGGGATAGTCTCCCAAATATTTTTGAAAAGAGAACTAATCCAATGGATTGGAACTCCACATTTCATGATTATCTCCATGGAGGAAACAATGATAACATTAATAGTTCCAATCAAGGGCCTAAAGAAACACTTGAAGATAAAGCTAATAGGGTGGCTCAAGACATTAAATTTCTTAAATTCATGGACAAACTAATAGAAAGAGATAGGGAAAGATATTTCCTAAATTTGGCCCAAGAAGGGGTGAAACTTCCACATGATTATTGTGTTGATCAACTTAAGAAAGACAAAGAAGATGATAATTTGATGGGTGCAATGAGTAAAAAAATAAAAATGTTTTAAGCACAAATCGACCTAATGAAGAAGGCAGTTGAACCTAAGCCATTTTCTATTGAGGCCTTGTGCCCATTTCCTTTTGACAAAAGCTTGGTTATGGCACCTTTTCTGATAAATGTGGTCTTTCCAAAATATGACAAATATACAGGTAAATCAAACCCACAAGATCACCTTAGAGAGTTTTTTTCTCTAAGTATCAAATTCATGCATGATACAACTTATCTAATGAGACTTTTTCCAAGAAGTTTAGGAGGTCAAGCCATGGAATGGTTCTCAAAACTTCCACAAGGGATAAAGACATTTAAGGAATTAGCCTCCAAATTTGTAACTCATTATTCTTACAACATTGAGCACGAGATTACCATGCTTAACCTATGCAACACTAAACAACGAGATGGTGAATCTTTCTTAGGGTTTCTTCAAAGGTGGAGAATATTTTTCGCAAGATATCCACGAAGCATACCTGAAAAAGAGAAAATGGAAATATTTATGAATAACTTAAATGTGGAGATGAACTATAGGCTCCAACTTCAACGTCCCCCTACTTTTGAAAAATTTATTGAGAATGGGATCAAAATTGAAGATGTGTTGGTTAAGAGAGGATAAATCAAATTATTCAAAGATAATAAACCCTATACCAACACTAATAACAATCATAACGTGTCTAATTATAATAATAGTAAAGGAGCCAACAATCACAATGATAAACCAAGACTATGGTTGAAAAGAATAATAAAAATCTTGTGAATGATGGAGTTGTGGAAGCGCACAAGTTAAACACTACCCCTTTAATTTATCAAGTGGGGAAAATTCAACATATAACATAAATCAAACAAACAAAGCCCCTTTCAATAATAACAATACCAACAACAACAACAATGACGATGACAATGCTAACACCAACAAAAATCCCTTTAATAACTCCAATGTCGCCAAACCTAAATCTTTATTTTCCACATATCAAAAGAGAAAATTCACCTTTTTAGGTGAACCATTGGAAAATGCATTAAGAACTTTGGTGGCACACAAATTCATTACCTTACCCAAATCAAGGCCATATGAACCTAAAGTCAAGCACAATTGGTGGAATGATTCTCATCATTGTGAATACCATCATAATAAGAGACATAAAATGAATGAGTGCATGAAATTTGAACATATTTTCCAAGACCTAATTGATGATGGGACAATAAAAGTGGAAGGACCTCAAAATAATGAAGACCAAATGACTTTTAAAAACCCTTTCTTAAATCATGAAAAGGGGGAGTCATCCAATACCAATCCTAACAACACAAGAGGTAATGAGAAGATTAAATTTTCTCATACTTATGATAACACCATCAATACTCTAAGAAGAGATGAAAACACTATAAATGTAATTTTAGTGAAGGAAAATCCTAAAGAAGCAACATCTAATGTTGTAACTAGGGGGCAAGCATCAAAGATTACCTTACCAGGAAATGCCCCAAGGCTTGTATTACCAAATCAAACTCCATCTTCATCTTAAAATAAATATAATTTGTTAGATCAATTACAAAGAACCCCTACTCAAATCTCTATTCTATAAGAACTCAAGCTTTCACCAACTCATAAGGAGATTCTAGAGAAAGCCTTAGTGGAGACCAATGTGCCTCTAAATTTAGATGTGGATAAATTTCAAAACATGGTAGGCCATCTTGTTGCACCTCATTGTCTATCCTTTTTAGAACAAGATGATATGTCTCTAAACCACCCGCAAAATCTTCCCTTGCATATAGAGTTCCTAATCCACAAGCATAGAGTGAAAAGAGTCCTCATTGATGGGGGAGCCAACTTGAATATTTGTACCTTAAACTTGGTTAAAACCTTAGGATTTTCTAAGAAGGCTATTAACCAAAGAAAAAGATAACCATAAAAGCCTATGATGATGAAGAAAGAGCTTCTAAAGGTGTCATAGTACTTCCTATCAGAGTTGGTCCAATGAAAAAGGAGACCATGTTCCAATTCCTTGACCTAAAATTGACTTACAATATCCTATTAGGAAGACCGTGGATCCATGAAATGCAAGTTCTACCTTCAACCTACCATCAATGTCTAAAATTTCCCTACCTAGGACAAGAAGTCATGATAAGTGGAGATTCAAACCCCTTTCAATATTGTAACAACATGAAGCCTATTAATGACTCTTTAGTCCCACATAATGTAGAAGGGTCTATTTCCCAGAGGATAGAGCAAGGACAAAGTTCAAAATATTTGCCATCTTTGAAAGGAAAAAGAAAAAGAAGAAAAATAAATTGTTGTTGAAAGTAATCAAAGTCCTACTAACCTAACTACATCAACAAAAGGAAAAGAGAAGGTTAGTTTGAAAAGTTCTCCTGAGAAACAAAAAGAAGACCAAGCAAGATCTATTCAAATCTACACCAAAGATGCCCATTATCAAAAAATGGATCATATAATCAATAATTTTGAAAAGAAATGTCAAATCAAATAAAAAGGTGTAGGTGAATACTCCCTATCCATGATGGATCTACCCTTATCCCCAAAATCACATGGAAGACCATCCAATCTACCTCATATATAATCATCACTTTGTGAGGGCAAGCACTTCTTCTGTTACAAGTAGTGGTTGTTGTTGCACCAAAAGATCGACCTGTTAATGCCTGATACAACCACTAGACTTATAGAAGACACAGGAGGTGGTTAAGCCATGTCAAAAATCCTGAGGGGAGCACTGACCATTTTTCCAACAATCTCCCCCTCAGCGTTACTCGAGGGGATTTGAACCTATGACCAAGCTCTAATACCACTTGCTACAAGTAGTGGTTTTCATTGCACCAAAAGATCAACTTGTTAATGCCCAATACAACCACTAGACTTATAGAAGACACAAGAGGTGGTTAAGCCATGTCATGAATCCCGAGGGGAGCGCTGACCATTTTTCCAACATCTTCATCCATGGATGAGGAAGATAATGAAATCCTAAATTGGATATATAAGGATGAAGAATCAAGTGCACATGAAAAGAACATTCAAAACATAAGCATCCATACTCATCAATATGGAAAAGGATTTCAAATAATGAAAAATATGGGGTATAAAGGACAAGGACTTTTTGTTAGGAATATTCCGAAGAGATAACTGAGAGGGGGGGGGGGGTGAATCAATTATCTACAAGTTTTAATTCTTTATCCAATTAAGTATATTTAAACATAAAGTATAAACACAATGAAAGAACACTTGAACACAACACCAATATTTTGGTTATAGGGAAACCCAAATAGGAAAAAACCCCAGTGGGAATTGACACCCACATTCTGCACTAGTGTATAATGATCCTTGTTAGAAGATCCTTAACCCTGTTAGGAGTTTCTTTACAATATATTTAGTACAGTAGACCTGGTCAAGGGTCGGATCTTGTTAGGGGTAAGGATGCACTATTCGAGAGCACACTACTCAAAGGGGTGAAGGCTACAACCTTTTGTTTAATAGATACACACTATATATGGATCTTGGTGAACTGTGCTTTGACCTACTCTTTGGATCAGTTCCAATGTATAACACAAATACTTTCCTTGGTCACATAAACCTTCTTCTGATGGATCAACACTTCACACACTCTTCTCTGCTCTTCACAAACTATGAACCACACTCAAGCAATCACAAATGACTGCCTATAAATATCTTTCCTCTAAATGATATAATCAATATAGCCTATTAGAACCACCTTGAAATCATATTAGATAAGCCATAAAAAACTCCAATAATAATTCAGTTGGCTCTACTAAGCACGCAACACATTCTGGGACCTATCCAATAAGATAATTGTAGACACACGCTACACAATATCGGCTCTACCAAAACAACTAGATCTTTCTCCTTAAGCTGAATTATCTCATGTGCTCTTAATTGAACCTTCCTAAATCTTTTCCAAGCTCTAATCCAAGGGTGCATACTAAAATGATAGGCGCAACTCCAGAACCAATATAATCTATGTCGGCTCTTCTGAACAAACACAGGAAAATGCTATTGGTGAATAGTGACTGCATAACTTCACTTCTACTAATCATCATACTCTACATCCATGAATGTAGCATCACTAACATGTCTTCATCACATATCCAAATGTGTAAGGCTCCATTATAACTATACAAACAATCATACACTGAACACTGCCTGTTACTCTATTAGGAACACTACTGATACAAGCTACTCTATAACTATCTGTACTAATAGTTAACCTCTGTGCCCATTATATCATGTTGATAACATGTCCATGCTATATATACTAAAATCTTACTAAATAAGTCTTCCACACATGCTACTTACCATATGTTGTCATCAATGACAAACATATAGTTAGCACTGGCTTGCTGGAAAATCTCCAACACTTTTAGGGACAAGAAATGAAGGATTAATAGAACCTATTGAGATTTCATGGAGAGATACTAAAGAAAAGAGTGGATTAGGGTACCTAGAACAAGGGTACACTCAAAATAAGTATCCTTTGGTTTATGACCAATTCTTACAACTAGGTTCCCAAAGTGATGAAGATTCAAAAAATTGGGAATGGGATTCATTGTCAAGTGAGTCATGCCAAGATAAAGAAGTTGATGTCATCCATACCTATACTCCTAGCAAGGGAAAAGAACAAGTCTCAAAATCAAATTAGAATCAGGCTTCAAGTTCTAGCCAAGTGGTTTTAGATAATGTGCCAAGTCAAGAAATTGAAAGAAATGAATGGGTAGGAGAACCTTATGTTCCATCATGGAGACCTACTATAGAGGAATCTAACCCCAGGTTTAATCCAAGAGATTTTTACCCAACGAAAACCTTAGAGGATTCTAGTGAGGAATATTTTGATGCTAGTTCTCTAGAACATCTTGAAGAATCACATATCATAGACTAAATGATACAATTTTTGAACCTTCAAATGAATTCATGTCCCTAAACCCTATTGAACCAAACCAAAGAATTGATCCTTTGACCCTTATCTATCCCGAACTAATCGAATGGGATTCCATTGAACCTACCATCTGTTAGAAAGTAAAGTCCACCAAGATAACTGAGAGGGGGGGTGAATTAGTTATCTGATAATTATAAATTTTATCAACTTCAACAGCATTAAACCATGTAAGTAATATAATTACCAACCATAGAAAGATATTCATACACAATAACACAATGACACAAGATATGCTGACTAGGAAACCTCTTGATCAAAGAGTAAACCCCAATGGGAATGATGCCCACAAAAGATGCACTAATATGAATATTCCTTGTGAAAGGATGGACTTTGTTAGGAGTCTTATGAAATACATTCAGTACATATGAATCCCTGTTAGGAGATTTTGAATCCCTGTTAAAAGATTCTAACACTGTTAAGAGTTATGGAAGACAGATGGACCCACTGCCCAAAAAACTTCAATGGAAAGATCGCTAAACACACTATCCAACTGATCTCTAGATTATTCAATAGACTAATATAAAATATGTTACCTCCTTTCACACTGTGCAAACCACACTCTCTTCTACCTCATATCTCAATTTCAGATCTCTGTACCTCGCATGTCTTCTTTCACAATTTCACTTTCACAATTCATTAGCTCTTTTCTTCACTTCATGCATACATCATCAAATCCAACCTTATTAGAACAAGGAAAAAAATTCCTTCTTTTATACAACACTCAAGTAATTACAAATGAGTGGGCATCCAATTACAAAATAAAAGTTTTCATATGCTACATCAAAATTACACAAAACTGTCAGCTTCCAAATACAATAATTCTTCACTCATGTGACCTCAAAGTTTGTGTTATCATCCACATCACTATCAATGTGTCTTCATCTTCCCTTGAACTGTGCAAAACTAGATTCCATCCCGATTAGGAGATATCATCTAATTTCCACAAACTACTACTCAGGAACACTGCCTGAATACTGCTTCCACCAAAACGCTCATAACTTCCATGAATAAGTGAATTCCTATCTGCACTCTTAACCATAAACATATAACATATCAAAGAGTATATCCTCAATATCACATAGCTCCAACTCCAATATTCCATGTGCGCTAATCAAAATATTGTCTGCTTCTCTTCAAGTCTCTGGTAGATCACTGTGTTGACATCAATGACAATCATAGTCATGAATGCAACAACAACTGCTATAGAATGGCTTCCAAACATTTATAATTCATTCCTAACAATCTCCCCCATTGGCATTGATGGAAACATAGATGAAAAAACATCCAATGTTCCAAAAATCCAATACTGCAAAACTGCTACTCAAGAAAAATATTTCAAATCCACTTCATCAATCAAATCTTGCTTCGTTTTCCTGTTTAGATAGTACAAATGGTTTTCATGTACACTTCTCCCCCATTGAAATCAATGAAAAAAATCTCATCATTATGTCAACAAAAACTCCAATGTCAAAAGACACTATTCAGAAAATGCATTCACTAGATTCATCATGACTCAGCTCAAATACACATACTCCCCCATAGAGGAAGTACCGACATCCAGTCTAGAAGAAAGATAAGGCTCATATACCACTGGAAAAATGCAACCAACTACATCACTTCTCAAAAGTAGGTTGGGGCATAACCCCAAGCATACCTCTCAGATACTCAAATGTATCCTTAGGCAAAGGCTTTGTAAATATGTTTTCTATCTACTCCTTTGTACTCATGTACTCAAGTCTAACTTCTTTCTCAGCAACTTTCTCCCTTACTACATGATACTTAATCTCTATATGTTTTGTCTTAGAATGTAATAAAGGGTTCTTAGACATACTAACTGTGATGGTGTTGTCACAATGTATGACAATAGGTTCAACAAACTTTATTCCAATATCCTTCAACATTTTCTTCACCCAAATTATCTAGTTACAATTGTTTGTTGCTACTACATATTATGCTTATGTTGTGCTCTATAAGATACAATTCTGCTTCTTGCTTAGCTAAGAAACCAATCTTCCTCCAAGGAAAAATGCTCCACCAGTGGTGCTCTTCTTATCATCAACACTGCCTCCCCAATCAACATTTGTATATGCACATAGGGTAAATCATAATATTTTTCATACCACAATCCATAGTCCATTGTGCCTCTTAAATATCTCAGTATCCTCTTTACTGTTGCATAATGTGATTCTCTAGGTTCAGCTTGAAATCTTGCTACAATTCCAACTGAATGTGCTATATCAGGTCTTGTATGAGTCGAGTACTACAATCCTCCAATCATAGATCTATATTTCTTCTATTCAACTACTGATGTTTAATTTGTGCTAGATAATTTATGTCCAGTTACCATAGGTGTTCCAACTGGTTTACAGTTCTCCATTCCAAATCTTTTCAACAAGTCATTTAGGTACTTTTTCTGGCTTACAAAGATACCATCATTGTTTTGTGTTATCTATAATTCTAAAAAGTATTTCATTTCACCAATCATACTCATTTCAAATCCATTATTTGTTTCATCAGCAAATTTTTCACTAGCTTCATCTTCTCCTCCAAAAATAATGTCATCAACAAAAATAACTATAATCAACAAACCATCTTCAATTTCTTTTGTATACAGATTTTTGTCATCTATTCCTTTTGTAAATCCCAACTTTAACAAATACTTGTCCAATCTTGCATACCAAGTTCTAGGTGCTTGCTTTAGTCCATATAAGGCTTTCTTCAGTTTACATACCATGTCTCCTTCTTGAGTCAAAGGAAAACCTTCAGGCTGCTCAACAACATTAAACCATGTAAGTAATATAATTACCAACCATAGAAAGTAATATAATTACCAACCATAGAAAGATATGCATACACAATAACACAATGACACAAGATATGTTGACTAGGGAACCTCTTGATTAAAGAGAAACCCCGGTGGGAATGATGCCCACAAAAGATGCACTAATATGAATATTCCTTGTGAAATGATGGAATCTGTTAGGAGTCTTATGAAATACATTCAGTACATATGAATCCCTGTTAGGAGATTTTGAATCCCTATTAAAAGATTCTAACATTGTTAAGAGTTATGGAAGACAGATGGACCCACTGCCCAAACAGTTTCAATGGCAAGATCACTAAACACACTGTCCAACTGATCTCTAGATTATTCAATAGAATAATAAAAATTATGTTACCTCCTTTCACACTGTGCAAAACCACACTCTTTGCTACCTCAGATCTCAATTTCAGACCTTTGTACCTCGCATGTCTTATTTCACAATTTCTCTTTCACAATTCATTAGCTCTTTTCTTCACTTCATGCATACATCATCACATCCAACCTTATTAAAACAAGGAAAAACATTCCTTCCTTTATACCACACTCAAGTAATTACAAATGAGTCGGCATCCAATTACAAAATAAAAGTTTCCATATGCTACATCAAAATTATACAAAATTGTCAGCTTCCAAATACAATAATTCTTCACTCATGTGACCTCAAAGTTTGCATTGTCATCCATGTCACTATAAATGTGTCTTCATCTTCCCTTTAATTGTGCAAAACTAGATTCCATTTCGATTAGGAGATATCATCCGATTTCCACAAACTGCTAGTTAGGAACACTGCCTGAATACTCCTTCCACCAAAATGCTCATAACTTCCATGAATAAGTGAATTACTATCTACGCTCTTAACCATAAATATATAACATATCAAAGAATACATCCTCAACATCACATAGCTCCAACTGCAATATTCCACGTGCGCTAATCAAAACATTGTCTGCTTCTTTGCAAGTCTCTGGTAGATCACTATGTTGACATCAATGACAATCATAGTCATGAATGCAACAACAACTGCTACAGAATGGTTGTCAAACATTCAGCATTCATTCCTAACACCATCCTCCCTACATTCTTGAATGATAACTTGGTGTCCCAATACCTTAATGCGATTAAGCCTTCTTCTACCATGGAATATCAAGAAGAAGTGACAAAGGGGAGTATTCAACCTTTTAATTTTACAAAAAATTGAAAAAAAAATAAAAATAAAAATTGAAAGAATTTAATGTTGAAAACTACATTCTGGCAACATTAAATAAAAAAGAAAAAGAAATAAAGAATGTTTCCAAAGGTGAAAACCCAATAGAGGCACGTAAGGAAGAAAGGTTGGATACTTTTCTTGAGCACTATGAGGAAAGATATCCTATCTTAATTGAACCAACAAAGAAAGTGAACATTGGGTCAGAATTAGAGCCAATAGTCATACACTTAGCAGCGTCTTTATCTAGTCAGGAAAGAAAGGATTTCATAAAAAATTTCAAAGAAAAACAAATTAATTTTGCATGGTTGTATGATGATATGCCTAGATTAGATCCAAATTTAATCATGCATCATTTGAATATCAAAGGAGTAAGATCGGTTTAGCAGAAACTAAGAAACATTCATCCACACATAGCTTTTCTTGTAAAAGTAGAGTTGGAAAAGTTGTTGAAAGTAGGGTTTATAAGAGCCATTGATTATGCTGAGTGGATTTCAAAGATTGTGTCATTTTTCAAAGTAGACAAATCTATTAGAATTTGCACGGACTTTAGAGATCTTAATCTTGCATGTCCTAAAGATGATTTTCCCCTACCAAGCATAGACGCCATCGTAGACCTAATAGTAAGAACATTCAAAGTTCTCACTTATGTATGGGTTTAGTGGTTATAATCAAATAAGGACAGCACTTGAAGATCAAGACAAGACAACATTTACATGTACATGGGGTACATTCTACTGGAATGTTATGCCCTTTGGTCTCAAGAATGCCGGAGTGACCTATCAAAAGGCCATGATGACTACATTTCATGACATAATGCATAAATTCATGGAAGACTATGTAGATGATATACTTGCTAAATCTCACTCAAGGGATGAGCATCTACCCATCTTAGAAAATATATTTGTAATATTAGAGCAATTCAAAGTCAGGCTCAATCCAAAGAAATGCGCATTCGGTGTACAATAAGGAAAACTATTGGGATACATAGTTTCTGCCAAAGGAATAGAGGTAGAACCAGCTAAAGTAAAGGCAATCCTTAGAAATGGGGGAGCCTCAAAATATCAGCCAAATGAGATCTCTTCAAGGTAGGATTCAATCCATTAGAAGGTTCATCTCTCAATTAGCAAAAAAGTGCCACAATTTCACCCAACTCCTTCATAAGGACATAGTTTTCAAATGGGATGAGAAATGTGAAGAAGCATTCACCTTATTGAAGAAGTACTTAATGAATCCTCCAACATTAATTCCTACAATTAGAGGCAAGCCCTTCATTTTATACATGTTAGCTACATAACATGCATTAGGGGCACTCTTGGCTCAAGAGGATGAAGCTGGAAAGGAAAAGGCCATATACTACATAAGAAGAACATTGGTGAAATATGAGTTGAATTACACTTTCATTGAACAAGCATGTTTGGCCATAGTTTTTTCTTCCCAAAAATTATGCCATTATATGTTATCTCACAAGATTTGACTCATTGTAAAGATTGATCCCTTGGAATATCTTCTTAGCAAAACAACATTGAATGGGAGATGGCCAAATGGGTCATGGTTCTAAGTGAATTTGACATAGAGTATATGGACCAAAAGTATATCAAAGGCCAAGTAATAGAAAATCAATTAGAAGAATCACCATTACAAGATGAACACCCAATTCAAGTGGAATTTCCAGATTCTAAAATTGTTAATGTTGAAGCAAAAACATGGCAATTATATTTTGATGGTTGTTATACACATGGATCAGGAGCAGGGATACTTTTGATTACTCCTCAAGGGTCTAAAATTCCAAAATCATACAAATTACTATTTTCATGTACAAATAACATAGCTGAGTATGAAGCATTGGTCATTGGCATAAAGTTGGCATTAGAATGGAAAGTCACAAAGCTACAAATCTATGGAGATTCCAAACTAGTTATTAATCAAATTAATGATGAGTATCAAACTAAAGATGATAAGCTGATACCATACAAGACTATGATTGAGAATCTTAAGAAATACTCCACTCTAATCACATTTGAGAAAGTACCGAGGGATAAGAATAAAGCAGCAGATGCAATGGCTACTTTGGCATCACTTCTCCAAATACCAAATCAAAGTGCCAGATATGAATTCCTGGTAGAAGAAGTTGACAACCCACATTTGACCCTTCCCATCCTCATACCATTTGTTTACTAATAGTATTTGAATCACCTTGGTATGGAACCATTTACACCTACTTGAAAGACCAAATCTTACCTTTAAACCAAACCAAAAATCAAAAGAAAAGCTTTATACACCAAGCTTCTCACTATACCTCGATATTTGACATGTTGTACTGCAAGAGTCTAGATGGAATGCTTCTGAGATGTCTAGAGAAAGAGTAATCAACCATATCCTTACAATAAATTCATGAGGGGATTTGTGGGTCGCATTTGAATGGTTTAACCCTAGCTAATAAACTTCTTAGGATAGGATATTTTTGGCCTTCCATGGAAAAGGATGGTTGTCATTTTGCAAAAACTTGTCGTAAATGTCAATATCATGGGAACTTGATCCATGTACCAGCACAAGAGCTTCATCCTATGACAACACCTTGGCCCTTCTATCAATGGGGTTTGGATTTGATAGGGATGATTTATCCACCATCTTCAAATGGTCATAAATTTATCATTACTACAATAGAATATTTTACCAAATGGGTGGAAGTTGTACCCTTATCCACCAACATAGGAAAGAAGATATCCTTATTCATTTTAAATCACATAGTCTATACATATGGTTTTCCACATGCCATCATAACAGATAATGCAAAACATTTCAAAAATAGGGATTTGAAAGAACTATGTACAAAATTTCATATGGTACGTCATTCATCTTCCATTTATTACCCATAAGGTAATAGGAACCCAGAAGCCACAAACAAGAACATTCTAAAAATATTTAAGAGAACTGTGGGTAATTCAAGTAGAGATTGGTACATTCAAATAAACCCTACTCTATGGGCTTATAGAATGAGCATTAGAATGCCAATAGGAGCTACACCATTTTCCCTTGTTTTATGGAGAAAAAGCAATTTTACCATTGAAGGTAGAAATTCCTTCCTTAAGGGTCTCATTGCATGGTTCACTAGATGAAAGACAACAACAAGCTTTGACCAATTAAAAGTGTATCAGAATCGAATGACCAGAAACTATAATAAGCATATCAAACCAAGGGCATTCCAAATTGGTGACCTAGTATTATGATAAAATCCCAAGAATCAAGTAGAAAGGGAGAATAAAGGAAAATGGGAAGAAAACTGGTTAGGACCCTTTGTGATCACTTCATCTTTTGGCACTTGCACTTACAAACTAGCTGATTGTGAAGGAGAGGAGTTGCAAGAGCCAATAAACAGTATACATTTGAAAAGGTTCCATACCTAAAGCAATGAAAGAGGGATAGAGAAAATGAGTATCGAAGATATCATATAAGAGAGAATCCTATTTATTGTATATAGTCAAAAGAGATCTTGAAAATACCAAAAACATTGAAAAAACATAAAAGAGAAAACAAATCAGAAATGTAGAAAAGATAAAAAAAAATAGTGGAAAATTGAGAATGAAGAAGCCAGAAAACATTCAGAAAGGCTCCTTAAAAAGATGTTTTCTTGGTGAAAACCTAGCAAATAGGTGCCTTGGTAGCAAAAAAAGAGAAAAAGCTTTAAAAACATAAAAAGAGAGCAAATCCATTCAACCGGTGAAAACCTAGTAAATAGGCACCATTGAAAGTCCAAGTTAGTCTCATGACTAGTGGTCATCCTTGTAAATATTGCATTCACCAGCATTTGTCTATATTTCATAATAAAACCCCATAGTTGCATTTGCAAGTACCTAAAGGTTTCATCACTAATCCAATCTGCAAATTGTCCCAAGTCCCACAGACGCAATCACATTAAACTAGGGGCAAAAATATACTCTCAAGGAGGAAGGATTCATCAAAACAAACATCAATCTGACACCAAATCAATTCATTAAAATGCAAGTGAAACACTCACTCAAATCTAAATCCTAAGCCAAGTTTAAATCAAATGCAAAATTTTGATCCAAGATCTCACAAGAACACTTATCTTTATCAAGATTAAAAGTATGAAATGGATAGTACTATACTTGAAATATGGATTTAAAAAATGATGCAAATTTTTTCTAAGTGTTGACTTGACTGATGAAATCATGTCTTTCTAGCGAATCGATGAAAGTTTTTAAACTAGACAAGCTATGATGAAAGCAAGAAATTTTATTGATTTCTGAATGAGTGTCTTAAGGTCAAAATTTTGAAGTATGTACTATTTTTCTAAGGACGTGATCATCAAAGAATCATCAAGGACATGTACATATGGGGAAATTGAGATTTTTTTTGTTTACGCAAAAGGATACCTTGGATATTTTGATGTTAAATATCATAATACTAAAATCCACTTGCAACATAGAATCTGACAAAATCAATATTTGTACTCTCATGATTGATCTCAATTAGTGATAGTCATGCCAAATATGGGAAAGCACCATGTAAAAAGGAAAGAAGTATTCATATCATCATAGTTGAACTAGTGATGGGTGTACTAATTTCAAGATTCCAAAAATTGCTCAATGATGAATATAAGCTCCTAATTTGTGAATAGTGATAGTTAGCTGCATCCATGCTAGATTAAATCCATTTAAGTGATTTATCTTTCTTAGTTTGAAAACATCAATTGGAAAAGAGAAAAAACAAGAGGGGGTGGAGTAAATAAAAAATCAAAATGCACATCAAAAACTACATATAATAGAGTGTGTTGGACGTCAAAATCAAAAATAAAAAAAATAAAAGGGGCTTTGCATTAAATTAATGGAATTTGTTAGATTCATTTTAAATCATTAAAAATGTGCATCCATTTAAGACATTAACCTAAGTTCATCTAAATTAAAGTGCATTATTTTGCATTCATATTAGTTTGCATTCATTTTAGCAATATTCATTTTCAAATTAATCTTTCATTATCATTCTAGGTCATATCCATTAAAATCATTTGCCTTAGTTTGCAATCATCTTTAAATTAGGTCATCACATTTCATTATTCATAGCATGTCATTACATCTCATTACATTCCATTAAGTTCATCCTAAAACATTGCATACATCTAGTTTCTTTCACCAGGCCATTAAGTTGCATTAGTTACATTCATTGATTAATCTATATCATTAAATAGCATTAGTTCATCATTAAAACATTACAAACATTAAGTCGCATTCATTCTACATCATTGCATTTTCAAGATCATATCACTATGACATTGCATTATTCATTTAGGTGCATTCATCCAAATTCATTCATATAAAACATTAAAGTATATTCACACATAGATCATTTATATTTACATATAGAATCATCATTAATTCAGTCATATCCATTACATTTATTATCCCTAATATACAACCATATCATCAAATAAATGCATCCATAAGTACCATTACATCACATTAATCATTAAACCATTGCAACATCATACAACATTAAATTGATAGTGTAAAGAAAATAAAATGAATGTATTATGTGTTTGAATGCCAAAATATATCCTTTACATATAGAAGAATTGGGGAAGGTAAGATTCTCTTCTTAATCCCAAATTCCCAAAGGAAAGATCAAAATTGATTAACCACTAGAAAATAGTCAATGCATAAATGAATCAATCGACTACTAATAAGAAGAAAGAGGAAAACATTACATTCCATTTTAGAAGAGAGCATTAAAATGAATTGAAAACAAATACTAACCTCAAAGTATAGAAAATCTAGAAATTGTTGTATCTGGTGTCTATATCGAGTTTCTAGAAATTCTACAACCGGATCTGGAATGGAAACACAGAGACAAATAAAACCCAGAAATATTTTTCTTTTCTAAGCCAGGTCAACCTTGACCCAAATACAAGTTGACCTTGACCCATTTATGTTGACCTAACCTGCACTGCTCCGACGGAAATTCTGTTCATGGATCCTAAAAGTTTGACAAAAAGGGTATCTAAATCTACTCTGTAATTCACTGTTCTACCCCTGCACCTTCAAGAAAAATGGTTTTGTTGTTTGTATGAGGGGTTTGCCTTGGTCAATCCCCAGTTTTGGAATTAACCTTGAAATAGAATTGAAATTGCAGTAATAAAAAAATTAAATAGAACAATTCACCTTGCATATGTTGAAACCCTTGTGGAGGATTTGAATCCTTGAATCCACAAGTATGGATGCTCCAAATGGATGTACAATTGTAGGATGTAGGATGTAGGATGTCTCAAATCAATTGCCTTTATATCTTCAACACCAATCTTGAATGGATCTTAGAATAGGAAGAAGCTTGAATGGATATGGATGGAGAAATCTTCAACAAGAGGGCTCCATAGAGCTTGAATCCTTCAATGGTTACTAATGGATCTCCTTGATGAATTAAATCTTGAATTCTTGAATTCTTGACAATAGATGATTGCTTCCCTTTTCTTTCTCTCTTTTTTTTCTTTCTTTCTTGCTTGTTACTTGTTATCAAAATGAGAGGAAAAGGCTTCCTTATATACTAGTATAGGGCACAAACTTCTAGAGAGGCTGACATATGAGAAATAAATTTATATTAGCCTCATACCCCTAAGAGTGGACCTAAATTAAATAAATTTTAAGAATCACTGCTTCGAAACCCAAAACAACTAACTCGGAAGTAGAAAAAATGAATTATTTCCGAACCCTGACATCCGAAAATCCTCATAATTTGAAATTTAGACCCCACGTTAGGGTCGATGTAGACCTTGACCCAGAAGGTTGACCTTGAACCTAAGATAAAGAACCTTAATTTCTCAAAGCAAGATGCCAGAAATATGTAGGAAAGAAGTGGAGAATAGGGCAAGACAAGGTAAAAACCCAAATCCAATTCAAAGACCCATTCAAGGTGTTTGACATGACCCCAAACCACTTGCTCAAAGGGCTAAACCAGTCCTAGATCGAAGTGCTTCTATTTTTCAATGATACATTTAGCCCCCACTTTAGAAAGAGTATGGACTCGATGAAAACTCTTGGTAAAGGAGATCACAAAGAAAAAGAAAATCTTATTGAAATCAAAGGGATAAAGTAGTCCCCAGGGACTCAAGTCTTTGTCAACCCCAAGATTACAATAAGAGAGACATCACTAGAAAAAAAAAGGAGAAAGGGGTGTGATTACCTCACCAAATGAGAACTTATGTCCCATTGTGAATCAGACAAGAAAATAACACAACTGGAAAGATGGAGTTGAACCACCTTGTGAATTTGGCTACTCACCAGTCAACCCATCAAGCATTCAACCTCAGGAATATTCTATTCCAAAAGAGCAAAGCCAAAACAAGAGAGATCTAGTCTTAAGGAAACCTTCGACCTTAAGGGATAAATCCATTGAAAATTGAAATTGGAGGGATCAAGAGATCCTATAAAGTAAAAATCCATGCTTTAAGGAAAAGTCACTAATCCATAAAGGTAGAAAAGTTTTGAAAAATATTTTGAAAGTGCGTGTATGCAAAAAGTGAGTAGAGTGTATGCCTCCATGTTAAAGTCATTGCTAAAACTTTAACATGAGAAATGGATTGAACGAAAACATAAACAACTCCAGTGATTATGTTTCCACTACAAGATTCCCCCAAGTGAAGACAAATCAACAAAAATAGCACATAAACACACAAAGAACACAGAAGGGATCTACCTACCATGGGTTCAGTATGATCATAAGATTATCTATATATATATATATATATATATATATGATATTATTTCAAATGAATTGACATTGTTATGTAAAGAAAGTAGAACTATAATCACAATGGAGGAAAGAAAATGCAAGAGTTATGAAGAAGAGTCTTTTCAGACCACAACAAGGAGACCAAAAAGAATCAGTGCTACCAAGTCACAAATCCAAGTGGACTACACTAGGAAAACATTTACGAACAATAACATAGGTACAACATAACATGAAAATAACATATAGAAGAGTAGAGATACATATACATGAATAGTACAATAGGTTTGATTCCTTTATCACCTTTTATCAACAAAGTAAGAAGGGTCATATAAAAGAATCTAACAAACATTTAGCAAACACATTATGTGAGAAACACAATACAACAGGAAAACACACATAGAGGACAAGCCAATCAAGCACATTACCTACTCTCCCCATCTTGGTCTATATAATTTAGGGTAGGCGGGAAACTCACAAGAGGTACTATATCCAACATAGTAGGAATAATAGCCAGTTCCAAAAAAAGATCCTCTTGAGAATTGTGATGTTCGATACTAGGTGTAATTATCAATTATGTTGAAAGCATATTAGGTAAATTAGTATCAATGTAAATAGTCTCATATTCATCGATAGCATCATTAGGATCATCAAGAGTATCTTCTTCATCAAGATTAATTGAAATAGAATCTAAGATATGAATAGAATCATTATAATCATTCATCTTAACATCATTATTAAACAATAACTTATTTCAACACATCAGGCATAGGCTGGTCAAAAGAAGGTAAAGAAATTTTAAGAACAAAGGCATGGGCCTTAGCTTGAGCTTGACACTTCTTACAACGTTCATTGGAAGATTAGTTACATTTTTTCTTGTTTGAAATATGTTGAGAACTAGGAGGAACAACTGTCGGTTCCTTCGCAAGTTCTATAGGAGGATTAGTAGAATTCTTAGTAGGATGAAAAGAAACACTAGGATCTTGATTAACAGAACTAGAAGCAATGGATAAAGGAGGTATGGAAGGTTTAGGAAAAATACCATGGTTAAGATCCATCTAAGGCATGCTTAACTCAATAATCTTATGATGTTTATAGGCTTGATATGAGTGAAAAAGGTTATCAGGTTGAGAAGAACGTGAATTAGGTAATGAAGGCCGAAAGTGTTGGCAAAATGTTCAGCACTCCCCTCAGGATTTGTGACAAGGTCTTAACCACCTCCTATGTACTATAAGTTGAGTGGTTGTATCAGGCATTGATAGATCAGTCTTTTGGTGCAATGGCAACCCCACTCTAACAAGTGGTATCAGAGCTTGGTCATAGGTTCAAATCCTAAAACCCTCAGGTAACACTGAGGGGGAGATTGTTGGAAAAATGTTCAGCACTCCCCTTGGGATTTGTGACAAGGTCTTAATCACCTCCTGTGTACTATAAGTTGAGTGGTTGTATCAGGCATTGATAGATCGGTCTTTTGGTGCAACAGAAACCCCACTCTAATAGAAAGAAGTAAAGGGTAGCACAATCCCTAGGCCTAGAAGGTTGATATAAACTATGATTTATCATCTTCACTTCTTCATCATGAATGAATTTAATACATTTATGGATAGGAGAAGCAATGACATGCATGGCATTCAACCAAGGCAAACCAAGCTTAACTTGAAAATGATCAGAAGTAGGAACAACAATGAAGGTAGTGTCCACAACTTTACCACAAAGTTCAAAAGGAAAGTTAATAGAACCAAATGATGGATATAGAAAACCATTACAAGTTTGGATCTACACATTAGATTTATTATAACAATCACATTGTAATTTCTTCATAAAAAGGTTATCTTCAGTAATAACATTGACTAAGGATGTAGGATCAACAAGAAAACCATGTGTAGGTATCTTAGAAATCATAGCATAAATGTAAATGGGACCATAAGGAGATTTAATAGTCTCAAAATCATCAAAGTTGATCAAGAGTTCCCAGGTCTTTTATTCATAGGTTGTTTTTGAGGTTTATGTTGAGGTTTTGGTTTAGGCTTAGGTTTGGGTGGAACTTGAAGTTGATGTTGAGATTGTGGCTAGGGTGGAGATATAGGTTGAGACAAAAAAAAATGCTCCACATGGTTAACAATACGATTGAGATCATCCATCTTTGAATCATAAAAAATATCCACAGAAGATGGCTGAACAATGGTATTAGTATCATGTGTAGGCAAAGGATTCATATAGATTTGGAGGTTTTGATTAGGAGAGACAGATTTGTTCTCACTTCCATCAAAATTACCAATAGATAAAGAATTAGAATCAATTAAGTCTTGAACCTTATGTTTTAGAGAATAACACTTCTCAATATCATGGCCATTCTGATGATGGTATTGACAAAAGGCTTTGGGATCAAAGGATATGGATGCCATCATAGTAGGTAAAATAGGTCAAATAGGAGGAAAATTAATCATATTATCATTCAATAATTTACTCATAATAGAATGTAATGATTCAGGAAGAGGAATAAATATACGATTTAGACAAAAAGCAGTGGATGCAGAAGTGGCATTGTTGGATGCAAAAACTTGATCAACAACTACATTTTCTTTCTTATTTATCTTGACATAGTTTTTAGGTTTTTGAAACTTGTTGGAACTAGGAGAAACATCACTCTTATTAAATGGAATGGGAGCCATTGGAGTTTTTCTCTCTAATTGACTCACTTGTAATTGATAATGATGAAGTGCTGCACAAAGTTGTTGAAAAGAGGTAAATTCAGTAAGCAAAATATTATCTCTAATATCCTTTTATAAATTTGAAATAAACATATGTTGAATATCAATATCAAGAATAGGATAAGAAATTTGAGCACACAAATGCTTAAATCTACCAACAAATTCAGTCAATTTTTCTTTAGTATATTGTTTACAATGCATCAAATCAGTTAAGGACACTTGCAGACCAATGTTATTTTAGAACTATTGGATAAAGGCATTAGAAAGTTTTGGAAAAGAATCAATAGCATAAGGATGCAAGGAGCAATACCATCACAAGGCCTTATCACAAAAATTTATAGCAAACAACTTAGCTACAATCCTATGGTCATGGGCATAGTCACTACAAAGGATTTGAAATTTTTTAACATGAGTGACAGGGTCTCCCTTACCATTATAATTCTCAAGATGAGGCATATTGGCTTGCTGAGGAACAGGATCATGAATAATGTCTAGGGATAAAGGACTACCCATGTCACATGTAGGAATACTAAACTTGGATTGAGTTAAGGATGCAAGTTGTTGTTGTAAAGAGGACACAGTTTGAGCCAGACTAATGATTGTGGAATTATTAGAATAAATAGGAGGCATAGAAACATTAGAAACACTAGGGAAAGTGTAGGAAGTAGCGAGAATAGAAGACACAACTGATGGAACACTTGGAACCACAGTTGGAAGAGAGTTGGAATAGATAAAAGGAACACTATGGTAAGAAGGTTTTAAGGTAGGTAGAGACACCGGTGGAATACTCATAGGAAGAGATGGAATAAATGTATTCACTAAAGGAGGAGTATAATTAGGAATGTTAGGTAAAGGAACAAAAGAAGGTTCCACACTAGTGATAGGAGGAGTGAATCCTATATATTGAGCTTCTTGAGCTAAGGGTTTGATATTTAAATGCACAAGATTAGTGATACCATGCAAGATATTAACACCTTGATCACTATCCTAAAGAAATTTCTTAAGAGCCTCTATAGCTTGAATAGAATCTTGATTATGGTTTTCTTGAATAAGCCAATTTCCCATTTTATCAAGTTCAGTGGAAATTTTTTGGACTTTTTCAGGAGGAACTCTTAAAGCATCATCCTCATCATGAGATGAGTGAGAAGAGTTATTCTCCATACTAGGATTGGAATCATGAGTGATCACTTTCACAATGTTATCAAAGTTTATATGACAAAATCTTATGCGCCATAACCAACTATCATCAATCTCAGTAATCAAGCATGTCATCTCAGTAGGATTCAACTAAAATAAATTACCTCTGGTTCTAGATCCAGTACCAATCAAATTTCCATCTTTTTCTTTAATCACATAGGTTTTCTCAGTAAACCAAACTTGATATGCCTTATCAACTAACTGTCCAACACTCAAAACATTATGTTTCAAAACATCCACAAAGTAAACATCATCAGTATTAGTCTTTCCATCAAGAGTAATAGATCCTATACCTTTAATCAAACAAGGTGCATTGTTTCCAACTCTAACAACTCCTCCATCATAATTGTTAAACTTTATGAACTTTTTCATGTCTCTAGTCATATGATGTGAACAACCACTTTCTATAATCTAATCAACTTTCTTTTCTACTTGAGAAACTAAAGCCTTTTCTTCCTTAATTTTAGTTTCAAGATTTTCTTCTTTAATTGCTACAAATCCTATATCATCATTATTCTCATTATCACTTTCACTCAAAAATTTCTCCAAACTAGCTTCAAGTTCTTCATCATTTGCATAGAAACATTTCTCCAAACTAGCTTCAAGTTCTTCATCATTTGCATAGAAACATTCTTTAGACCTTTTAGGATTAAAGTTCTTCCTATACTTCTTAACTCTCTTAGGACATTTAGATGCAAAATGACCAAATTCTTGACAAGTCCAACATTTAAAAATTTTATTACCATCTGGTTCTCTCTAGAAAAGCAAGGCAATACCTAGTTCAATCTTTCTATCTTCTTCATTTCTAGATCTGCTACTACTAGCATAATCTCTGCTCACACTAATGCTTCTTGACAGAGTAGGGAAAACACTAAGAGCATTGAATGCTATCTCCATTCTAGGTAGGTCTCTTGATAACCTCAGGTTCATTTCTGCTACTTCCAATCTTCCAAGAAGAGTCTCTCTTGTAAAGTTTGTAGTAAAAGGTATGACTTGTTCAATCATCTATGTCATCTGCTTAAATGCAGGAGTCAATGTCCTCAAAATTTTCCATATCACTTCATTCTCTATCTTTGTTCCACCATAAGATTTTATACCTGCAACAATCTCTGACATTCTACCAATATAGCTTCTAACAGATTCATCTTCCATCATTCTTATATCTTCAAATGCACATATAAAATTATGTAATCTAACTTTCTTTGCATGTTCATCACCTTCAAAAGTAGAGTGTAAAGCTAACCAAATTCCACGAGATGTTTTCAAATATTTTACCTAATTGTACTCATTCTTCAAAAGGGCTGACAAGAGTGCTTCTCTAGCAAGTATGTTACACATGAATAGATCTCTTTCTTCATTAGTACTTGTTTCAATGTTATCCTCATCAATGATATCCTTCTCATTCTTTGTAATCAACCAATAACTTGGTCCTAAAAATAGTAGATGTTTCTTCATCTTTTCTTTCCAACTGTCAAAATTTACTGCATCAAACTTAGGGCTTTCTTTCCTGAAATTTGCCATGGATCTCCTTAAGCCGTTAAACTTTTCTTTCAAGGACCTACCACTCTGATACTAATTGTTAGAAAGTAAATTCCACAAAGATAACTGAGAGAGGGGGGTGAATTAGTTATTAGATAAATATTACTTTTATCAACCTTAATAGATTTTAACCATGTAAGCAATGTAACCAACAAGCATAGAAAAATATACATGCATAATAACACAATGAGACAAGATATGTTGACTAGGGAACCTCTTGATCAAAGAGTAAACCCTGGTGGGAATGATGCCCACAAAAGATCCACTAATATGAATATTCCTTGTGAAAGGATGGACTCTGTTAGGAGTCTTATGAAATACATTCAATACATATGAATCCATGTTAAAAGATTCTAACTCTATTAGGAGTTATGTAAGACAGAAGGACCCATTGCCCAAAAAACTTCAGGGTAAGATCACTAAACTCACTGTCCAACTGATCTTTGTATTACTCAATATAATAATACCAAAAGATTACTAACCTCAACAATCCAATACTCCTTCTCTGACTGTGCCAAACCACACCAACTCCTTCTCCAGATCTCAATACCAGATCTCAGTACTTCGCATATCCTCTTTCAATAATTTCACTTTTACAATACACTTACATTCATTACATTCCACATTAAAACAAGGAATACATTCCTTCCTTTATACCACACTCAAGTAATTACAAATGAGTCAGCATACAAATTACAAAATAAAAGTTTCCATAAGTTACATCAAAATTACACAAAATTGTCGGCTTCCAATTAATATAATTCTTCACTCATGTGACATCAGATCTTCCGCTATCATCCACATCACTATCAACATGTCTCAAACTTATCTCTAACTACGCATAACCAGATTCCATCTCGATTAGGAGATATCATCTAATTTCCATAAACCACTATTCAGGAACACTGCCTGAATACTGCTTCCAGTGATTTCCTCATAACTTCTATGAATAAATGAATTACTATCTACACTCTTAACCATGATCTTATAACACATCATAGAGTAATTCCCCAACTCTGCATAGCTTCATCTTCAATATCCCAAGTGCGCTAACTCAAACATTGTCTTCTTCTCTGCTAATCTTTAGTAGAACACTGTGTTGACATTAATGATAATCATAGTCATGAATGCAACAAAAAATGCTACAAAATGACTACTAATACTCCCCCATAGGATATATTTAGCATTCATTCCTAACAATCTCCCCCATTGGCATTGATGGCAACATAGATGAAAAAACATCCAAGTTCCATAAATCCAACGTTGCAACACTGCTGCTCTGAAAATGCTTGAAGTATTCTTCATCAATCAAATCTTGCTTCATTTTTCTATTCAATTCTCTCCTACAAATGTTTCAAATGGTTTTTCATGTATACTTCTCCCCCATTGACATCAATTATAGACGTTTCATCATTATGTCAACTACAACTTTAGTGTCAGAAGACACTATTTAAAAAAAAAAAACATTCACTAGAGTCCTCATGACTCAGCTCGGATACACATACTCCCCCATAGAGGAAGTACCAACATCCAGTCCAGAAATAGGGCTCAAATACCACTGGATGGATGCAACAATCTACATCACTTCTCAAAAGTAGGCTAGGGCATAACCCCAAGCATACCTCTCAGATACTCAAATGTATCCTTTGGAAAATGTTTTGTAAATATGTCTGCAATCTACTCCTTTGTGCTTATGTACTCAAGTCTAACTTCTTTCTCTACTACTTTCTCTCTCACTACATCATACTTTATTTCTAAATGCTTTGTCTTAGAATGTAACACAGGGTTCTTAGACATACTAACTGTGTTGGTGTTATCATAATGTATAACAATGGGCTCAACAAATTTTATTCCAATGTCCTTCAACATTTGCTTCATCCAAATTATCTGATTACAATTGTTTGCTGGTACTACATACTCTACTTCTGTTGTGCTCTATGAAATACAATTCTTCTTCTTGCTTAGTCAAGAAACCAATCTTCCTCCAAGGAAAAATGCTCCTCCACTGGTGCTCTTTTTATCATCAATATTGCCTCTCCAATCAGCATCTTTATATGTACATAGGGTAAAATCATCAAATTTTTCATACCACAATCCATACTCAAGTGTTCCTCTTAGGTACCTCAGTAACCTCTTTACTACTTCATAATGTGATTCTCTAGGTTTAGCTTGAAATCTTGCTACAATTCCAACTAAATTTACTATATCAGGTCTTGTATGAGTCAAATATTGCAATCCTCCAATCATAGATATGTACTTCTTCTGGTCCACTACAAGAGTCTCATCTATGCTAGATAACTTGTGTCCAATTACCATAGGTGTTCCAACTAGTTTACAGTTCTCCATTCCAAATCTCTTCAATAAATCATTCAAGTACTTTGTCTAACTTACAAAGATACCATCACTGTTCTGTGTTATCTGCAATCCTAAAAAGTATTTCATTTCACCAATCATACTCATTCAAATTTAGTCTTCATTTCATCTACAAATTTATCACTGGCTTCATCTTTTCCTCCAAAGATAATATCATCAACAAAAATTACTAAAACCAATAAACCATTTTTAATTTATTTTGTATACAAGTTGCTATCAGCTATGCCTTTTGTAAATCCTAATTTCAACAAATACTTATCTAATCTCGCATACCAAGTTCTAGGTGCTTGCTTCAGTCCATATAAAGCTTTCTCCAGTTTACATACCATGTCTCCTTCTTGAGTTAAAGGAAAGCCTTTAGGCTTCTCAATGTAAACTTCTTCTTCCAATTCTCCATTTAGAAATGATGACTTCACATCCATCGGATACACTTTGAATTTCTTAAAAGCTGCATAGGCCAAAAACATTCTTACTGCTTCAATTCTTGCTACTGGTGCAAAAAAAATTTCATAGTCAATTCCTTCTTTCTGTGAGTATCCTTTACATTCCAATCTTTCTTTGTTCCTTACTACTTCTCCTTGTTCGTTCATCTTGTTTCTAAATACCCATTTTGTTCCTATAACATTTTTATCTTTAGGTCTAAGGACCAATTCCCATGTCTTGTTCTTTTCAATCTAATCTAGTTCTTCTTTCATAGCCTTAATCCAATGTTCATCTTCACAAGCTTCACTAGTAGATTTAGGTTCAATTTGATGAATCAAACATAACTATTCTTGTACCTTATTTTGAGTATGAACTCCTCTATCTATGCTTCCAATAATCTTCTCATAAGGATGATTGCTTGATAGATTCCTGTTAGGTGTCACTATCTCAGATCTTACTTCAGGTGTTGGTTCTTCAATGATCTCACTATGGCTTTCATTCAAAAAATCACTATCAGTTTCATAAAATAATTCATTAGTCTCAAGGTTAGGTCTAGAATGAATTCCTTCATCTGATTCATAATCAAGCATTCTTTCCTAAATTTTGAACTTTTCATCAACTTTTACATTTGCACTCTCAACAATAGTCTTAGTTCTCTTGTTGTAACATCTATAAGATTTTCTCTTCAATGAATATACAAGAAATATACTTTCATCACTTCTAGGATCAAACTTTCCAATGTCATCATCTCTCTTAATATAACATTTGCTTCCAAAAATTCTAAAATACTTAACTGATGGTGCATGTCCAAACCATAGTTCATAGGGTGTCTTGACTGTCTCTTCTCTAATTTGTACTCTGTTCATTGTATACACCATTGTGTTCATTGCTTCTCTCTAGAATATCTTCGCTAAGTCATTCTCAAATAACATAGCTCTTGCTGCTTCAGTCACTGATCTGTTTCTCCTTTCTACAATACCATTTTGTTCAGGTGTCCTAGGGGCTGAAAACTATCTTTTAATACCATTTACTTCACAAAAGATGTTAAATTCTTTAAAATTAAATTCTCCACCTCTATCTGATCTCAAACATTTAATCTTCAGTCCAAATTCATTCTCAACTTTATTCATAATGATCTTAAACCTATCAAATGTTTTAGGCTTTTCCTCAAGAAATGCAATCCACATCATTCTTGTAAATTCATCAACAAGAATCATAAAATACCTTTCTCCATAGAATCCTCTAGTCCTTGTAGGACCGCTCAAGTCTTTATGAACAATCTCCAACTTCTTTGCTGTTGTAAACTTCTTGCTAGGAAATGAGCTTCTCTTCTATTTAGCCATCACACATTCCTTGCAAATCATGTTAGTAGGCTTCATAATTTTAGGTAAATCTCTTAATGCAAGTGTAGTACTCACTTTCACAATGTTCTCAAAGTTTATATGACAAAATCTTTTGTGCCATAACCAATCATCATCAATCTTAGTAATCAACCATGTCATCTCAATAGGATTCAACTGAAATAAATTACCTCTGGTTCTAGATCCAGTACCAATCAAATTTCCATCTTTGTCTTTAATCACACAGGTTTTCTCAGTAAACCAAACTTGATATCCCTTATCAACTAACTGTCCAACACTCAAAAGATTATGTTTCAAACCATCCACAAAGTAAACATCATCATTATTAGTCTTTCCATCAAGAGTAATAGATCCTATACCTTTAATCAAACAAGGTGCATTGTTTCCAACTCTAACAACTCCTTCATAATTGTTAAACTTTATGAACTTTTTCATGTCTCTAGTCATATGATGTGAACAACCACTGTCTATAATCTAATCAACTTTCTTTTCTACTTGAGAAACTAAAGCCTTTTCTTCCTTAATTTTAGTTTTAGGATTTTCTTCTTTAATTGCTACAAATCCTATATCATCATTATTCTCAGTATCACTTTCACTCAAAAATTTCTCCAAACTAGCTTCAAGTTCTTCATCATTTGCATAGTAACATTCTTTAGATCTTATAGGATTAAATTTATTCCTATACTTCTTAACTCTCTTAGGACATTTAGATGCAAAATGACCAAATTCTTGACAAGTCCAACGTTTAAAATTTTTCTTACCGTCTGGTTCTCTCTTCAAAAGAAAGGCAATACCTTCTTCAATCTTCATGTCTTCTTCATTTCTAGATCTATTGCTGCTAGCAGAATCTGCACTCACACTGATGCTTCTTGAAAAAGTAGGGTGAATACTAAGAGCATTGAATGCTATCTCCATTCTAGGTAGGTCTCCTGATAACCTCAGGTTCATTTCTGCTACTTCCAATCTTCCAAAAAGAGTCTCTCTTATAAATTTCATAGTACAAGGTATGACTTGTTCAATCATCTATGTTGTCTACTTAAATGTAGGAGTCAATGTCCTCAAAATTTTCCATATCACTTCATTCTCTGTCTTTGTTCCACCACAAGATTTTATACCTGCAACAATCTCTGACATTCTACCAATATAGCTTCTAACAGATTCATCTTCCATCATTCTTATATCTTCAAATGCACATATCCAATTATGTAATCTGACTTTCTCTACATGTTCATCACCTTTAAAAGTAGATTGTAAAGCTAACCAAATTTCATGAGATGTTTTCAAATATTTTACCTGACTGTACTCATTCTTCGGAAAGGCTGACAAGAGTGCTTCTCTAGCAAGTATGTTACACATGAATAGATCTATTTCCTCATTAGTACATGTTTCAATGTTATCCTCATCAATCATAGTCTTCTAATTCTTTGTAATCAACCAATAACCTGGTCCTAAACACAGTAGATGTGGCTTCATCTTTTCTTTCCAACTATCAAAATTTAATGCATCAAACTTAGGGCTTTCTTTCCTAAAATTCACCATGGATCTCCTTAAGTTGTTAAAATTTTCTTTCAAGGACCTACCGCTCTGATACTAATTGTTAGAAAGTAAATTCTACCAAGATAACTAAGAGGGGGGGTGAATCAGTTATCAAATAAATATAACTTTTATCAACCTTAATATATTTTAACCATGTAAGCAATGTAACCAACAACCATAGAAAGATATACATACATAATAACACAATGACACAAGATATGTTGACTAGGGAACCTCTTGATCAAAGAGTAAACCCAGATGGGAATGATGCCCATAAAAGATGCACTAATATGAATATTCCTTGTGAAAGGATGGAATCTTTTAGGAGTCTTATGAAATACATTCAATACATATGAATCCCTATTAGGAGATTTTAAATCCCTGTTAAAAGATTCTAACTTTGTTAGGAGTTATGGAAGACAGAAGGACCCACTGCCCAAAAAGCTTCAAGGTAAGATCACTGAACTTACTATCCAACTGATCTTTCTATTACTCAATAGAATAATACCAAAAGATTACTAACCTCAATAATCCAATACTCCTTCTTTGACTGTGCCAAACCACACCAACTCCTTCTCCAGATCTCAATACCAGATCTCAATACTTCGCATATCCTCTATCAATAATTTTTCTTTCACAATACACTTACATTCATTACATTCCACATTAAAACAAGGAATACATTCCTTCCTTTATACCACACTCAATTAATTACAAATGAGTCGACATACAAATTATAAAATAAAAGTTTCCACAAGTTACATCAAAATTACACAAAACTATTGGCTTCCAATCAATATATTTCTTCACTCGTGCAACCTCTGATCTTGTGCTGGCATCCACATCATTATCAACATGTCTGCAACTACTCTTTAACTATGCATAACCAAATTCCATCCTGATTAGGAGATGTTAGCATATTTCCACAAACTGCTATTCAGGAACACTGTCTGAATACTGCTTCCACTGATTTCCTCATAACTTCCATGAATAAATGAATTACTATCTAAGCTTTTAACCACAATCTTATAACACATCATAAAGTAATTCCCCAACCCCACATAGCTTCATCTTCAATATCCCAAGTGCGCAAACTCAAACATTGTCTGCTTCTCTACTAATCTTTAGTAGATCACTATGTTGACATCAATGACAATCATAGTCATGAATGCAACAACAACTGCTATAGAATGGCTGCTAATACTCCCTGATAGGATATATTCAGCATTCATTCCTAATAGAAAACCATACATTCCATTTGGAAGAGAGTATTAAAATGAATTGAAGACAAATACTAACCTCAAAGTATAGCAGATTTGGAAATTTCTATTTTCTAGTGTCTATACCGAGTTTCTAAAAATTATGTAACTAGATCTAGAACGAAAACATAGAGATAGAGAAAACCCAAAAATCTTTTTCTTTTCTAAGCAAGGTCAACCTTGACCAAAATATAGGATGACCTTGACCCCTTTATGTCGACCTTGACCTACACTACTCTAACAGAAATTTTGTTCCCAGATCCTGAAAGTTTGCCAAAAAAGGTATCTGCATCTTGTCTGTAATTTTATGTTCCACACCTGCACCTGCAATAAAAATGGTTTTAATGTTTGGATGAGGGGTTTACCTTGGTCAAACCCTAGTTTTGGAATTAACCTTGAAATAGAACTGAAATTACAGTAATAAACAAATTAAATAGAACAATTCACCTTTCTTATGTTGAAACCCTTGTGGAGGATTCAAATTGATGCAGGGGCATTCTTGGTCCTCAGTGAATCTCCATGGGAGGTGTGTGTTTGGCTGGTGTTACTTGGTTGCATCCTTAATTGACGGTCTCAATTATGGTAGGAAGCTTGGTCACTGAGGGAAATCAGTAATCTATGGCACTCAGTGAAAGTGTTACTCGGTGATGCATGTGGTGCTCGGTCGACATTGGTGCTCAATGATGCTTGGCATGCTTGGTTATTTCATTGGTTCTTGGTTGTTTTGATTTACCAACTCATTGAATCTCCATGGGAGGTGTGTGTTTGGCTGGTGTTACTTGGTTGTATCCTTAATCGACGGTCTCAGTTATGGAAGGAAGCTTAGTCGCTGAGGGAAATTAGTAATCTTTGGAGCTCGGTGAAAGTGTTACTTGGCAATGCATGTGGTGCTCAGTCAACATCGGTGCTCAGTGATGCTTGGCATGCTTGGTTATTTCACTAGTGCTCAGTTTTTCTGGCTTACCAACTGAAGTTATATGTGATTTGTTGGGCTGACTTGGTGCATTTATTATTGGTAGCTATTGTTATAGGCCGACATATTGTATTTAATGTTTGTAAGGCTATTTGAGAACCAAATTTTATACATTTAATATTTTTTGGGAGGAGTTAATAGTTTCATCCAGCCAACTTGTGGCTGATGATTAGTATTTATAGGATGTTTGGGTAGATGTTTAGCCAGTCAGATCAGAGGTTTTGAGATCAGTTTGGGGGGAACAGATTGAGTGGTGAAGTTGTGGAAATGATCCTATGAGATCTTGCAGATTAGATTATTTCTGATAGTTTGTTTTTAGCAGAGCTAGTGGTTGAGGCTTGGAAACAAACAAATTTCTTGGAGGCTTGCGAGCTCAAGTTTAGATCTACCTTAGGGTTTTCATCAATTGCTGATAGTTTTCAGAGCTGAACTAGCTAGAGTTGTGTTGGATCTTGTTGATCTTGCAGAATTACTTCTGATTGTAATTGGCCCTAACCCAGAAGGCCTTACAGCTGGGCATGTTAATGAAAATTGAGTTGAAAGTATTTTTTGTGTTGAGTTATCTATTGTGTTATTCTGAAGCTACAAGGTTGGACTATCCTTAATTGGATCCTCCATGCCTTGGTCTATGTCAAGTGGTATCAAAGAAAAGGTTTTATCTTGTTAGAGTGAAGGTTGACCTAGCAAGGCTGATCTTGCAAAGTTGATCTTGTTGGCAAAGAGATCATATGATCTGAGATGTAGATCCGTGGCACTGAACTTGTGAATCTTTCCCTAATTGTTTGTGCAAGGTGGCAGGTTGAGATCTGACTTGCATACAACTTGGAGATTGCCACAAGGTGGTTGGTGTAGGGTTTGTTGCAGAGGGTTTCTCTTATCTTTAATGATGCCTTTGAGAAGATTGGACCATAGAGTAATTGTTGATCTCTGTGAGACTGTGGAATCTAGGATTATAGAGAAGGTGAAATTAGATTTCAGATCTAAGATGGAATTGATGAAGAATGACATGGTCGTTGAGATCATGAGAGTTTTTATTGGTGTACCTTAGAATATTGGTACAAAAGATAGATATGAGGAAGCTACTGAAGACCTTGAAGCTGTTGGATCTAGTGGTGATGACCGGAGGGATAGATCTAGTGAAGATAGAACTGCTCGATTGCATAGATTTGGAGCTCGATTAAGTAATAGTTACCGAATGGAAGTTTCTACTTTCTCTAGTAATTTGAAGCCAGAGAACTTGATTGATTGGATTGGTGAACTTGAAGATTTCTTTGAGCTGGAAGAAATTCAAGATCCTCTTCGGGTGAGATTGGCACAGACTAAGTTGAAAGGACATGCTGCTCTTCAGTGGAAAGAATTGCAAAGAGATAGAAAAGATGAAGGTGAAATGAAGATCAATCGATGGAGGTTGATGGTGATAAAATTGAAAGCTAAGTTCATACTGGTGGACTATGAGGTTGACTTGTTTGAGAAGTTGCAAAATTTGAAATAGAAGGATTTGACTGTTAAAGATTATACCGAGGAGTTCTACAAACTTACTATTCGGTCTAGACACCGAGAGCTTGGTAAGGAAAAGGTAGCTCAGTATGTGAATGGTTTAAAATTCAATATTCAGGATGAGCTTGGTATGCTAAAGATTGATTCTATTGAAGATGCTTATAAGTATGCTCTGAAGGAAGAAGATAAGTTGAAGAGGAAACAACATAGTAATCCCCAAGGGAAGGAAAAGCTTGATCACTCGGTGAAGGATAAAGTGACTGATGTAGAAGATGAATAGAAACCTGTTGAACCAAAGAAGAAGACAAGTAGAGTTATCTTTAAAGGTACTTGCTATAGATGTGGAGAGGAAGTACATCATTCTTTTTAGTGTACACAAAAAAATCTTGGTGACCGATGAGCTACTGTGGTAAATGAAAATGTACCTAAATCTGAGAACTTGCTACTTCGGTGAACATTGCTTGGTACAAAGGAGGAACATTGTCAGAGGAGTAACTTGTTTAGGATTCGGTGCAAGTCTAGAGGTAAACTCTGTGATGTTATTGTTGATAGTGGTAGTACTGATAACCTTGTTGCTGAGGACATGGTTCAGAAACTTGTGTTGAATAGAATGAAGCATCCTTGTCCTTATAGGATTGGCTAGTTGCAAGATGTTCATGCTCTAGAAGTAAGAGAACAGTGCTTTATTGATGTTCATATTGGCCAGTATAAGGATCTTGTGTTATGTGACATTGTGAAGATGAATAGTTTTGATGTATTCCTTAGTAGAACTTGGAAATATGATTGTAGAGTTATGTATGATTATGTCAGAAATGTTTTTACTATTGAGAAGGATGACAAGAAGTTTTCCCTGATGCCTTTGCTGGATACAACTCTCGGTAGGAGAAGCCTGAGTATTGGTAGCTGAGTTGATTTGGTGGATCCTGAAGGTATGGTTGATAATTTTGGAGAATAGACCTATGTGTTGTCGAGGAAAGACTTGAAGAAACAGAGGAAGTTGAAGTGGAAGAGTATGCAAAGTGAAAAGCTGGAGGACTTGTATGTGAAGAACTAGTTCGGGGCTTATGTGTTGGATCCCGGTAGATGTTCTTCTCACATATGAAGATCTTTTCAAACCTAGGGTTTCTGATGCAAGGGCATTCTTGGTTCTTGGTGAATCTACATGGGAGGTGTGTGTTTGGCTGGTGTTACTCGGTTATAACCTTAACTGATGGTCTCAATTATGGAAGGAAGCTTAGTCACTGAGGGAAATCGATAATCTCTAGCACTTAGTGAAAGTGTTACTCGATGATGCCTATGGTGCTCGGTCGACATTGGTGCTTGGTGATGCTTGGCATGCTCAGTTATTTCACTGGTGCTCGGTTGTTCTAATTTATCGACTGGAGTTCTATGTGATTTGTTGGGCTGACTTGGTGCATTTATTATTGGTAGTTGTTGTTACAAGATGACATGTTGTATTTAATGTTTGTAAGGCTATTTGAGGGTTGACTTGTATTAAATTTAATATTTACTAGGAGGAGTTAATGGTTTCATCTAGCTGACTTGTGGCTGATGATTAGTATTTATAGGATGTTTGGGTAGATGTTTAGGCAGTCAGATCAGAGGTTCTAAGATCAATTTGGGGGGAACAGATTGAGTGATGAAGTTGTGGAAAAGATCCTATGAGATCTTGTAGATTAGATTGATTTTTGATAGTTTGTTTGTAGCAAGGCTAGTGATTGAGGCTTGGAAACAAGGAGATTACTTGGAGGCTTGTGAGCTCAAGTTTAAATCTATCTTAGGGTTTTCATCAGTTGCTGATAGTTTTCAAAGCTAAACTAGCTAGATCTGTGTTGGGTCTTGTTTATCTTGAAAAATTACTTCTGATTGCAATTAGCCCTAACCTGGAAGGCCTTACAACTAAGCATGTTAATGAAAATTGAGTTGAAAACATTTGTTGTGTTGATTTATCCATTGTGTTGTTTTGAAGCTGCAAGGTTGGACTGTCCTTAATTGGATCCTCCATGCCCTGGTCTGCATCATGAATCCTTGAATCCACAAGTATGGATGCTCCAAATGGATGTAGAATTGTAGGATGTAGGATGTAGGAGGTCTCAAATCAATTGCCTTTAGATTTTCAACACCAATCTTGAATGGATCTTGGAATAGGAAGAAGCTTGAATGGATATGGATGGAGAAATCTTCAACATGAGGGCTCCATAGAGATTGAATCCTTCAATGGCTGCTAATGGATCTCCTTGATGAATTGAATCTTGAATGCTTGAGAATAGATGATTTCTTCCCTTTTCTTTCTCTCTTTTTTTTCTTGCTTTCTTGCTTGTTACTTGTTATCAAAATGAGAGGAAAAGGCTTCCTTATATACTAGTCTAGGGCACAAAATTCTAGAGAGGCTGACATACGAGAAATAAATTCCCATTAGGCTCATACCCCTAGGAGTGGACCTACATTAAATACCTTTTAAGAGTCACCCCTTCGAAACTTGAAACAACTGACTCGAAAGTGGAAAAAAATAATTATTTCCAAACCCTGACATCCGAAAATCCTCAGAATTTGAAATTCGGACCCCAGGTTAGGGTTGAGGTCTACCTTGACCTAGGTTAGCTTCATGGTTGACCTTAAACCAGAAGGTTGACCTTGACCTTGAGATCAAGAACCTCAAAATCTTAGAGCAAGATGCCAAAAATAGGTAGCAAAGAAGCGGAGAACAGGGCAGGACAGGGGAAAAAGCCAGATCCAAGTCAAAGACCCATTCAAGGTGTTTGACATGACCCCAAACCACTTACTCAAAGGGATAAACTAGTCCTAAATGGAAGTGCTTCCATTTTCCAATGATAAAGAGAGAAAGTAATTAAATGTATACTAAACATCCTAAAATAAATAGAAAAATGAACATGCACTACATTGAGCACTACATAATCATGGAATTGGACTCACTAAGTTGGTTAGTTACTTGAAGCAAGATAGAGTAATTGGTAAGGCCTTTACACCAAGCATCACATATCTAACTGAGCACTAGTGACACTGACATCGATGGTCAATAAACACTGAGCATCACAGTATACATCGAGAAGATTATACAGTGTTTATCGATGATCATAGAAAATGGCATAGTAATCAGAAATGACACATTATTCTATGTAGATGGTTACAACAGATCATAAAATGGTTTACCAAGATAGAGGAGCATTTATTGTAAAAGATGTTCATTAAATGCAATGATTATCTTATTTGTATTAGTTGATCTAGGTTATTTTTCACCGTAGATCTTAGGGTTATGATTATTCTTTGTGACCTAATTTTTGCTTAAGCAGCAAAATAGAACACTATATATTGTATATGTTCACACCATTTTATGAGGTTGTTGAATTGATATATATGAATCATGAATCACTTGAAGAAATTTCCTATTTTCAAGATAATTAGTTTACCGAGCAGAATAGAGTATAGAGGATATCAGATTGAGCAGAATCAGAGAAGGCTACCGAGCAGAACAGAGCAGAGAACCATCACAGATAAGGTGATATTTTGATGAGCATTTATAGATCTATTTCAGACAAGTGAGTTTTCAACTAGCAAATAGTTACCTATTACTTTCTGACAATTGTGATAGAGTTTTTGTATAAATCTCTTAACAAAGTAGACTTAACAGTCTTTGTATAAATCTCTTAACCGAGTACACACTTCAATTAGTGTTGTTAAATCCTATAACTAGGTAGATCTAGCTGATTTAATATGTTACTCCTAATAGGGTAAGATCACCAGAAGTGAGCAAAACTTGTAGCCTTAACAGGCAAACCTTTTCTATCTGCAGTAGTGAAGAATTTGTGGGTGTCATCCCCACCGCAGTTTTTACCTTCTTACAAAGGTTTCTGCATTACCAAAATACTTGTGTTATGTGATTGTCATATTGATTTCATGTTTTTTACTTTCTTAAGTTAACTAGATGATTGATTTATAAAATTGTATTCAAGTTATTTTAATCGATTATCATAGTATTCAGTTATAGATCAAAAAGGTTTCTTCAAGTAAATTTTTGTGGGCACTAATTCACCCCTCCCCTCTCAGTACCTATCTCTCCTAATTCCAACAATTGGTATCAGAGCTTAGTTCTCTTGTTGAACATTCTAACCACTGAAGGGTAAAGATCTAAGTCATGGAGAGATACAAACTTGACAAGATTATTGAGAATCAGAAGATACAAATACAAATGTTTGTGGAACCGTATAAACAAGCCAAGGAAGAATTGAAGAAATTACTAGTTGAAAGAAAGAACCTTGCAATTCAACAGAATAAAATTAGTTATCATGAAGAACCTATTGATGAAATATTTGATCATATTGGATCAACCTCTGGAAGCATCTGTGACGGATCCGAAAGCATAATCTCTGAATTATCTGAAAGAATCAACATCTATCTGAGCAAGTGAAAGCAGTTCAAATCAGTCATGAATCTCGAATGGTGAGAATGGTGGAAATCATGAACAATGATAGACAAGCTGAACAAGATCAGAATCTGGCTATTTAATACCGAAGGCTAATGACAGAACAACTTCAAGCAAAAGAAAGTGAAATATAGAGACTCACTGATCATCACTTCCAAGTATCAAATCAGATGATGATAGTTAATCAAGAAATGAACCAAGTAAATGGATAATTATCAAGAAGACTTGAAGATGTTGCAATACTCAGAGAAGATAATGAAAACCTGAGAAATAAAATAAAGATACAAAAGCAACACAATGAAATGATGAGGATAGCTGAGGACAGTTCTAAAAAGATTGATGATTTCCTGACTAATCAGAGGAGATTCAGAAGCAGAGCCGGTATAGGCTACACCGGTGAAGGAGAATCATCACAACAAGATGAAAAATTCAACAACAATCAAACTTAGAAACCTAAAGTGATGACATGCTATCACTGTGGAAAACCAAGACATACATCTAATGTGTGCAGAAGCAAAGTGCAAGGTAAACCTCTTGTCATTCCTAAATTCAATGGATACTGTTATTACTATGGTAAGTTTGGACATCCAGCTTATGAATGCAAAGCTAAGAAGAATGACATTGCTAACAATACTACTAAGGAGAAAATATGCTATACTTTTAATAAGCATGGATACATTGCAAGGGACTACAAGGCAAAAATGAAACAAGTCTGGACACCTAAACAGAAACTACAACAAAAGCCATATCAACCAAATAGACAAGGTAAATCATATGTTTTGGATTATAATACATGGACTAACTATGCTGCATGTGGTCGATATGGACATATTGCAACAAATTGCTACAGAAATAGTCAGATTGGATAGTCAAGAAACTGGATAAATACAAGAATGGCATGTATGCACTGTCACAAGGTCGGTCATGTAAGCAAGAACTGCAGAGACCGAGCACCTGATGAAAACCATATATTTGACAGTGGATATAACATTGCAAAAATTATGAAGTTAAGGAACACAATGTGGAAGAAGGCGTCTAATGAGCATGCTGAGTCAAGTAACACTATCAGTGAAACCTCATCCACTCGATTGGGTGACATTGGTACCTCCACTTAAGTTGACAAAGGTATGTATGGAATTGACATTTTAAATGATCACATTTTACATACAGTTCCTTATATATGATGTACAAATACCAAATCTGCATGAATAAAGATGCACTATGGTTTGTGTTATAAGTTTACTAATGTCACATAGTCGTTAAAAGAAGAAATGTGAGTTGGTTACCTGTAGGTAATCAGTATACAAGGTTAACCAACAACAGTGCAAACTGATGAAGAAATTCTATGTTAACTGAGCAAAAGAAATTAATAGACATTACCGAGCAGACAATTGTTTTGTATTAGAAGTTAGGTCACGTGTAGTACCTCACCCCTAGTCTGATTTTATAAATGTTATGATTATTTTAGGATGATAGATTATATGTTAGGAGATCATTGATTATGATGTACTTACCCCATACTTACATGTGTATGGTCGATGTGTTTATTTTATATTTCTGTTTGACATGCTTGATGTGGTTGAGGGATGGAGACGTAGTTACTTGCTTGCGATATCCACTCAGCCGATCCCCACCATTGTCTGTTATATATATATATATATATATATATATATATATATATATATATATATATATATATATATATATATATATATATATATATATATATATATATATATATATATATATATATATATATATATATATATATATATATATATATATATATATATATATATATATATAATTGTATGTACATGCTTCATCTTGTGATGACAGGTTTGCAGGTACAGGACATCGTCTCCCTTGAATTGGTAGGAGTGAGTGTAACACCCCGCCAGGCAACCCAAGAGGACAAGACATAAAACCTCTATAAAATGCAAGTAGTGAATTTTTATTTTATTTTATTTATTTATTTTAACTAGAATAATATTCATCATTACACTTCATATTTCTAAAAGAAGAAATAATTTTCTACTACTTGAATGTAAGATTTATACAACTTAAGTCCTCCCGAGTTCCCTAACATCACTACTAAAGCAACATCATATAAACCATTTACATGCATAAGATATTCATGGAATCATGAGCTTAAAAGATCTACATTCATTTTAATGCACCAAGTTAAATGTCCCTAACTTATTTCTTTTATTAAACATAGGTTAATCATCCAACATCATTATTCCTTTTATCAACTCATTCCATAAATTCATATTGATTTCATCTACATCTACTATCCTTTATATCACTTTTCTCTAATAATTTAGGTAAGAGATTAATATTCATTAAGGTAGGCATCATCCTAGGTACTTCATTAACATGAACTAAGTATTAAAATCAAATTACTATTCTATTGCATTGTTTCATAACCATTCATTGTTAATAATTTCAATCACTAATCTATCATTTCTCAATAATCTCTTTGAATTCTTTCATCAAGAGAGAATACATTATTGTTGTGATACATCATTATATATAATTATATTTAAGATTATTTCCTTTACACATGGACAACATAAGAGGATAGAATAAATAACATAGACATTTTCTTTTAATGCTAGTAACATGTCCAATATTCCACATTCTTTTCCCTTTCTTTTACCTAGAATTACCCATTCCCTTATGCATTGCTTTGAATTGAGATTGCATCAATACTACAAGACTCCTTTTAGGAGATTAAAAATTACATGAATAAAAATACATAAGTACATCTCAACATATTAAAATATCCAATAAGAAATCTTCAACTGCAGATCTGGAAAGGAATATGTGCTAGGATCATCCAAAGAATCACGATCAATACCTCGATATAAATATTAACCACCCAACCACGTGGAACCAATAGGCCCACTCCCCCGAGCTAGGAGATAGAACCAAAGGCCCATACAAGAGGTAACAACTAGGAAATTCTTAAGGTGGTGATAAAATTTCCCCAAAGTCACAACACAAAAGAAAAGACAAGAAGACCACAAGGACTACCAGAGGCATGATCAAATTTAGTAGAGACTCTAAGCTACAAGTTAGGTGAGTGTCATCGCATAGCCCTCACCCCTTGGGTTGTCCTGGTACTAGCCACTCTTGGCCCCAGCCCCCAAGTAGGCACATGCGGAACCGAATGCCTCTCGTACGGACAAGGTCATCCAGTCATACCTACGCATAGGTACCTTCTCCCACTCCCATCCTTAGTCTTTACTAGCACTAAAGGCATGGGTGAGGCACAATTAATCTTGATTAGTGTGTAATTTCCCATTCCAAAATCTTCCATTCCCAATTCATTTATTTAGGTTATCACTTGATTAAATAACTCATAGTAGGTTATCCTGGTACTAGCCACTTAGGGCCCTGGCCCCTCACTATGAGCCACTCACCTAGTGTACTTAGGTTCCCTAACATACATATAAGAATCATAAGAGCATAATAGATCCATCATCAAGAATTCATACCAATTCCATAACAACATTTGATTGAGTTTAGGAAAACATATGTTGTCCCTAGTCCACTTGACAACCCTAAACCCAATATGGCATACAGAATGTTCCAAACATATAAGAAGACATCCAAGTGATATTATAAATATATTCAGAGTATACATAGATCCAATTAACCAAAAAAACATTCTAATAGCCTCTGGTGACCATACGAAACCTTAAAACTTAATGATGTTCTTAAACTGAATTATTTCAAGCAAGGATTAAATGCAAAGAATAGTCATCATAGAACAGTCATCCATATCTTCCACAAAAAAAATAATAAAGGAAATCGCTTCAGTGGGGATTTAGCTAACATAATTATCGACTCTCAATTTGATTTTTAGAAAGATCCAACGGTGGGAAAGAAAGTTATGACTTCTATTTTAAAATAGAAAATTCTGGTTAGGGTTCAGACCTGCCTTCACTAAAACGGTTGTAATTTTCACAAAACATAATAAAAATTTACCAAACTAATTGGAAATGAAAGATAAGACTTAAGAGAATCTCTGATATCAAATTTAGACTTTTATATAATCATAACAGCCTGTAGCATATGAATACATTTGATAGAAAATTTAGAATCAAGAATGGACAGGCATAGTTTTCCAAAATGTCAAAAATAAAGTATTAATTCGACCCTAAAAATAAAATCAGAGAGATACCCATTTGAGATCTATGAATTTTACTTCCATAAAATTAATTTATTAAAACCATAGATGCAATTTAAATTATTATAATAAGAGATCTCCAAAAATGGGTTGCTAAAAACCCTAGGAAAACACATGCCAATTCTTACAAACAAAAACTCAAAACTTTAAAATAACCATACAAATGAAAAGTAAAGATATAATAAATAATGATAATATATAAATAGATCTATAATCTATCAGATAGATCAAGTAACTAAAATATTCAATCCATACCTCATGTCCTACGAAGGTTGAATCGAAGAAGGAAGGAAACAAAAGAGAAGACAAATCCAAACTTGAGATGCATCCTTCAAACCCTATCCACTTTCAGAAATCTCCATGAAAGAAAGGAATAATTCCACAGCAAAGAATCCCTCTCTCAACTATTGAAATTCTCACAAAAAATGTCTCTCTCCCAAAAGCAAAGATAACCAAAAATTCTTAAAGACATATGCTTACAAAATCTCCCTCACATCTCCAAGTTTTCTCTCCAAAATCACCATGAAAATTAAGGCCATCCTCTCCTCAATGCTTCAGCCCCAAAATCCCCCCTCTTCAAATGAGAAAGTAGTGCATATAAATAGATTTCCAAAGGTTGAGAGGAAAAGTAACCAACTCCCAACTAACTCTTAACTAAAGGGTATTATAAAATAACTTAATATCATACAACTATATTACTCAAATATACAATAAAAGATTATTTGTATTCATTCATACACATATATAATATTATCCTAACATATATGCATATGCCATCATTAATTACATCAATATCTATATATATAACCTATCCTCATTATTAATAATTAACAATTGAGAATAATATACCTCGCATTATTTAATATTTAATTATTAATAATATTATACTTTACATTAATCCCAAAATATACACCAACAACAATAATTAACATATATAAATTATATATATATAAATACATATATGTGTGCACCCATATATATATTTCTATATATATTATATATATATATATATATATATATATATATATATATATATATATATATATATATATTTATATTTATATTTATATTTATATAGATACATGCCAAATACCAAACACTATAATCTATAAGATTATGAAGTAATAAATCACAATATTATTACCTATTTATAATTACTATAGGATATAATCACCGAGGTAGAATAAAATCACATGCCTCAAAATAAATCTAATCATCCAAAGTGGCCATACAAATCATCTATGAAACATATCGAGAAAACCATAAGATCAAACAAGGTCAACCAAAGTCAACAAGGAAGGTCAAGCCAAACTCCTGAAACACAACATAGAAAGATTAACTAAGAATCATACCAAGAAGGAGAAATAAATAAAATGAGTAAACAAATCATACAACCAAATGAATTCAAGTGGCCACAAGGCACTAACTACAACCATGCCCAACCGGGTGCGTTGGATCTGGGTTTTTGACCCAAAGGTTGACTGACAAAGAAGGAACCCTAATATTCCAAAATTGGAATAATGACAAAGGAAGACTCATGTAGGGGCCTTAGTACTATCTCCATAACAACAACCATCAAGGATTTGAGGGCATGCTCAGACCTGTGAAGCCAGGTGAAGTCGATGCCCGGTACCTGCAAGCCTGCATCACAAAGAAGAAATACATATGCACGAATATACATATAAAAGAAAACATTGCAGACAGATGACCAGGATCGATACATCGTGTGGACCTCAGCTATGTGAGTAACTACGACTTCATCCTGAATCATGAAAACACATCATATATATATATACTCAAAGCATGTAGCATCATCATAACAAAGGTTAGAATCTCAAGCATTGTGTTAGTCTCTTCTCAATACTAATAATAAATCAACATAATCAAATCATCAAGTGAGATACAAGATTCATCCAAAGTAACCTTAATAGAAGAAAATATAAATAACCACTTATATATATCTATCAAGTACATATCATATAACATCCTAACTATGTTCATAAAGGTCTTGAAGGTACTCAATACATACATGGAGATAAATACATACAAAAATGATACCTTTAGATAGTATGTCTAATATTAGAATCATTGAGTACTAGCTTATGAAATTATTATAAACAACGATAGGAATAGATCAAACAAGTAGCATGTACAACTTAAGCTGTAAGAAAACATCGAAGGATCTTAATTCTTTCAAAAACACAAAACTTATATTAGGGTTAGAGGGGTATTACATCCTCCTCCACTAAGATTCGACTTACTCTTGGAAGTCGGGAATGTGAACTATATATCACACATTATCTAACAGAATTATATTATTACTATTCTAGATCCTAATTTAATGACTGCACACATTCTTCTCCTATCAAGAGTTTTGGTAAATCCTATCTTATTACAACTTTAGTGTAGATTAACTCAATTCAATTAGTAATGACTTTCAAAAAGAATTACCTATGTGAGTCTATCACTTTATGCTGTAAGTTTGTTAACAAGATACTTGAAATTGCATCAAAATTATTGTTATCAAGTCGAAACTCTAAGGTATTCATGTTTACTCACTAATATCAATATATTACGAAATTGCATGTTTTACCAATTGAGATTATCACTTCCTTTCACAATATAAAAGTTCCTATATATGGTAACCAGTATAAAAAGAAAGAAAGAATTTATGATATATTTTCCCTTTTGAGACATAATCTAACCCTACATAATACAACTTGTGAGACCTTATTACAAATAGGGTCCAAAATTTGTGTCCCTTACAAGCTATGAATACCAAACATAGAGAGGTATGTAACATTTATATTTGTTATGATCATGAAGGGAATACATCAAATAATTTTTATTTACTTTTGTAATCATGAAAATAAAACAATCTAGATACTTGAAATTTACCATTTTCATTAACACATAGTTTTATAAGAAATATTCCTTTCCATCAAAGCTTTAAGTAGAATTTCAATGACATAGGACACACAAATTTTACAATATACATATTCTAAGTCATCTTTCACAATAGTTGTAGTGCTTGATTTCCAAAAACACATTCACACCCTAGAGGAGATCTAAACAATTTACAATTTATTGCACTATCATTCAGTAAGTTGGGATCCCTTCTTAAAGCTTACTATTTATCTATGCACTTTTTCCTAATTTGCATGTTAGGCAATTTCCATATGGCATTTTCTTAAGAGTTATTTCAAATTCTTTATTGCATAACGATCATAGATCCATTAAGAGAGAAAGAAGTATATGAGTCCTACTACTATCTTCATAACCACAACATCTAAATTAATAACATTAACTACTGTACATAACTTTAATTTCTACCTTTTACCTATTTGAAACATTACCCTCGTACACTTTAAAATTTTGAGATAACATCAGTTCTAAGTAGAAATTGAGTAAGGTACATTTCTATAACATTTATTTACCACAACAACTCCTTATTCATAGTTGATCAATCACTTAATGTTGTTAATTTCTTACTACTATGGTGTTGATCACAATGTATACAAAACATGAATTTATTTCCAAAATGCCCATCTACGATCCTAACTATTCACTAGGCATTTTGCAAGACATATATTTAATAAAAACAACTTCCATCATTAGTACAGATAATCCATCATCGCACATACTCTTCCCTAGAATTTTTTGATTATGTTATCTTAAATCCTTTTTGTGCAATTTAATAAGATATGCAGAAAGGATATAACTTCTTACCAAGATAGGGATAAAAATTCCTCTTCCTAAATGAAAATGTGAATTATAGCCTATGATAAAATCTTGGGGACATAGGTCCTTCACCCAAGGGTTTCCTAATTGAGTATTTACAAATTTTCCTAATATATTATTGTCTTGTCTAAACAATTTTAGTCATGCAAAACTTATTTCTTAAGAGGGGAGAGAGAAAGAGAGAGAGAAATGCATATGACAGTAAATTATTTGTTCCTAATTTATTTATTTATTATTATTATTATTATTATTTTTCACTTCTTTCCTAGGTACATATTATTAGCCATGTAATCTAATTATTGCCCTATCATTCCTATCAAGTACTACCACAATCATTTCATTCTTTAAAGATCCAAAAGAAATCTATTTCTAAGATACCTTGAGTAGGATAAAATTCAACTAGGTATTTGCACAACATTATATTGTAGGTATGATCAAGGGGTAATATTATCTACTACCATAATTAAGATTCAAAACATTTAGCATCCTTTAACTTTTGACCCTTCTAGAGATACCAGTACCTTTCAAGAAAACAAACACAAGTCTCAAGAATTCTTCGCCATTCCATTAATATTATAGGAAACATCCACTTAACACATCATTGATCTCATTATGCAAAAACATAAATAATTGTTAAAATATAACTCAATCATAGAGGAATGGGTGTGCCCTTGTAAGACAATACAACATAAGAACACGAAAGGTAGCCTTCATTTCCTAAGATTCAAGTTTTAGCATAACAACATAATCCAAAAAAAGACAAAGTTAAGATACTCAAGGTTATGCATAGGTGAGCTATGAGACCCAGAGTTCCTAGTGTAGAAACCTAGGGCTCTGATACCAGATGTAACGCCCCGCCAGGCAACCCAAGAGGACAAGACATAAAACCTCTATAAAATGCAAGTAGTGAATTTTTATTTTATTTTATTTATTTATTTTAACTAGAATAATATTCATCATTACACTTCATATTTCTAAAAGAAGAAATAATTTTCTACTACTTGAATGTAAGATTTATACAACTTAAGTCCTCCCGGGTTCCCTAACATCGCTACTAAAGCAACATCATATAAACCATTTACATGCATAAGATATTCATGGAATCATGAGCTTAAAAGATCTACATTCATTTTAATGCACCAAGTTAAATGTCCCTAACTTATTTCTTTTATTAAACATAGGTTAATCATCCAACATCATTATTGCTTTTATCAACTCATTCCATAAATTCATATTGATTTCATCTACATCTACTATCCTTTATATCACTTTTCTCTAATAATTTAGGTAAGAGATTAATATTCATTAAGGTAGGCATCATCCTAGGTACTTCATTAACATGAACCAAGTATTAAAATCAAATTACTATTCTATTGCATTGTTTCATAACCATTCATTGTTAATAATTTCAATCACTAATCTATCATTTCTCAATAATCTCTTTGAATTCTTTCATCAAGAGAGAATACATTATTGTTGTGATACATCATTATAGATAATTATATTTAAGATTATTTCCTTTACACATGGACAACATAAGAGGATAGGATAAATAACATAAACACTTTCTTTTAATGCTAGTAACATGTCCAATATTCCACATTCTTTTCCCTTTCTTTTACCTAGAACTACCCATTCCCTTATGCATTGCTTTGAATTGAGATTGCATCAATACTACAAGACTCATTTTAGGAGATTAAAAATTACATGAATAAAGATACATAAGTACATCTCAACATATTAAAATATCCAATAAGAAATCTTCAACTGCAGATCTGGAAAGGAATATGTGCTAGGATCATCCAAAGAATCACGATCAATACCTCGATATAAATATTAACCACCCAACCACGTGAAACCAATAGGCCCACTCCCCCGAGCTAGGAGATAGAACCAAAGGCCCATACAAGAGGTAACAACTAGGAAATTCTTAAGGTGGTGATAAAATTTCCCCAAAGTCACAACACAAAAGAAAAGACAAGAAGACCACAAGGACTACCAGAGGCATGATCAAATTTAGTAGAGACTCTAAGCTACAAGTTAGGTGAGTGTCATCGCATAGCCCTCACCCCTTGGGTTGTCCTGGTGCTAGCCACTCTTGGCCCCAGCCCCCAAGTAGGCACATGCGGAACCGAATGCCTCTCGTACGGACAAGGTCATCCAGTCATACCTACGCATAGGTACCTTCTCCCACTCCCATCCTTAGTCTTTACTAGCACTAAAGGCATGGGCGAGGCACAATTAATCTTGATTAGTGTGTAATTTCCCATTCCAAAATCTTCCATTCCCAATTCATTTATTTAGGTTATCACTTGATTAAATAACTCATAGTAAGTTATCCTGGTACTAGCCACTTAGGGCCCTGGCCCCTCACTATGAGCCACTCACCTAGTGTACTTAGGTTCCCTAACATACATATAAGAATAATAAGAGCATAATAGATCCATCATCAAGAATTCATACCAATTCCATAACAACATTTGTTTGAGTTTAGGAAAATATATGTTGTCCCTAGTCCACTTGACAACCCTAAACCCAATATGGCATACAGAATGTTCCAAACATATAAGAAGACATCCAAGTGATATTATAAACATATTCAGAGTATACATAGATCCAATTAACCAAAAAAACATTCTAATAGCCTCTGGTGACCATACGAAACCTTAAAACTTAATGATGTTCTTAAACTGAATTATTTCAAGCAAGGATTAAATGCAAAGAATAGTCATCATAGAACAATCATCCATATCTTCCACAAAAAAAATAATAAAGGAAATCGCTTCGGTGGGGATTTATCTAACATAATTATGGACTCTCAATTTTATTTTTAGAAAGATCCAACGGTGGGAAAGAAAGTTATGACTTCTATTTTAAAATAGAAAATTCTGGTTAGGGTTCAGACCTGCCTTCACTAAAACGGTTGTAATTTTCACAAAACATAATAAAAATTTACCAAACTAATTGGAAATGAAAGATAAGACTTAAGAGAATCTCTGATATCAAATTTAGACTTTTATATAATCATAACAGCTTGTAGCATATGAATACATTTGATAGAAAATTTAGAATCAAGAATGGACAGGCATAGTCTGCCAAAATGTCAAAAATAAGGCATTAATTCGACCCTAAAAATAAAATCAGAGAGATACCCATTTGAGATCTGTGAATTTTACTTTCATAAAATTAATTTAGTAAAACCATAGATGCAATTTAAATTATTATAATAAGAGATCTCCAAAAACGGGTTGCTAAAAACCCTAGGAAAACACATGCCAATTCTTACAAACAAAAACTCAAAACTTTAAAATAACCATACAAATGAAAAGTAAAGATATAATAAATAATGATAATATATAAATAGATTTATAATCTATCAGATAGATCAAGTAACTAAAATATTCAATCCATACCTCATGTCCTACGAAGGTTGAATCGAAGAAGGAAGGAAACAAAAGAGAAGACAAATCCAAACTTGAGATGCATCCTTCAAACCCTATCCACTTTCAGAAATCTCCATGAAAGAAAGGAATAATTCCACAGCAAATAATCCCTCTCTCAACTATTGAAATTCTCACAAAAAATGTCTCTCTCCCAAAAGCAAAGATAACCAAAAATTCTTAAAGACATATGCTTACAAAATCTCCCTCACATCTCCAAGTTTTCTCTCCAAAATCACCATGAAAATTAAGGCCATCCTCTCCTCAATGCTTTAGCCCCAAAATCCCCCCTCTTCAAATGAGAAAGTAGTGCATATAAATAGATTTCCAAAGGTTGAGAGGAAAAGTAACCAACTCCCAACTAACTCTTAACTAAAGGGTATTATAAAATAACTTAATATCATACAACTATATTACTCAAATATACAATAAAAGATTATTTGTATTCATTCATACACATATGTAATATTATCCTAACATATATGCATATGCCATCATTAATTACATCAATATCTATATATATAACCTATCCTCATTATTAATAATTAACAATTGAGAATAATATACCTCGCATTATTTAATATTTAATTATTAATAATATTATACTTTACATTAATCCCAAAATATACACCAACAACAATAATTAACATATATAAATTATATATATATAAATACATATATGTGTGCACCCATATATATATTTCTATATATATTATATATTATATATATATATATATATATATATATATATATATATATATATATATATATATATATATATATATATATATATAGATACATGCCAAATACCAAACACTATAATCTATAAGATTATGAAGTAATAGATCACAATATTATTACCTATTTATAATTACTATAGGATATAATCACCGAGGTAGAATAAAATCACATGCCTCAAAATAAATCTAATCATCCAAAGTGGCCATACAAATCATCTATGAAACATATCGAGAAAACCATAAGATCAAACAAGGTCAACCAAAGTCAACAAGAAAGGTCAAGCCAAACTCCTGAAACACAACATAGAAAGATTAACTAAGAATCATACCAAGAAGGAGAAATAAATAAAATGAGTAAACAAATCATACAACCAAATGAATTCAAGTGGCCACAAGGCACTAACTACAACCATGCCCAACCGGGTGCGTTGGATCTGGGTTTTTGACCCAAAGGTTGACTGACAAAGAAGGAACCCTAATATTCCAAAATTGGAATAATGACAAAGGAAGACTCATGTAGGGGCCTTAGTACTATCTCCATAACAACAACCATCAAGGATTTGAGGGCATGCTCAGACCTGTGAAGCCAGGTGAAGTCGATGCCCGGTACCTGCAAGCCTGCATCACAAAGAAGAAATACATATGCACGAATATACATATAAAAGAAAACATTGCAGACAGATGACCAGGATCGATACATCGTGTGGACCTCAGCTATGTGAGTAACTACGACTTCATCCTGAATCATGAAAACACATCATATATATATATACTCAAAGCATGTAGCATCATCATAACGAAGGTTAGAATCTCAAGCATTGTGTTAGTCTCTTCTCAATACTAATAATAAATCAACATAATCAAATCATCAAGTGAGATACAAGATTCATCCAAAGTAACCTTAATAGAAGAAAATATAAATAACCACTTATATATATCTATCAAGTACATATCATATAACATCCTAACTATGTTCATAAAGGTCTTGAAGGTACTCAATACATACACGGAGATAAATACATACAAAAATGATACCTTTAGATAGTATGTCTAATATTAGAATCATTGAGTACTAGCTTATGAAATTATTATAAACAACGATAGGAATAGATCAAACAAGTAGCATGTACAACTTAAGCTGTAAGAAAACATCGAAGGATCTTAATTCTTTCAAAAACACAAAACTTATATTAGGGTTAGAGGGGTATTACAGTGAGCGTGCCCACAAACATTCATCTCAATGGTAAAGAGGGGAGATAATACACAAACCCAAAACCCTAACGTAAGCCAAATTGTCCTAGGATTGGACAAGTGTCAGTCTAACTACCCTACCCAAATTCACCTGGTTGGTCTGAATTCGTGGATCCCATTCTTGAGTCTGTGCATAGTTTCAGTTTGCTTGATTTTATTGTGCTTGATTTTACTATGCTTGATTAAGTTGATTCATGATTATTCAGGTGATTTTATATGATTATCAATGTTAGGATTATAGTTGAATTTAATGATTTAATTATGTTCCTATATTTAATTTGAAAAAATATCTAAAGTCAATTAGTTGATTATTTGATTGAAATTGGATTTAATTATGTTTGAGTGTATTATTAAATAATTGAAAATTTAAATGCATGTTCTAGGATGTATTAAATATTTAATTTATTTAATTTGGGTTTTAATTATTAACATGTGCTTAATTAGAAAATGTCATGAATTGTATTATGCTTGCATATTTTATTAAATGATTAAATAATTAATTGCATGAATTTGTGATACATTAAGTATTTAATTTATTTAATAAATGAATTTAAATTATAACATGTGCAAAATTGAAAAGGAGTTTGTTTTCAAAAAGATAACTAGTCTTCAAAAGTCTAAGTTGAGTTGTGCTTTTAAAAGATATTTTTAATTAATTAATTGTATTTACTTTCAATTTTGGAGTTTGAGTTGGATTAGGAGTTGTCTTATGAGTCATTTTTTGATTTGGAGTTAACTGTGAGTTAGCTTTTGAGTTGTCTTTTGGGATTGCTTGAATTTGGGAATTGAATTCCTATTAGGGAATTATTGCATTCATTTTTGGGGGGAGACAGGTTTTGGAGAAGATTTTTGGGGGAGCTTGTGTGCTTGGTGTTTTTGGAGATTTTTGGATTGTTGTGGCTGCTGGTTGATTTGATTTTCTCTGTACATCTGGATTGGGCACCTATTTGCAACATAGTTTTCAGATCTGCAGGTTGAGTTTGATTTTGGAGAGAATTCTATTCTCGGATCTACAAGGGTTTTCATTTTCAGTTTCTGGCATTGGATCTAAGGTAGGCATTGAATTTTGCATGTTATCTCTATTTTTACATTCATTTATTTTTTTGTGTTTTTATTAGATTTGGGTATTCAGAAACCCTAGTGTAGTTGATTTTTGTATTTTATTATTACTTGGCATCATACCATTATGCTGGCCAAATTTCATTAATTAATTCTTCATGGTTTGCCTACAAATCGATAAATCAATCCTATTGTATAGTTTAACTATAGTGTTGTGAGAAAAATTAATCCCCTATTAAGAGAAATCATGTTTAGGAAAAATACCCAACTCTGGTATAAATTATCCTCTGTAAAAAAAAATATACACCAGTCAAGGAAAATAGCATTGTGGCATGATTTGGATAAAAGACAAATAGTTGTCATTGTCAAAGAAATACATATGTTTTCTCATAAGTATCTGATTATAGATTTGTTAAAATTATATCCTGATTAAAATATATATATATATATATATATATATATATATATATATATATATATATATATATATATATATATATATATATATATATATATATATATATATATATATATATATATATATATATATATATACTGTTACTGATTTTATTTTATTTTGAGAAAATATTATTGTTAACATATATATATTCTTGTATATATATCTTAAGTGCTTTAGAGTTGATTTAATTTAATTAAACATTTTTAAAAAAAAAAATTCAAAAAAGAAAGGCATTGTTTATATTAAAAAGGAATTTCATATTAAAAAAAAAATTTTATTCATAGGACTTTTTCTTTTATAAATTTTATTTTATGTTAGATTTATGTTAGTTAACATTTCATTTGTTAATTAAATTAAATTACTAAGTTTTATTTTGATTTTATTATTAATTGCTATCTGTTAATAATTTAATTTTGATTTAGGTTAGTTTTATTTTGGTTATTTCTTAAATGATTGATATTAGTTTAATATTTATTTATGATAATAAATAGTTTAGTTCAATTTAATTTTATTATTATTAAAACTTAATAAATTTCTTCTAATTGTTATTGAGTTTATGTGTATGTATTTTATTTTATTTTATTTGCTATGTTTAGTATAGTTAGTTTTAAAAGAAAATTAACTATAGGGTTGTAATATGATATTGGAAGAAAGAAAAATATTCTTTATATAGAATTTATTTATTTGATTAGTGTGATTAGATAATCTATTTTGGATGCTTAAATAACTTTTAAGTGTTATTTTATTTAAGGAATAGAACATTTATGCTTACATTAGGGTATGTCTTCCTTATAAGATGTTTATTTGTTATTGGATCATTCTTTTGAAATTGAAGTGCGTCCACTGAAATTGGGTCTTTTATTTTTCCATAGACATAGGGCAATACTAAGGAATAATCTCTAAATTATGGTATTAATGTATTGATTATGTTCTAAATATCCTAGTGGGATTCTTTGTTTATGTACTTGAAATCAATTATGTTCAAAATGGAATTTGGTATTCTTGTGAATTTAAGTGTTCTATGATGCATTATGTCTTCTTCGTGCCTGAACTGTATTCTTGTGCTTTATGTGATGTCAAGCATTAGAATGACCTAGGGGGATACAGAGGCTAGGAATGTTTGTCATTTAAACTTATTTCAGTATCACGTTTATGTGAGTGTTTATTCTGATTGTCATCTATGAATCAATCTTATGGGCTCTTATTGGTTAATATCTGTTTTGGTTGTTGGTTTAATGTGAGTAAATGGTAATTGCTTCTGCACAGTTATGTATCTTGTATGTTAACTTTAGAAAAAAAAAAAAATTCACCAAACTTAGTATCAAGTTATAGGTTATCTCTCTTGGGTTCCCTGGCAGGGCGTTACATCATGCATTTAATGCATCAAAGTTTGAGCAGGAATATCGAAAAGTTTATAAATACACAGAAACAGAGTTCATTGTTACATTGCAATTTCAAAGAACAGAGATTCTATAGAGAAGAGTTCGAGCTAAAGATTTTTAGAACAAATTCAAACTACTATAGATTGAACCGATGACAATTCTTCGACAATAATGAGTAAGTTCATCTGCCTACTGAACATTGGTTATTTATTGTTTGCTGAAACACTATAAACAATTTATGGCATCAACATCAACCGCAAGAAAATCATAGAACATTGAGGAGGAAGTAGAATTAATTGTTAGGGCACACTTTTCCAAAGAGAAATTCAAACCTCATCCTAAGGTCGCAGCACAAACAGACAATATGGCCGCATTTTATAGTATTCCAGATAGGGTTTTGTTGATAGAAGATGTTAGGGCCTATATTCACTGCAAGATCAGTAAAGTATGTGATTTTGAGACCATTGTAGCTTATCAGCAAATCTGTGGACCAGATGGTAAGATTAAATCTGAATACAAGAAGATTGAGTCAAGATTATGGTGTTTCACATATTTCCTGCAATCATTCCACAATGACTGGATAAGAATTGTGCTAAGCAAATTTCACGATGGAAAATTTTTGTTAGATAAACCTGTTGGGGTCACTAAGAAGATTATCAGTAGGGTTATTGGGTACCCTACAACTGACAAAGCCAAAGCCTTTCAAAGTTCATCTCGTCCCAACGTAGAAAAGAACACTGGAGCTCAATGGGATGGTAGGGCACTGAAGATATCAACTATCAAAGATCTAGTGGTAAAATTCATAGCTCATGTCATTGGGTACAAGATATTCCAATCTAGCAAACCAAATAGTGTACCCTACAACGCCGTGGACATGGCTTACAAAATTGTGAAGCAAGATCACCAGGTTGATCTTGCAGAACTGCTACTACACCAACTGCATGATAATATGAAGACAATAAAGGCAAAGAAGTCCAATACATGTAAGTATAGATCACTACTTATATGTACATTTCTCTATCTACAAAAATATGTATCGGGTATCAGTAAAGTAAATTGGCAATCGAACAAACCGATAACTGCTCAAATCGGTGAAATGATGAAAAGTCTAGGAGACAATCTAAATAAGGAATTCAATGCATATTTCAAGGAATTTCAAATAAAAATGCAACAAAGAAGTAGAATTCCAAGGGAATTTAGTGAGAAAATTTGAGGATGACATATGTTTTGTGGTAAGCACAAACCACTCAATGATAAAGGCAGTAGAACTGAGAACAAAATGGATAGCACCGATGGGTTATGAAATGAATAATGATTTCACTTTGAAATCTATCAATGCATTACTGGCATTACCGATAGACATCACTGCCAGTAGGTTTGGTGTATATGAGGAAGCTAAGTCTAGAATCACAATAGACATAGAGATCGGTAAAATGTCAAGAAGAATGAAGAAAATGAAAAAAGATCTCACAGAAAAATATGGAACTACATCTGACTCACCTAAGGAGTCACCGGTTGATGAGGCAACCGAAGGTCAGTTACAGTTGGCTGACAAGCCCTATGATAGTGAGGAGACCGAGTCAAATAAAGAAAAGGATCACACACCGGCTCCTCCCACAATTGATGAACAAGAAGTAAAGCTACCAGAACCTAAAGGAATGAGGACACATTCTTCAACTACTACACAAACCACCAAGCAAGTAGAAGCAGCAAAAGTAGAAAAAAGAAGAGCAGCTACACCGACTAGGAAATATGTTAAGAGAAAGAACAAGAAAGTAGCTGAGCCACCAAAGAAAAAGAGGAAATATATAAGAAATAAGGAAGATCTAGAGGATACTAAAATTGAAAATGATCCTGATCAATTCAAGTTAGTTCGCAATAGGGAAAGTACTATAGAAGAAATAATTGAAGATATAATTGAGAATGGAAATCTTAACGATCCAGGCATAGACAAATTTAACAACATGTCAATTGAGGACAAGACAAAGATAGAACATGCTATCATCAAAATGATGATTAAATTCAAGAGAGTACCAATGGAATTTGCATGTCAATTGCCAAAAGAACTTGATGACCAAATAAGTGAGAGATGGGCTATTGCACTAGATACAGAGAAAAGAAAAAGAGAACAGTCACTAAGTCGTGCAGCCTCACACTTTAGCTATGCTGTGGTAAGTGAATACATTACAAAGTATCAGGCTAGATTTCTACTCAAGAATAGAGCTATGCAGATCATGGATGAGAATGTGGATGATATGGATATCATATGTGATTCTCTATGGACATCAATTCTAAAAGCAAAAGAGAAAGTTGAACAGGAAGCATTCCTGAAACTATCTAAGAAGAGACACAATTCAAAAGATAAAGGTATTTCCATTGATGATAGTAAAGGTAAGAAAATAGAAGACACTGGTATATCAGTTACCAAGGTAATTAATATCACCAAACAAAAGGAAGAAATCAAAATTTCACAGGATGCACTGGATCAAGTCAAGATCCACTTACAAAAGAAAACTGATGATGATGCACTCATTGAGGACATCACTAATGGTGATCCTAATGATGAGGATGATGAAGATGTGAAAATTGCACCTTACAAAGATGAAGCATTAAACACTGATAGTGTGCTCACATCTCTACCAGGAGAACTACCTATACTTGCAGAGGCAGTTGAAATATTTTCACAAGTACAACTTGATGTGTCTCATCCTGAGCCAAAGAAAGATACAAATGAGATTCAAGCACCCGAGAAACCTATAGATACAAATGAACCTAACAAACCAAAGGCACAGTCTACAGAAACAAAGGAACTAGAAGAACCAAAGTCTATCGAGGTGAACCCACTTGACACTACAACCGAGACTCCTACACCATCTACCGAGGAGTAGAAGAAGGATGATACAGTGTCAACTGGGAAAGATACTTTAAGAAGTGAAGAAAAAGCTATTGTCATAAGTGAGAAGAAGTCACCTCTTGCCCAGAAGAAGAAGAAGAAGAAAGCCAAAGGGTCGGTCACCATTGATGAAGTTATCATTATACCAAAATGTGACTCGAGAACCCTAAACCTTGAGGAACTAAGTAGATATGGGGAATTATCTTCAAGGAAAGTGACACAAGAAAAGTTAAGGAAAGAACACAAATGTAAAGAAGTGTTAAATGATGTGAGGGATATTCTGCAACAAATAGTACCAGAAACAAATATTGATGAGAATACTCCCATCCTAGATCAACTTGCCACACTCACCAAAAAAATCAATGCCCCTAATACAAATGCAAACAAATGAATAGAAGAAAGGGCAGAATCAAAGATTTAGAACAAATTGGCAGAAAGGATTAGTACAGAAGTGGCAATGAACAAGGTAAAATTATCTATAGTCATTACCGAGGTAGAATCTATCACCTAGATAATATGTCAACTTCTAATCAAGCTGTGTACTTCAGACACCTTCACTATAGCAGTCAGTGAAAAGATAAAAGGTTTAGAAGAGGAGATAAAGTTGAGTACACAAGCAGCTATTGCTGAGCCAACTACTTTCTTAAAGCATATTAACCAAGTTTAGGAACTCCGGCGGCTGATAGAAAATTTAAGGAAACAAGAAGCACACATCACCAATCAGGTTTTAGAGTTACAGAAAGAACTCATCCCTTACCTGAAATTTTTTTGAAGTACATATTGTCAAAGTTGAACAACTTATGGCAACACTAGAGATTTCAGTGTTGGATAATATCTTTGACATGCATGCACAAGTCAATCTTGAGCATATTGCTCTTACCAACTTGAAAGAGGAGTGGGACAACCTCTTGGAGTCTGTAAAGAAAACCCATCAATACATTTTTGATAAGATGTAAGTATACATTATATATTTTTTTGCATTTGGCATTATTATTAAAAAGGGGGAAAACATGTATATGCCAAATAGTATATTTTGGATATGTATATTACACACTACCCAGAGCATGCACCGAGGGGGAGTACTTTGTACTTAGAAATTTTTGTTGTGGATATGTATATGGCGGAGACATAAGGAATATATAGAAACATTTTGTCTATATACATTTGAAGTTTTGATACTAATGCCAAAGGGGGAGATTGTTAATCTCTATTGAGCATTCAAGGTTGTCATTAGTATCAAAGGATAGTAAACAGGTCAATCAGTTACTTATATTAAGTCGGTTAGTAACTTGAAGCAAGATAGAGTAGTCGGTAAAGCCTTTACACCAAGCATCACATAGTTAACCAAGCACCAGCGACACCAACACTGATGGTCAGTAAACACTGAGCATCGCAGTATACACTAAGAAGATTATACAGTGTTTACCAATGATCACAGAAAATGGCATAGTAATTAGAAATGGCACATTATTCTATGCAAATAGTTACAACAGATCGTAAAATAGTTTACCAAGATCGAGGAGCATTTATTGTAAAAGATATTCATTAAATGCAATGATTATCTTATTTGTATTAGTTGATCTAGGTTATTTTGCACCATAGATCTTAGGGTTATGATTATTCTTTGTAACCTAATTTTTGCTTAAGCGGCAAAATAGAACACTATATATTGTATATGTTCACACCATTTTATGAGGTTGTTGAACTGATATATATGAATCACAGAGCACTTGAAGAAATTGCCTATCTTCAAGACAATCAGTTTACCGAGCAGAAAAAAGTACAGAGGATATCATATTGAGCAAAATTGGAGAAGGCTACCGAGCAGAACATAGCAGAGAACCATCACATATAAGGTGATATTTTGATGAGCATTTATAGATCTATTTTAGACAAGTGAGTTGTCAACTAGCAGATAGTTACCTATTACTTTCTGAAAATTGTGATAGAGTTTTTATATAAATCTCTTAACAGAGTAGACTTAATAGTCTTTGTATAAATCTCTTAACTGAGTACACACTTCAATTAGTGTTGTTAAATCCTATAACTAGGTAGATCTAGCTGATCTAATATGTTACTCCTAACAGGGTAAGATCACCAGAAGTGATCAAAACTTGTAGCCTTAATAGGAAAACCTTTTATATCTGTAGTAGTGAAGAATTTGTGGGTGTCATCCCCACCGTAGTTTTTACCTTCTTACAAGGGTTTATGTGTTACCAAAATACTTGTGTTATGTGATTGTCATATTGATTTCATGTTGTTTACTTTCTTAAGTTAACTAGATGATTGATTTATACAATTGTATTCAAGTTATTTTGATCGATTATCACAGTATTCAATTATAGATCAAAAAGGTTTCTTCAAGTAAAGTTTTGTGGGCACTGATTCACCCCTCCCCTCTTAGTACCTATCTCTCCTAATTCCAATAGAAAATAGCTAAAGAACTGAAATGATTCCCTGGAAAATTGGAAAAAATAATGAGAAGAACACAAGGGAGACCAAGACTGGTTTAAAAATAGCATAGATAAATTGTTATTTGTAGCCTAGAAAAAAAGAGGTTTAACAAGCTGCAGCAACAACAATTTGATGGATTTCTACATCAACTGATGTGAGGACAAGAAGGCTGGCAAAGAGAACTTGGCCTAAGAAACTAAAATCTTTTCCCTTTTTTGGAATCCTAGAATGTGAAGCCAGAAGCGAGAAGACAACAATTGTTGTTAGTATCAAAGCTTCAAGAAAGACTACAAAGGCTATGTAAGCTAGTGTAAATAGGGAGGAGGCTGCACAAAGCAACACACAAAGCTAGGATAGGAAGCACTTAGGCTACGCACTCCATGAAGGCTGATGCCAAAGGAAGGGAACCAGCCAGTCAACAGAATCACGCAAGCCAAAGGAGAATAGGCTTGCAAAGATCTACACAAGGAGGTGGATGAAGGTGTGCAAGGGGAGAAGGTGAACCCTATGTAAGGTAAGAGTTGTGAAGGGGATGCTAGAAAAAAAAATGCAAGGAAGGCTGGGGAAAGGCAAGATAAAATAAAAAATAGTTAAAAAGTATAGCAAATGGAAAATGTAATGAGAGATAGCTGGGTGCATGGATGAAGGGAGAGAGAGGAAGCAACAAAAATAAAAAGAAGATATATAAACTTGTTGATGTAACAATATAAATCATAAAGTATTATTATATTTAAAACAAGTTTTAAGTCTTCAAATAGTGGGAGCAATTAAATAGAGGTGAACAATGCTATAAATGTATTGAAATAGTATGATTTAAACAAAAGTATTAGTTTATATTTCATAGAAGGCTCAGTAGCAAGCAAGGCACAAATTGATCACAATTTGAAAAAAAAGATAGCTTTACTAATATACAAGTTCTAGATTTGACAAATAAAACTAATTTATTATATGTTATGAAGGCGGTGCAACAGAAAAGGGGGTAGAAACAAATAAAGATTTAACTTAGATATAAAAAATGTAGCACTAACACAAATTTGTAAAAAATGTATGTAAAGAATGTTTTATTTTTCTCAAATGAGGGCAAATTTTGCAAAATTGCTCGCTTAACGACTAAATTGGAAGATTATGCACAAAACCCAGATCGCATATTTTCTAGATTCGCTCTTATCTATCCATAAAAATGAATGCAAAATGACTGTGTATGAGTATAGACATTTTTTTTAAAAAAAGAGAGTTGCAGCTAGATAAATGAAATAATAAACAACAGATGGAGATATAAAAAAAGAAAATAGAAACCAAAGATATCACAGAGAATACACCTGCAAAGAAGAGAGATTAGATCAACATAAATAAAATATGGGGATACACCCGCAAAGAAAATAGAATCACTTGCATGCACAAGGATTAGAAAACTGAATATGAAGATATTTGAATCCTGCAAGAAATGGTTAAAAAAAAACATGTAGATCATTAGAGAAATAGAGCAAATGAGCATTAAAAACAAGATTAAAAACCCTTGTGGTTTCCCGACAGAGGATGAGGTTAGATTTGAAAAAAATTAACTTGAAATGAAGAAACTAAACTAGGTTTGGTGGTGAACCATCCAAACCCAAAAAAAATTCAAAAAATCTACTCTCTGGCAGCAAGCCTTCCAAAGAGGGTTAGAAAATAAGAAACTAAAATAACAAAAGAACAAGAAAGAGCTGCAACAAATATTAGATAAAAAAGAAGAGGCTTGCTCCTTCGAATGACACCTTCCTACAAAACACTTAAACAAGGATTAAACCTACTCTGATACCATATTAGAATTATTAAAAGAATGAAAACAAGTTCATCAAACTAATCCAAGAAAGTGAAGTGCAAGGAGTTTACCATAAGCCAAATATGAGAAAGAGTTGCAAGACCAATCACCAAAACATGAGAATACTCCAAGAATCCAACAAGAGCCAAGAAATTTTTGTAAGGGGAAAAGAAAAGAAAAACCTCTTTGTGTATTGTGAATGAGGCATAAAAAGTCTAAAAAGAGAGAGAAAGAATATGAGCAAGAAGCTCAATACAATATGATAGAACTACTATGCAAGAGGACAGAAATTGTGTGAAATAATAGTGAGAAAATTAGTGTCAAGTGTGTGGAGAAACATCTCTTAAGTAGAGATGAGTGAAGGATTTTGCATGTAACTCCCTATGTGTATGAGTGCCACATTCATACTAGGTGTGTGCCAAGTGTGAGCATCACCATAAAGAGGAATAACCTATTTTTTTTATTAAAGGAATTACAAAATATAAGTTTTCCTCCCACTTGGACTAGAGGACAAAATTACATGTAGAGATTCCTTTAGGAATATCCTAAAATAAATAAAAGGAGGATACCTTGGTTTATCCTCAAATTAAATAAAACAACCAAGGAAAGATTACTAATTCTAAGAGAACCATGGACTTAACCCTCATCAAACCATGATCAAATCAACTACACCCCCTACCCTTGCCAAAATCTATAAAAGAAAGGCATAATTGAAGCAATAATCATCCACAATTTTTGAGAAGCATCAAACCTCTTGCAATTTTAAGTTATAAAGGAAAATTTAGAGCTAATTAATTGTAATTTCTTTTTGAATTAATCTTTTAGCTTGTTTATCATTTCTTTCTCATATTAGGACTATCACTAGTGAGAGCTTGTTGAGATTTCATCATTAGCATCCCTAATTAGAGAGCCATAGAGTGCTCATTTGTCTTTTAAATAGCTTAATTGAATTGCATTTGTGGTAATTTAGTTCTTATTGTGATTTATTTGACAAAGCTAGCCCTATGAAGGTACTAATCCTAGTACACACTTACCCTGTTAGGAGTAACAATAAAGACCTATAAGGATCTACCTGGTTAGAGGATTTAGGCAATAGTGTTAAGTGTGCACTTAGTTAATAGATTTACAAAAGACTTATTTTTTATAAAGGTAAAAGCGGGTTTTGAAGGGGCCCCGAAACCCTGTACATTAAGGTCACTAACGATATTCAACAAAATCCCACTAAACGAAATAGATCAAGACCATAGAGAGGGTTTTACAATAGGAACCCACAACCTAGATGATTCAAGCATAAAACAATCATCATGTAACCCAAAACTAAAAAGAAATTCAACACTAGGATTTTCTTGGAGCACCCTTCTAATGGGAATGAAGAGTTATGTCTATAAGAATTTGCAAATAGAAAAGATTGAACCAAGGATCTAGAGGTTAATGAAAAGAAAAAGAGGGATGATATGAATGAAATGATGGATATTGAATTGATCCAATAAATTCACCCTAATACATGATTACATAATAGGCATCCTTATATAGGAAAGGAAATAAGAGAGAATGATAAGGAGCTGATAAGCTATCACCTATGCTAGGTGTAATCACATATCCATGAAATGTGGATCATCCTCCATTATGCAATGAAGTATGTGCAATGAGATTAGGATGATAATGTGATAAGAGCACTAAAGGTGGATCTCACACCAAAAGTGAAATTTTTCCTATACCATGTGCTTAAATGAGGTGAAAACTCCTAGGTGTCTCAATCACTAACTACTATGCAATGCATTATCCTAACTAAGATTAAGTAAAGTGTAATTAGGAATATTTAATTACACCAACACCCCCCCTTAAGTGAAACTTAGGAAAATGCACTTAAACTCACAATGCAAGATGGGTCCCGGCTACTAGGCCATGTTAGGTACCCATGTACAAAATGCAATACATGAAATGCAATAACTCTCATAAAGCGGAGAAAGAGGGAAAACCTCATGGGAAAAACCCTCCCCCAAAAAGAGAGAAGAAAACAAGATGCATGGATGGATGGAGTACTCAAGACCCCCCAAGAACTACGTACATCATGTATATACAAAGAATTATCCCCCCATAAGAAGGATAGTTGGAGACATTATATCCCCCCCATAATGTAGAAGCTCCCATGTTGATGAAGAGTACCTACAAACAATAGATAAGCCAATTCTTACAAGAAACATGTCTCCCCTTGGGAAGAAATAGATAAATCAAATGATGAAGAATCCAATCCTTGTGCAAATGGAAGGAGGAAGAAGATGTAGGTCTCCATGTATGAATCTCTAAAGACTAAATAGGAATCTCCAAGTTCAAAGAATCTATCACCTCATGTGACAAATCAAGTAAAGAAGGAGAAGAATTAAGACCGCCAATCTCCAAAGAAGGTGAAGAAGTATCCCCAACTATGATGTTATCATCAAAGGAAAGAGAAACCCCCTCATGTATGTCTCCCAAATCTGCATCATGAGAATAAAAAAATGTCAAAGAGGCATCCAAGTAGTCATCACATTCTGCAAGATCTAAAACACTATGATCATCTTGCTGAATAGTAGAGCCCATGTCTGAAGAAGCAGGAAGTGGAGGAGTAGGAAGCTCAACACTTGTCTCAATAACAAAATGATTCAAGTGTCCAAATTTCTCCTCATAATTATCCCTTTGCAAAGGGATGTGTACATCACAAATATCATCATCATCATCAATAAAATATGAAAAATAATACAAGCGTGATGTATGATCAACAACTCCCATAGCTATTACATCTCTAGTCTCCATGTCCCTAATGTAGACAAAATCAAGAGTGAACTCAACAATTTTACCTTATGCCCCATGTGTAATTTGGTAAATAGAAAGGAAATTAGTGGTCAAGGATGGTACACAAAGAACATCATTAAATGTCCCATCTCCCATAGGAATAGAACCTTTCCCACAAACTCTCATGAATGTGTTGTTACCCATCAAAATATTAGGAGAATTACAAGGTGCAATAGAAGAAATCATATCCATAGAAGATGCCATATGATGTGATGCACCTGAATCAAGAAGTCATTTACCTTGCGCAAGATGTGTGGAAGCCAAAAGTTCTTGTCCTTTACCTTTATCTTTGGATGATGATGGAGATGTAGAAGCTGCCAAATGTGTAGAAGGAGTAGACACTAATGAGGGAAGCTTACAGTTGTGCTTCTGAATAATGTGAGTTAGCTCATCAATCTTCTTTTGAAAACACTTATGCTCATCATGTCCTAGCTTTTTACAATATTTATCCCTCTTTCTTCTAGATGATTCCTCTCTTGAAGAGGACTTGGATTCAGTAGGATTGTGTGAAGGAGATTCATTACCTTTGTCATGAGGCTTAGGATCCTTATATTGTTTGTTTCCTTTTCTAGTAGAAGCCTTTGATGTGGATTCACTTGTAATCAATGCTTGATGTGTAGAAGGCTTCAATTGACCCATATGTGCCAACTTTGTTTTTTCCCTCATGAGTTGCACTGCAAATTCATCAAGAGAAGGCAATTGTATGCACTACAAGAGCATCCATAGTAGCATAGAATGTAGAAACAAAGATAGAATAATTAGGACCTAGTTTGGAAAGAATAGAAAAGATCAATTGTTCATCCCCTTTAACAATACCACATGTAGAAAGCTCCAATCTAATAGAATTGAACTTAGAGAAAAAGTCTTGAATATTGTCAAAATCATGAGGATTTAGACCTATGAGCTCATTCTCCAATCTAAATTTTCTCATTCTATCAGGTTTACCAAAGAGTCCTTCCAATATGACCCAAGCATCATGAGGATGTGTGCAAGATGAAATATGTAAGTGCAAATCATGAGAGATGGATGATCTAAGAGAGCCAAGTGCTTTATCCCTTTGATCAAACCATTTTTGCCTTTCTGCAACACCTATTTGAGGTTCTTGATCATGTCCAAGATTTATTCTAAGCAATCCAATACTCAACAAATGATCACTTAAAGATAATTTCCATTCATGGTAGTTATAGGGAGTGATAATTTTGACCTTTGAATTATCCATGATACAACCAAATAATGACTGATAACTACTGATAACTCCTTCAAATGACTGATGCAAATTAGAAAATTGAAATCTAAGGATTAACCAAGTGCAAATATAGCCCCAAAAAGACCTATTTCTAAAAGTGATATATCCACCCCAAATCACTAAAAAATTATTGTAGATCTAGAAAGTAGACAAAAAATCATGCACTTTCAAAAATAATCACCTCAAAATGTTACCATATGTGCCCAAACAAAGCCCTGGAAGTTGCAGAAATCAGGAACGGATAGGAGCAGTCAACAAAATCTACAATTTCTGATAAATCTAGCTACCAAATCGCAAAACTAATACCATTGGATTCTTCAAGAAATTATATCTAATTTCAAAAAAGATTGCTTGAAAAAGGAGTAAAAATGAGCAAGATATGGTCCTCTGAAGTTGGACTACAAAATGAAAAACTCCAATGGTGAAGGCTCAGAAAATTCAAACTCTAATGATGTCCGTAGAATATGATGTTAAATTTGATGGTCATATGGACGTCACAAAATACCTAATTCACCTATTTTGATGGCTGGATGGCCGTCAATTTTAGGCTCTCAGGATGATGATGTCAACAAAAAAACTTCCCTACTGACTGGATGGTTGACTAGGATGTACGTACAATTCTGTATGGCCTGTGTGTCAGGGGTCGTGGTAGGGGGCCACATGTCAGAGGGTTATTACTTTCTGACTTGGTGAGATTTGGGGACACATGTCATGTCCTGATTACTCTGTGACAGTGTTATGGTCAGATCTTGGCCGCTAACCTAGCACCCACGTGGCGCTGACAGGGCGATGTCGTGCCACACTGTGCTGGGCAGACCAGGTAGAGGTGTGGGAATGTTTATTCCACATTGATGGTGGGATTGATCATTCTGCCCTTAATATATCAAAATGCCCAATTACTAAATAAATAAGAAAGTGAGCTAGGCTAGCTTTCGAGCTCCACTTCGGCATCAAGCTCAAGTACCGTGCTTGTCATTTATGATGTCACTTGCCTTTTTGGTGATGTCAGTGGCTGATTTACACAACTATATGCTTGTGGTGCAAAATAATTAGAGGGCCCAAAAAAAAATTTGTAGAGGAAAAATAAAATTTCCAAAAATGGCAGAATAAAAAATATATAGTTTTTTAAAAGTCATACTGCAGAGGTGCAGATTAGGTCATATGGTCTGATTTGCAAAAAAAAAATTGCCTCGATTTGGACTTTCATCAAATATAGGTGAATTTATAGTTGATCTTAATCGAAACAGCCTCTCAAATGCAATGGTGAGGTTAGATCTGCTCCATGACACCTCTACAACACACTAGTTCTTAGATCTGAGATTTGGACCCTCAAAGCTTGCAACAAGATCTCTTCAAATTGGCTAATCAAAATTCTCCAATGGCTCTGATACCATGTAAGAATTTGCAAATAGAAAAGATTGAACCAAGGATCTAGAGGTTAATGAAAAGCACAAGAAAGATGATATGAATGCAATGATGGATATTGAATTGATCCAATGAATTCACCTTGATACATGATTACATAATAGGCCTCCTTATATAGGAAAGGTGATAAGACAAAATGATAAGGAGCTAATAAGCTATCACTTATGCTAGGTGTAATCACATGTCCACCAAATGTGGATCATTCTCTATTATGCAATGAAGTATGTGCAATGGGATTAGGATGATAATGTGATAAGAGCACTAAAGGTGGATCTCACACCAAAAGTGAAATTTCTCCTACACCATGTGCTTGAATGAGGTGCAAACTCCTAGGTGTCTCAATCACTAACTACTATGAAATGCATTATCCTAAGTAAGATTAAGTAAAGTGCAATTAGGAATATTTAATTACAAAAACAATATCAAATGAAGAGGAGGTCTTCTTAATTTTTTTTCCTTTGACAGTGATCCAACCCTCTTCAACTCTAGCCGCCTCAACCTACCAAAGCAAAGAATCATCAGTCGAGCCAGATAAATCCTAGCTACCAATAGGAGCAACCACAAAACCAATTGACCGAACAGGAGCCATGGCCTCCATACCACCAGGAGAAGACAAAAGTGTTGTCTCCCCAACCAAACTAGAAAATGAAACAACTAGAGAGATAGGAGGACAATCTCCATCATCTAGAGAGACTTGTGTTAGGAATAGTCCCAAGAGATAACTGAGAGGGGGGGGTGTTAATTAGTTGTCTACAAGTTTCAATTCTTTATCAAATTAAGTATACTTAAACATAAAGCATAAACACAATGAAAGAACACTTGAACACAACACCAATATTTTGGTTACAGAGAAACCCAAATAGATAAAAACCCCAGTGGGACTTGATACCCACTAATATTTTGTACTAGTGTATAATGATCCTTGCTAGAAGATCCTTTACCCTGTTAGGAGTAGCTTTACAATATATTAAGTATAGTAGACCTGGTTAAGGGTCGGACCCTGTTAGGAGTCTTTTACAATTGTCCTTATTAGGGGAGAGGATGCACTGTCCAAGAGCTCACTGCTCAAATGGCGAAGGTTACAACCTTCTAAATAATAGATATGCACTATATCTAGATCTTGGTGAATTGTGATTTGACCTACTATCTAGATCAGTTTCAATGAATAGCACAAGTACTTTACTTGGTCACATAGACCTTCTTCTGATGGCTCAACACTTCACACACTTTGCTCTGCTCTACTTAATCAACCATGAACCACACTTCAGTAATCACAAATGACTGCCTATAAATATTTTTCCTCCAAATGATATAATCAAGTTAGCCTCTTAGAACCATCTTGAAATCATATTAGAGAAACCATAATAAAATCCAAAAAACATTTTTTCAGCTCCATTATGCACGCAAATCATTTTGGGACATGTCTTAATAAAATAATTGTAGACGCACGCTACACACTATCGGCTCTACCAAAATAACTGGAACTTTTTCTGTAAGCTAAATTAACTTATGCACTCTTAACCAAACATCAATAACACTTCTCCAAGATTAACACCAAGGGTGCATACCCTCAAGATAGACGCAACTCAAGAACTAATAAAATCTATGTCGACTCTTCTGAACAAACACAAGAAACTGCTACTAGCGAATAGTGACTGCTTAACTTCACTAGCATTCATCATCAGAACATGCATCCATGAACTTAACATCACTAACATGTCTTCAACATATATCCTAGGGTGCATGCCCATAAGACAACTATATAGACAGCCATATACAGAACACTACCTGTAACTCTATCAGGAACACTACTGACACAAGTTGCTATATAACTGTCTGTGCTAATAGTTAACCTCTGTGCCCATGATATCATGCTTATATCATGTCCATGCTACATATACTAAAATATTAATACATAAAATGTTTACACATGCTACTTTCCATATGTTGTCATCAATGACAAACATACAGTCAGTATTGGCTTGCTGGCAAATCTCCAAACAATCTCCCCCTTTGGCATTGATAGAAACATGTGGAATGAAAAACCACCACCAACCCAAATGAACATTTCTTTTATAACATTCTCTATTTCCTCTTCAAAACTCCCCCAAAGATGAATCCTTCATCTACTGCAATATTTTCTAATATTCTCCATTTCCTCAACTGTACTACTGTCATAACTGAATGTTGCTCCCCCTTAGTATATTACTCCTCTTTTTACTTCTATTTTTCATGACTCTATATATACTCCTTGTTTGACATCAATGGCAAAGGGTGCCACTCATTTTAAGCACCAGTACTACTCCTGAAGTAGAGTAGTCAACCTTCCATCAATCCCTGAGGACTGATGCCATTCCTACTTCCTTCTAAGTAGAATCGGGGAAGGGAATTACTCCCAAATTCCCCCTGAGATACTCAAAAGTATCCTTAGGAAAAGGCTTTGTGAATATATCTATCAACTCTTCTTTAGTACTCACATAGTCCAACTTGACTTCTTTCTCTACCACTTTCTCTCTTAGGAAGTGATACTTGATCTCAATGTGTTTTGTCTTTGCATGCATCACAGAGTTCTTTGACATATTGATAGTGCTAGTGTTATCACAGTGAATAACAATAGGATAATCAATCTGAATTCCAAAATCTTTTATCATCTGCTTGATCCAAACAATTGTAGAAAAATTCAAGGCTTCTGCAACATACTCTGCTTCTATTGTTGACTAAGAAATACAATTTTGTTTCTTGCTTGTCCAAGTGACAAGTCTATCACCAAGAAACACTACTCCACCTGAAGTACTCTTCCTATCATCAACACACCTTGTCCAATCTGCATCAATGTACACATGAAGCTCAACATTTTCTGAATTAGGATACCATAGACCATAATCTATAGTGCCCTGCAAGTATCTAAATATTCTCTTTACTCCCATGAGGTGACTTTGTTTAGGTTCTACTACAAATCTTCCAACTATACCAACTGCATTGGAAATATCAGGTCTAGTAGTCTAAGTAAGATAAATGAGTTTACCAATCATAGACTTATACAATGTTATATCAACTATTGGTGAGTCATCTTCCTTTGTAAGCTTGCATCTAGTAATCATAGGGGTTCCTACTGGCTTGCAATCATCCATTTTGAATTTCTTTAGTATCTCTTTCAAATACTTTGATTGATTAATGAAAATCCCTTTATCTGTCTGTTGCACATTTAGTCTCAAAAAGTACTTGATAGGACCAATCATACTCATCTCAAACTCATTCTACATTTCTTTGGAAAATTCAGCACTAATTTTGTCATTACCTCCAAAGATAATGTCATCAAAAAATATAGCTACAAGTAATAAACCTTCAGATGTCTCTCTAATGAATAGATTACAATTTGCTACTCCTTTCTTGAATCCAATTGTTGTTAAGTATCCATATAGTCTCTCATACCATGCTCTAAGGGCTTGCTTAAGTCCATAGAGGGCCTTCTTCATTCTTCATACCATATCAGGTCTGTCTGATAAGGTGAATCCTTCAGGTTGCTCAATGTATACTTCTTCTTTCAAATCTCCATTCAGGAATGCTGACTTGACATCCATCTGATAAACATTGAATTTTTTAACTATAGCATAAGCTAAAAACAACTTAATAGCTTCTAATCCACTCACAGGTGCAAATGTGTCTGAATAATCAATTCCTTCTCTTTGCGCATATCCTTTACATACTAATCTTGCTTTGTTTCTTACTATTGTACTATCTTCATTCATCTTATTTCTGAATATCCACTTTGTTCCAATCACATTCTTATCACTAGGTCTTGGGACCAGTTCCTAAGTGTCATTCTTAATGATCTGATCAAGTTCTTTCATAGCATCATGCCAATCTGAATCCTTACAAGCATCTTCAACACTTAAAGGTTCAATCTAAGATAGTAAACATACCGCATCACTGTTGGCTAAGTTCTTTGCTTGTGATCTTGTTAAGACTTTTCTACTCTGATCTCCAATGATGTCTTTCTTGGAATTATTTCTTGATGTAAACTTTGGAACTTTAGGTGATGCTGACTCATTAGCCTTAGGACTACCTTCTTCACTTGTATCAGGATCATTGAACAACACATCAATTTTGTCAAACATTTCTTCAATAACTATCTCACTAGTGGAGTGTCTAGGTTCTTCTTCAATCATGGGTGAGTAATCATAATATCTTTCTTGACTCATAAACTTTTCATCAATCTTTACATGAGCACTTTCAATGATCTTCTTCAATCTTAAATTAAAACATCTATAAGCTTTACTTTTAGTAGAGTAACCAAGAAAAATACCTTCATCACTTCTTGCATTAAACTTGCCTACTGCTTCATCCCTCTTGATGTAGCACTTGCTTCCAAAGATTCTAAAGTATTTTACTATGGGAACATTACCAAACCATAGCTCATAAGGTGTCTTGTTAGTGCTAGGACTTAAATGAATTCTATTGATTGTATAGACTATCGTATTGACTGCATCTCTCCAATAGGTGTGGGCAACCTTTCTTTCTTCACAGTACTCATAAAATCTGTCAGAGGTGAATTCTCCTTCTCTATCCGATATCAAACATTTTATCTTTAGTCTAGATTCATTCTCAACCTTAGCTTTGAATATTTTGAACTTCTCAAAAGCTTCTGACTTATCTTTCAAGAACGTAACCCACATCATCCTAGTATAATCATCAACAAATAAAATGAAATACCTTTCACCATAGTATGATCTTGTTTGAGTTGGACCACATAGATCTGTATGAATCAGATCCAACTTGTTCTCTACTGAATTCTGCTTGCTCCTGAATGAATTTCTCACATGCTTCCCCATCACACATTCCCTGCATATAGTATCAACTGGCTTTTCTATGCTAGGTAGATCTCTTACTGCTTTAACATTTCTTATCTTTACTATGTTATCAAAATTGATATGACATAGTCTTTTATGCCATAACCAACCGTCATCAACTTTAGCAACAAAAAAACTTGCTTCTGAATTGAGTTGAAAAACATTACCTCTTGTCTTTGTGCTTGATGCAATCATAACACCATCTTTGTTGTTAATGATGCATTTGTCATCTTTGAACTCCAACTAATAGCCTTTACCAAGTAACTGTCAAACACTGAGAAGGTTATGTTTCAAACCATCAATATAAAAAACATCATCAGTACTATTCTTTCCATCCAAAGTGATGGCTCCTCTACCAACTATAGGTTTAGGAGTGTTGTCTCCAAGTATGACCATACCTCCATTGTATTTGTCCAAATGAACAAACCTGCCTTTATCACTTGTCATGTGATATGAACAACCACTATCTATAATCCAGTCTATCCTTATGTCAGCTTGTGAAATTAATGCTAGCTCTTGATTTACTTTCTCATCTTTAGGAACTAACTTACTATTCATTTTTTCTACAATAGAAATGAATCCAATTTCTTCTTCATCTAAAAATCCATCTCCAGCATGGTAGCATTCCTTAGAATACTTAGGCTTGTAATCCTTTTTGAATTGTTTAGCTCTAGTGGGACACTTAGATGCAAAGTGACCGATCTTATTACATGAAAAACACTTAAAAGGAAATTGACCTTCATATTTTCCTTTTCCTTTCTTTTCTCTTTTGGAAATCATAGCAATAAAATCATCTAATATTCTATCTTCATCATCATCATCAAAATTACTAGAAGTGTTTGCAAATTTCTTACCATGGACTATTGCTTTGAAAGTTGTCTCACTCTTTGGTTTAGTCTTCAATCTTGAAATCTCAAAAGTTGAGATTTTGCTGATCAAGGTCTCTCTCTTGAAATTTGATGTAAGCTACATGGTCTCATTAAGGATGTTGATCTTGCTCTCATATTCTAGAGTAAGAGTAGTCATCAACTTGTCCATAATGTCCTCCTCAAAAATCTCTCCACCATTATTCCTGATTCCAACAATTGCTTCATTAATCCTTTGATTGTAAGCTCTGATATTTTCTTTAGGCAACATTTCTAATGTATTGTATCTTTTCTTCCATGTCTTTCTACACGCATCCTTTTCTTGTTTGTCTCCTTCAAATATGTCTTCAAGGTGCTTCCAAATTTTATGGGTTGTATCTATCTTTTTTACTTTTGAAAATTCACCATCAGATAGGGTGTCGATAAGGGCTTCTTTAGCAATAGCATTCTGATCAAACAATTCCTTTTGTGCATCATCTTTTGCAAGGTCTTCTAATGTAGGAATCCTGGCTGCTTTGATGGTTACATTAAAAACTTCAAAAGCAATGCACTGCAAATGGGTCACCATCTTGTTCTTCCAATCAAGATAATTCTCTCCATCAAACTTAGGACTTTCTTTCTTGAAGTAAGCCATCTGATCAACCTCAAGCTATTAAACTTTCTCTCTGAGGCACTTGGCTCTGATACCAATTGTTAGGAATAGTCCCAAGAGATAACTGAGAGTGGGGGTGAATCAGTTATCTACAAGTTTCAATTCTTTATCCAATTAAGTGTACTTAAACATAAAGCATAAACACAATGAAAGAACATTTGAACACAACACCAATATTTTATTTATAGGAAAACCCAAATAGGTAAAAACCCTAGTGGGACTTGATACCCACTAATATTCTGTACTAGTGTATAATGATCCTTGCTAGAAGATCCTTTACCCTGTTAGGAGTAGATTTACAATATATTAAGTACAGTAGACCTGGTTAAGGGTCAGAACCCATTAGGAGTCTTTTACAATTGTCCCTATTAGGGGAGAGGATGCACTATCCAAGAGCTCATTGCTCAAATGGACGAAGGCTACAACCTTCTAAATAACAGATATACACTATATCTGGATCTTGGTGAACTGTGCTTTGACCTACTATCTGGATCAGTTCCAATGAATAGCATAAGTACTTTACTTGGTCACATAGACCTTCTTCTGATGGCTCAACACTTCACATACTCTACTCTGCTATGCTTAATCAACCATGAACCACACTTCAACAATCACAAATGACTACCTATAAATATCTTTCCTCCAAATGATATAATCAAGTTGGTCTATTAGAACCATCTTGAAATCATATTAGAGAAACCATAATAAACTCCAAAAAATATTTTTTCATCTCCATTATGCACGCAACTCATTCTGGGACCTATCTTAATAAAATAATTGTAGATGCACGCTACACACTATCGGCTCTACCAAAACAACTAGAACTTTTTATGTAAGTTGAATTAACTTATGCATTGTTAACTAAACATCAATAACACTTCTCCAAGCTTAACACCAAGGGTGCATACCCTCAAGATAGGTGCAACTCAAGAACCAATAAAATCTATGTCAACTCTTCTGAACAAACACAAGAAATTGCTACTAGCGAATAGTGACTACATAACTTCACTAGCGTTCATCATCAGACCATGCATCCATGAACTTAACATCACTAACATGTCTTCAACATATATCCTAGGGTGCATGCCCATAAGACAACTGTACGAACAACCATACACATAACACTGCTTATAACTCTGTTCAGGTTCACTATTGACACAAGCTGCTATATAATTGTCTGTGCCAACAGTTGACCTCTGCACCCATGATATCATTCTTATATCATGTCCATGCTACATATACTAAAATCTTACTACATAAGACTTCCATGCATGCTACTTTCCATATGTTGTCATCAATGACAAACATACAGTTAGTACTAGCCTGCTGGCAAATCTCCAACAACCTAAAAATTCCCCGCTGATGGAAAACCTCTAGCAGAAGAGACCCTAGCCAAAGAGACCAATGATGGCTCAATAGATAGCAATGATCTAGCAACCACTAAAACCCTAGAAAATCCAACAACCTTGGAAGCCTGAAACTTCCCAGAAAAGCCTCCAATAGGAGACAAAACCTTAACTACAGCAACTAGAGATGTACCAGTAGCTAGCAACACAACAACAATAGAATCACCAGCAACCTGTGGTGCCATCAAATTCCCAAAAAGACCTCCAAAAGGAGACAAAACCCTAGCTAAAGCACCAGCTACCGATGGACTCTTAGGAGTGGGATCTTGACCAACAAAAGAGGGAGGGGGGACCTGCGCTGCCACTTGGGAGAATCTTTTTTTTGAAATGGGTTTATTCTCCACCAAATAGTGATGAGCCAAGGCACCCTTCCACCATGACACAATAGATTTCTTTTTACCCAAACCACAGTGAGCAGCCATATGCCTAGTATTAAAGCATCTACGACATTTGAAGGAAAACCCTTCATAATTTAGGGTCTACGTCCAACTTCCTTTGGAGGAGTTGATCACTATCTCTACAGGAAGACCCTTAGAAGGATCAATGTCAACAAGAATGTGAGCATAAGTAGAGTAGAACATATTAGAAGAGGCACTATCTACCAGCAAAAATTCCCCAAGAGCATTACCAATCTCCTCATAAAGAGAATCAATCCAGAGATGCAGAGGTAAGTAAGGAAGACAAACCCAGATGGGGAACCAAGTGAATGAATATGAGATGGGGTTAAAATCAATATGCCAAGGTTTAACCATGAGCATAAAATGATCCTCCCAAGTGAAGAAATGATCGCACAATATTTTATTCATGTTCAAGGAATATTCAAACTTCACAATAAAATACCCCTTATCCAAGGGGAAGATATGCACCGTATCCTCAAGGAAAGGCTCCCAATGATGAGAGATCTAGTCATGAAGCTTCAGCAAGCTGGGCCAAAAACCCTTAAACCTGTAAATCAAGGCATGGGAAGAGAAAATGGAGATGTTTTGATCCATATCCTCCTCAACATCTGAATCCACCACAATGGATAAAGGAGAAGAGACAAGGACAGGCCCACGAGAAACCCCCAGATTCAATAACGCAACATCCCTAGAAGTAGTGGAGGGCTCAGCAAAGATCACAGACTTGTTAGGTCTACTCTGTTAAGAGATTTAAGTTTGCCATCATTGTTAGAAACTAACAATAGATTTGATCTGTATGTAGCAACTTACTTTACATGATTTCAGATCTGATAAGTACTTAACTATTATCACCTTGCTCTGATAGATTTCTTCTTTGAATTCTACTAGGTAGCCTTCTTATGTGATACTGATTCAATCCTTGAATGCTCTATAAAAACTTTAACTTCACAACCTTGTCTGAGCTTCAGATGTCTGTGTAGGTGGCTACTTCATGTGATACTTGTAAAAATGATATCTTGACAGTTCTTACATCAAAATATTTTGACCTAATTAGGGTTATAGTATCATCTAGAAAACCTAAGATCTGTGATCCAAATAAATATCCTAAACCATCATTACATAGGGATCATCAAATTTAATTATTACATCTACATTTAATCTTCACCGTGATATATATGTAAACCATTTTCTAGCTTGGTGTAAACCATTTACCTTGTATTTTGTGTCATTACAAATTTTTATGTCCTTCTCGTATTCCTTGGTATACACTCCATTCATCACTCAGTAAATTACTGATACTCGGTAAACTTGAATGCTTTTTTATAACTATAATCGGTGCTCAGTAATCATCTGGCTTGGTGTATGAGTGCTCGGTCAAGACTATGTTCGGTTACTATTGTATTTTTCCTTGTGGTCTACTCAATTACTATACTTAGTGTGTTGACTGACTAGCATGTTTGCTTCCTTTACCGACTGTATGTGTGACATTAATGACAACTTATAATCTAACATGTGGAACCCCATGCAACAAGGTGAGACTTAAATTATCATTCCAACATCAATTGTGGAACATATCCATACCAATGGAATGACCCTAGATAAGCTAGTACATATGAATACATTAAAACTTAGTATAAATAAACACATCAAATGTAGATCATCAAATCTCACTTGAAAGACATAAATAACACCAAAAACATATTATATGACTAAAAATCATTATCTAACAATATTATACCTTATCTAAAGGACACCAAATATATTGGACAAATATGTATGACAAAACCCATTACTATTAGAGAACACCAACAATACCAAATCATTGAACTTGTCTTCAAATGGAACATAAATGTTACCACAAATAATAACAATAAACCAATTCATCAATTTTTAAATTCAAAGTAACAACAATACTTGATCATGAAACAAGATATTGATCTCTTTTTAGATCTTACTCATCAATCATCATCTCAATCTACAAGTCAATTGCACTCAGACATTAATGCCACACTAGGATGGTAGACATTAATGAGCCCATAAAATGTAATGCTAAAATCCAAGATATTGATGGCAACAAATGAACCGGCCCATATTGGAAACATATGAGATAACATCATAATAGTAGCACTAAACTAACTGGCATCTGAAGAAATTAGATCTTCACTGTCCATCATACTGAATGTGTGTTTTTCTGGATTCAACCCTGTAAACTTTATTTTCATCAGTTTTTTAGATCATACTCAATGATTCATCATCAAGATGAGATTTGTAGCTACAACTCTCATCTTGATGATACATCATTGAGTGTGATCTGAAACATTGATGAAAATAAATTTTACATAGTTGAAACTAGAAGCACACACATTCAACTGACATCTTCCAGACCAAACTAAACATCACTAGGAAAATAGTAAATCTATTCTAAATGCAATCCAATACTACAATTGCACATAAACCAAAACTGTACCAAACTATTTCAGAGTAATAAACAAGAGGATCAAGAATATTATTACCAGATATGGGTAGAGGTTCCAACAAAACAACAACACTATTTGAAAAACAATAGGAATGCATGTATATATTTGTATGAACATATTTCCAGACCTAGAGAACTACAAGAGGATAAGATATATCCATGAAAGTAATTCTCATCATTCAAACTAACTAGTCTAAACATATCATACCCAGTACAATCAAGATATCAAAAATTTTGTTAATGCTTCATCAATACATCATCCTTCCAACAATTCTACCACCAACACTTCATTCTTCCCACAAGTTTGACATCAATGACAACCAACATGCCATATTTGCAACAAAGTAATCCCATAGGAAAACTAAGAGAACACATGGTGTAGGAGCACCTAGGATCTTGGCTAAGGTCCTACTCTAATTTGGCTTGTACTATCCCTATCTAGGTTAGGATAGTTAGAGGTCCTAGTTAGGATCTTTTTGGTGTGTTTAAGTGGTCTAGATTTGGCTTAATCCAATTTAGTACCTTGGTAAAGTCCTAAGTGTTAGTTAGTGGTCTTTGAGATCCATTTTGGCTTGGCATTTGGATTTGAACCAAATGACCTATTTATGATAGGAAAAGGTGGAAATAAACCAAAAATGGGTTTTGTGATGTTTTCCCACCATTTTATAAGGTTTTGAGTTCATTAGACCTAGGGAGATCAATAAAACCAAAAGTTGTCAAAATGTTGTCATGACAACATTTACAACTTTGAAAAGTTGCATGACAACATTTGTCTTGGCAAGGACAAGAGATTTTTTACGGAATGGTCAGTGTTCTAACCACTTGGCCATGTTGGGGAAAAGTATTCATGACCATTTGAGCCCAAATCCCGAGGTTGGACACAGTTGCAAGTTTTTACCAAGATCTTTGTACCCTAGTTTTGTATCACAGACTATTTGTAAAATCAATGCAAAGGATATAAATGGATTGAATCCAATTTTTTGGCCTTGGATTCTTGTAACTAGAATATTTTTTTTCCTTTTCCATAGATTATGAGTTCTTTAATGCATATATTTTAAGCTTTGTTTATTATTTTGTGAAGTTAGCCAGTCACTGGCCTATCCAGGACTGAGGTGTGTTTCCATGGCTCCCACATGAAACCCTATCATGAAATCATCATGTGGATTTGGTAAATGTTAATGGAGCCTATGTATAGTGTATATACAAATGGAGGAGGCCTAGAAGTTGCATTAGCCATGAATGAAAGCAAGCCATGGGCAAGAATAGCATGCTCGGTCAAGGAGCTTGCACTTGATATTATATGTGTCAATGCAAGGTTTTGATGGTGGAGTTAATTTTAATGCATGGAGAGAGTATTTGGAATCATAGAAAGACTCTCCAAGAAGATTGGGGTTTGAAAAATCCAACCAAGAAGACTTTGAAGACAAGAAAGTTTGACTAGTTCAAGAGGCTCAATTAGCCCTAAGACTCCTTAAATTTAGGAAGGTCATGTACAGACAGTTTGAGGAGGAGAGACCTACAAAATGTTGGATAAATATGAAAAGGGTATTAGAATCCATAGTTTAATTTTTGGGTTGTTCAGAAGCATTTCACACAAATAGTCAAAAACCGGTCAGGAAGACCTAGTTGAGGGCTATTAGGCCTAATAGGCTTTTTGAGACAAAAAGTGGAGATTGGTAACCTAGATCTTGACACCTTGGTATAGAGGGATCAATATTGAACTAAGGAGGTTGAATGAAACATAGGAACCCATGCAAGACACCAAATTCATTGAAAAGAGCCAAAGAAGCCATTAGAGGAGAGCAAATGGAGTTGGGAAGATGAATGTAATTGAAGGTAGATACCCTAGTGAAGCACTAGAGAATGTCACCTTACATGGAGGCATTGAGAAGTCCTAAACCAAGTGGGAGGAGAATTAGAAAATCCTAGGAGTTCTTGGGATCTTGGTGGATTGGGAGCTAGGAGGTTCCTGATCAAGTTACTACAAGCACACTAGAATGTATCTATCAGATTAGTATCAAAGCACACAAGATTAGACTTGTGGGTGAATGTTTCAACTAGAAGAATCAGTTGGGGAGTCTAAAATTGTGACTAATGTAGAGTTAGCTAGGAAAGTGGAGGATCAAGAAGAAGAGAATCGAATACTTAGAGAAAGACTAGCTTAGTTAGAGCATAAATTGGATCACGTAGATGAAAAGACTAAAGAAGTTCAGGATAAGATAGAAGGAAAGAACAAATAAATACCCCTAGATGATGAGGTCACTAAACCAAACCCTGTCATTACAAAGGAACCATTCCTTAAATAATTGAAAGCCCTAAGTGGAAAATATTTGGAAGGTGTATCCATATTTGGTGGGAAAATGGAACCAAATGTGGTAATGGATTGGATTGAGGGACTTGTAAACCACTTTGAGTGTGATGGAATAACTAAGGTCCAAAAGGTAAGAGTATAAAAAGAAAGACTTAGGGGATCTGCTCTCATTTGGTGGAAGTTCATCCAAGATGAGAGGGAGAAAGAAGGGAAGAATCCTATAGCTACATGGAAGGATATGGTGGCTAAGGTTAGAGAAGCATATGTCCCTGAGGATTAAGAAATCCAAATGCATAAGAAAAGATAGAGTCTTAGGAAATAGGAACTGGATGTCAACTCATATATTGAAGAGTTCCAAATATTTTGTATGAGGTCTAGAGTGGCTGAAGATGAGAGTGTGAAGGTAGCCAAATATATGAATGTTTAAGGTGGAATATAGAAGATGAGCTTAGTCTCTTGACTCCTACCATAGTGAAGAGATGCCATCAATTAGCCATCAACATGGATGATAACTTGAGAAAGAAACAAGACCCAAGAAAAAATAAAGGAAGAGGAAGAGATGGCATGGGACATAGAGGATGTTTTAGAGGTAGGAATGTGGAACCAAAGACCCAAGGAGAGACCAAGTTGACAGAGCAGCATGAAAGTGGCTCAAATAGAGGAGGCTATAATAGAGGTAGAGGTCAAAATAATAGTGGGAGAGGAAGGAACAATGCTCAAGGAAGAGGGTCATATTTTTCCAACATGAAGTGCTACCACTACAACTAGTTAGGACATCCAGCCTATAGGTGTCCAAAAAAAGGGTCTACATCAAAAAGTAATGAAAGAAGAGTCAGCTATGTCTAAGAAGAGGCATCTTGTAGAAAACATGCAAAAGTACCCTTAGATTCAGAAGAGGGGGAGAATTTGATGATTAGAAGAACACTTATCAAGGAACATGTCTGATAAGAACCTAGACAAAGAAGAGCACTATTTAGAGAAAAAAGTGTAAAATCTTGGGGAAAGTGTGTAAGGTCATCATTGATTCGGGGTCTACTGAAAATATTGTGTCAGAGGAGGCAATGAGTAAGCTCAACCTCCAAAGGATTCCTCACAACAATACTTACAAAGTCACTTGGTTAAACAAGGGGAAACATTTCATTGTCAATGAGCAAGCATGCGTAGACTTCTCCTTTGGGAGGTATAAGGATAGAGTGTTATGTGGTGTCTTGCCAATGGATGTATGTCATCTCCTATTGGGAAGGCCATGGAAATTTGATAGGCAAGCCATGCATGAAGGGGCTAAGAATGCCTACACATTCAAGAAGGATGGAGTTACTTTCAAGATATAGTCTTTGCTAGAGGAAGGGGAAGCAAGGTCAATAGGACCTAATGTTATTTTAGTGGGTGAGAAAGAGCTCTTGAAGACTCTAGAAGAAGGTGAGGGAGTAGGGTATGTACTATTCTTAAAACCCAAGGAGGAGAAGATAGAAAAGAAGACATAATTACCTATAGAGGTTCAAGAGATGTTGGAGCAGCTCCAAGACATTTTAAGCAAAGGACAACCAACTACCCTACCCCCTGAAGAGCTATTATCCATCAAATAGATTTCATCCCAGGGGCTTCTCTTCCAAATAAAGCTTCCTATAAGATGAAGCCTCAATAGAATGAGGATATTTCTAAACAAATCCAAGAGCTCATAGGCCAAGGTCTAATGAGGAAAATTATTAGCCCACATGTTGTTCCTAATGTCTTAGCTCCTAAAAAGGGGGGTACTTGGAGACTATGTACTAATTCTAGGGCTATCAATAGAATCACCATTAGGTATAGGTTCCCTATTCCAAGGATAGAATACTTGATGGAATGTTTAGGGGAAGCCAAGTACTTCACTAAGATTGATCTAAAGAGTGGGTGCCACCAAATTAGAATCAAAAGGGAGGATGAGTGGAAGACTACCTTTAAGACCAATGAGGGATTGTATGAATGGCTTGTCATGCCATTTGGGTTGTCCAATGCCCCTAGCACCTTTATGAGGCTAATGAATGAAGTGTTGAAGGATTACATTGGTAAATTTTTGGTAGTATACTTGGATGATATCCTAATTTATAGAAAAACTAAATAAGAACATCTTGGGCATCTGCAAGCTGTATTTCAAAGGTTGCATGAAGAAAGACTAATGATAAACTTGGAAAAGTGTGAATTTTTGAAGTGGGAACTAGTGTACCTTGGCTTTGTACTATCACAAGTAAATCTCAAAATGGACCCAAGAAAAGTGGAGGCAATCATTAATTGGCCTACTCCTAAGACTGCCACAAAGGTGAGAAGTTTTCATGGACTAGCTCGATACTATAGAAAGTTCATTAAGAAAATTAGTTCTATATGTGCACCAATGATAGAAACTATCAAGAGTGGTATGAAAACCAAGTTCCAATGGAATGGCCAAGAACAATAGGGGTTTGAAGTTTTGAAGAAAAGGATATCCACACAATTAATTTTAGTTCTCCCCAGTTTTGAGAAACTTTTTACTATTGAGTGTGATGCTAGCAACATTGCTATTGGGGCTATCTTAAGTTGGGAGGGCATACCAATTGCTTTCCATAGTGAGAAGATAAATGAGTAAAAAAGGAAGTACTCCTCCTATGACTTAGAGTTGTATGCTCTAGTCCAAGCCTTAAGGAAGTGGAGACATTACCTCCTTCCTAAGGAATTTATGGTTTATACAGATAACCAGGCCCTTAGCTTTCTAAATTCTCAAGAAAAACTCAGTCACAAGCATATGAAATGGGTAGAGTATATCCAAGCATATACATTCACCATCAAGCATAAGAAAGGGCAAAAAAATAAGGTTTTTGATGCACTAAGAAGAATACTATTGATAGTACAAGAGATTCAGATAAGGAGCATGGGTATTGACAGCTTCAAGGATCTATACTCAGAGAATGAAGACTTTGCATAAGCCTACAAGGTATGTAAAGAACATCAAAACCACTTTCATGGGGAGTTCTCAGATTACACTTTGCAAACTGACTTTTTTTTTAGAGGGGGTCAACTTTGTGTGCCAAAAGGGTCAATGAGAGAGAATATGATTCAAGAGAAGCATAATGGAGCTCTTAGCGGACACTTTGGGGTCAACAAGACTCAATAATTGGTGAAAAGGTATTATTTTTGGCCGAAAATGAATGAGGATATTAGAAAATATGTGGAGTGTTGTATTCTTTTCCAAAAGGCTAAGGGAACATTTTCCAATGTCGGTCTTTATCAACCTCTTCCCATTCCTAGAAAACCATGGGAATGTCTTAGCATGGACTTTGTGGTGGGCTTACCTAAGACAAAGCAAGTGTATGATAGCATATATGTTATAGTAGACATATTCAGTAAAATGACACATTTTGTACCTTGCAAGACCATCCATGATGCCACATAGATAGCTTAATTATTCTTCAAAGAGGTTGTTAGGATTCATGGCCTACCCCTCAACATAGTGTCAGATAGGGACTCAAAGTTCCTTAGTCACTTTTGGAAGACACTCTAGCACAAGCTTGGTACCAACCTATCCTTTGGGTCTGCATATCATCCTCAAACTGATTTTTCAAACCGAGGTGGTCAACAGGAGCCTAGGTAACCTTTTGAGGTACCTTACCAAGGAGTATGGTATGCTTAAAATGATACAATCAACTAGACCATGGGGAAGATTGCATTTGAAGTTGTCTATGGAATACACCCAAGGTGTTTTTTTGAACTTAGAGAGTTGAGAGAAGGATCCTCAATAGGTGGATATGTACAGGACATTTCCCTTTCCATGAAGGAAGTCCATGACTCATTCAAGAAGTATCTCATAGAGTTCACTGCAAAGCTCAAGCAAAAGGTTGATCAAAAGAAGAAGGATCTCCAATTCCAAGTAGGAGACCTTGTAATAATACATTTGAACAAGAAGAGATTACAGAAGGGAGTGCCCAAAAATTTGCAGATGAGGAGGTTGGGACTTTGTGTTATACTAGCTAATTATGGTAACAATACCTACAAGGTGGAGCTCCCTGAAAACATAGGACTATCTCCTATCTTTAATTTTGCAGATCTAGTACTTTACAAAGGACTAGTACCCAACATAGATCATAATCTCATAGAGGTCACTAATGAGGTAGAATAACTTCAACTACCTCCCACAAAAAATCCAAAGGAAGAGAAGATATTGAATTTAAGGGGTAGTAAAAGGACCGAGAATAAGACCAATTGAGAACACTTGGTCAAATGACAAGGTAAGGATGATGCAGAGGAAACATGGGTATAGTATATTGAATACCATAAGTTAGGACTTGACCCTAACTTGATCACTTCAGTGGTGACTTGATTTATTTATGTTTGGGACAATGGTGTAGGACCACCTAGGATCTTGGCTAAGGTCCTACTATATTTTGGCTTGTACTGACCCTAGCTAGGTCAGGATAGTTAGAGGTCCTAGTTAGGATCTTGTTGGTGTGTTTAAGTGGTTTAGATTTGGCTTAGTCCAATTTAGTACCTTGGTTGAGTCTTAAGTGTTAGTTAGTGGTCTTTGAGATCCATTTTGGCTTGGCATTGGGATTTGAGCCAAATGACCTATTTATGATAGGGAAATGTGGAAATAAACTAAAAATGGCTTTTCTAATGTTTTTCCACCATTTTATAATGTTTTGAGGTCATTAGACCTAGGGAGAGCAAGAAAACCAAAAGTTGTCAAAATGTTGTCATGACAACATTTACAACTTTGAAAAGTTCCAAGACAACATTTGTCTTGGCAAAGACAAGAGAGTTTTTAGGGCATGGTCGGTGTTCTAACCACTTGGCCATGTTGGGGAAAAGTATTTAAGACCATTTGAGCCCAAATCTTGAGTTTGGACACGGTTGTAAGGTTTTACAAGTTTTTATCAAGATCTTTGTACCCTGGTTTTATATCACAGTCTATTTGTGAAATCAATGCAAAGGGTGTAAATGCATTGAATCCCAAGTTTTGGCATTGGATTCTTGTAACTAGCATAGTTTTTTTTCTTTTCCATAGATTAGGGATTCTTTACTGCATATCTTTTAAGCTTTGTTTAGGGTGACCCCACTATAGTGGGTTACACTTTTTTAGACAAGCTGATTTTTGCTAAGATAACACATTTTTAATAAAATATGATTATTTAAGCCTTGAGAGGTTCCATTTGAAGGAATTAATTACAAATGGTTATCTCAAATCCTCTTAGATAAAAAAAAATTATAACATTTATACTCCTCATTCATAACCGCAATGGATTCTCCTTCGCACCTATTAAAATGCTGACAAAAATTCACTTTGAGTTTATCTTTTTGGAGATAAAATGAATCCATTTGACAAACCTATCTATGTAGTAAGGTAATACTGAGAAAAATATTTCCAATGATTATATAATGTTAATTTATATTAATTTTAGAGGGAAGGAGTGAAATATGCCATGGAGGATATGTTAGAGACCAGGGTTCTTGTGATGAGAAATGTTGTATGCATGGACTGGTCATTATGTGCTAAGTGACATATAGCAAGTTTTGTTAATCACATGGAGCTGAGTACTTCAAATTTTTGGCACATGCTGAATCTTACATGCATTGCAGTTCACACAAGGTGGAGGTATTAAATTTCCCAAATTACAAGATGACTGCATTCTAAGTTTCCATCTCTGCTTTCGGTCTTTTTTGGTTTGTGAAGAATGGCAAGAATGACAGAGTGTTGCGTCAAATGTGAAACATGTAATCATTTTCACAAGGCATTGCTACTCAAAAACTATAGAATTCATATAGAACCCAGCCTGGAGGAAGACGTATTGCCTCTACATATTGATGATGCTATCTTGTAGGTATCCGCTCGTGTGATGGGTTTCCAGCTTGAGGAGAAGGTGAAAAGAATAGGGTATGCCCTACTTGACTTGCTAACTTTTGCCAATAATAATTACAATGACCGCGTCTCTCAACAACCATCTTCATCTGGTTATTCTGTCATTTCTAAGGAGGCTGGCTTAGCTAATGCTCGGGTGAGAGCTCATGGAAATTTTTCAATGCAACAAACTGGGGAGTGTGGTCTGCGGGTTCTTAATGTAACTCCAGATGTCGTGGTAGAGGAGTCTGCAAGAGTCTTTGATGAGATAGATAGGGCTGGTTTACATGTTGTTGCTTGTCAAGTTCAAATGGAATATGTTGCTGGTTCAGGGTGGGAAGAATTTGAAAGTGGATCTGGAGACAAATTAGATGATTGTGTGGATATGGAAGAATGATATTTTTTAGGGTGTTTGTATTTAGGTTTTTTTTTTTTTTGGATTGAGCATTTCCTTCATTTTGAGGTGCTTTTTTTATTTAGCTCATTCTGATATAGTTTTACAAAGCGTTGGGAGCATTTTGGATATATGAGCTAATTTTGTCGATATAATTCTAGTTGTAAATATCGACAAAAAACTATCTGTAAATATGTATATAAGCGACGATTCCAGGTTTTCTTGCTGGTTCTTTCCTGGTTCAGCTTTTTTGAACCAGTTTATTATTAATATATATTTAGTGGCTTGTCCACTTTCACCGTATATATATATATATATATATATATATATATATATATATATATATATATATATATATATATATATATATATATATATATATATATATATATATATATATATTATGACTTTGTATTTTTAGTTTTACTAAACATAGATATTTCACCGTATGTCTATCTTTATGTTTGACGCTTATGGAAAAATAGTAAATGAGAGAAAAAATATTCTAAAAATCATCTATGTCCTAGGTATTTAAGTTCTCTTTCTATAAAATGAAATAAAAAATAAATTGGACAAATACACAAGTTATAAGCTATGTAGTCAAGGTATGTCAAAATTACGGTTTAGTCAACTTCAAATGTTAATAAAATATGAAATAATCATGATAATGTCATAAAACCAATTTTAATCCCTCCATATCGATGTTACAAAACTAATTTCAAAAGAATCACATTGATATCTATTTTAGAAAAAAAGTTATGCTCTATGAAAACAGTGTAACTCTTTGAAAATGACATTTTCAGCAACATACCAGTTTTTGTGGGAGAAAGAAAAAACCATTCAAATCAATTCAAAAATAAAAATAAAAAATATATTTAGAATCTAGACATAAAATCTTAAAAGACTCTAATTTACTTCATCTTTTGATTTCAAACAGTTTAACAACAATATGCATCCTAATCTGAAATTTGTTTTTAAAAATGTAGAGTTCAGTGTCCATTCAGGCAAAAAAGTGTAACCCACTATTGTGGGCTCACCCTTTATTGTTTTGTGAAGTTAGCTAGTCACTGACCTATCCAAGACTGAGGTGTGTTTACATGGCTCCCACATGAAACCCTACCGTGCAATCATCATAGGGATTTGAGACATGTTAAGGGAGCCTATGTACAATTTACATACAAATGGAGGAGGCTTGGAAGTTGCATTGGCCATGAATGCAAACAAGCCCTAGACGAGCACAATGAGCCTGGTTGAGGAGCTTGCACTTGATATTGTATGTGTCAATGTAGGGGTTTGATGGTGGAGTTAAGTTGATGCAAGGAGAGAGTCTTTGGACTCATATAGAGACCCTCCAATAAGATTGGAGTATGAACAATCCAACCAAGGAGACTTTGAAGACAAGAAAGTCTGATTGGTTCAGGAGACTCAATTAGCCCTAACACTCCTTAAATTTAGGAAGAGTTTGTATGGATATTTTGAGGAGGAGAGACCTACAAAATATTGGATAACTCTGAAAAGGGTATTAGAATCCATAGTTTATTTGATGGGTTTTTTAGAAGCATTTCACACAAATAGCCAAAAACTGGTCAGGAAGACCTAGTTGAGGGCTATTAGGCCTAATAGGATTTTTGAGACAAAAAGTGGAGATCGGTAACCTAGATCTTGACACCTTGGGATAGAGGGATCAAGATTGAAGTAAGGAGGTTGAATGAAACATAGGAACCCTTGCAAGACACCAAATTCATTGACAGGATCCAAAGAAGCCATTAGAGGAGAGCTAATGGAGTTGGGAAGATGAAATATGTAATTGAAGGTAGATACCCTAGTGAATCACTAGAGAATGTCACCTTGCATGGAGGCATTGAGAAGTCCTAAACCAAGTAGGAGGGGACTTAGAAGATCCTAGGAGTGATTGGGATCTTGGTGGATTGGGAGCTAGGAGGTTCCTGATCAAGTTACTGCAAGCACACTAGACTGTATCTATCAACACATCAATGATAAGAAAAGACTCCATGATCCAACTAACTAGAAAATATATGAGATCATGGAAGAGAGAAAAATGAAATCATGGATGCCATGGGCCAGAAAACTATGTTTTTCTAGGTGATCCATGAGAAATGGAGGGATAAGAGTATGAAATAGTCTAGCAAGTTGTGTTATACTAATTCCACTCATTTGAAAGAGAAATTAGTGCAAATATGGAATTGATAGTCCACCAAGCTACGCTATGCTAGTCAACTCATCCAAGGATAACCAAGAAAAGCATTGTTTACAAGGAAATCCACCAAAAGAGGATTTTCCCAAGGAAGGCATTGTCTTCAATGGAAATCCACTACATAGTACAAAAAGAGTAAAAAGATACCAAGGAAATATACCAAATAATGCATAGGGGCACAAAAGGATTACCCCGAGGAAACTATTTTCTCCTTAGGAATCCACTAAATAATACACAAGGGTATAAAAGGATTCCCCAAGGAAAGCACTATTTCCTTAGGAAATCTACTAAATAATACATAGGGGCATGAAATGATTTAGGAATTTGTTATGTAATACAAGAAGAGTCTGCATATATTCCCCCTCCTTAAGATGGAAACACAAAATATATGATGGCATCGTAAGGAAAGGAAAAACAAGGATACCCACCTTCAAAACCAATGACATATCCTTTAAGAAACAATGTATACATAAACCTAGCAGAAAGGGCATAACCCTTTCCAAATCCAAGGAAGATAATTGTGTAAAAATATATCTTGAAACATGGGTAAAGGGTATTATGAGGAAGATATCTTTGTATCATGAATCTACCTCAAAGAGGAATTCTTGAACAAAAAACTGCACCTTTGAGACCAAGAAGGGAAGGAGAACAAGAATTCACCTTTTAGCTTCTATTCCTAGGTAGGAAAAAGGGATTCTTGATTAAGGATGGCACACTTTAAGCCCCAAAGTAAGGGAATTTGTTTATAATGGACAATATTTTTCAAATTAGGAAGAGGTTTTGATCAAGGATACACACCTCTTGTATAAGAGACAACCCCTAATCAAGACAATCAATTCCATATCAAAATAAATATCACATAATAAACAAATGCAACCTCACCAAGGAAAGTGGATCCTTAGAAAGTTTTTGAAGTGAAACCCCTTGCCTCCCAAGTGTAAATCCAAGGGAAAGGATAACACATTATGTAATTTGTGCAAAAGATCAATTATAATATGCATACATTCCCAAGCAAGAAAGAGATTGTAGGCAATAATGAAAATCCATGTGCAAAACAAAATAAGCCCCTACAAGGAAGGACATCATGTCATAAGAGATACAAATAAATAAGAGATAATGGATCCTTTAGAAAGATAAGGAGAATAGAAACCTTTCCTTCCAAATGAAAATACAAGGAAATGGATCTATTATGTTTCTCACAAGGGAAGATTGAAAAATATAGTTTAGCAACATGTAAAACACAAAGTCCACAATGATGTAAGCTACTAAGATCACATGGTGTGGAGAAATAGAATATGCAAAAGGAATGTTGATGTACATTTTTAATATCAATAAAAAATTATGAGATATGTTGTTAAATAAATAAGACATCTATTTTGAACAAATTGTCTAAATTCTATATAATTGGCAAGATAATGTTTATTTCTATGATGAAAAAGACATGAAAGTTACCATTATGATTATTATTTTTTAAACTGATGAAAAGGAAAATGAATTTTTGCAGCACACTTAAGTCTCCAAAAGATCCTCTTAGCTAAGTCCAAACAATCATCTAAAGGAGTGTTATAATTTGATGGGATTGACAAAAGAATTTGTAAATAAGGAGGTGTTGGTTTTGAGGAAGAATGATCAATAGGATTTGAAGAAGGAAAAGTATGGGCTTGAGGTATAAATCCTATACCATTTCTAGTGACTTGTCTAGGAGGATCTGTAGGGACATTTATTCCTTGTTCATTAATACCAAGACCTTGTTCACTATATCCTTGTTGAGAAGTAATTTCATAGCCTACATTATAATTAGCCTTTAGTTTTGACGGGGAAGGACTTTCATCTTGAGTTTTGTGGAAATGTGTAGTATATAGAAGAATGTGAGGATTTGTCTCTTTAGGGAGATTAGGAATCCTATCACCATTATTCACATCCTCTTTAAGTTGAGATGAAGAAGAAGGTTTATAAAGACCTTCATCATTTCTTAATGTTGAGCATCAAGATTATTGAAAATACTTTGATAAAGGGAAGAATCTTTAAGAGAAAGAAAAGAGTGCATAAACTAGCCTTCTTAAGCTCTTTCTTTAAGGTAGCTTTCAAAGGAGAGGATCTAGGACTCTCTAATGTAGTATTGTTAGGAACATGATATGTATCCTCATTAATAAAAGACATCATAGGAGAAGTTCTAATGTTGTTAATGTCATCATTTTCAACAAGATTCTTATGAAATCAACACAATCCATGCATTTCATTAAGAATTTTATTATAAAGTTACATGCAATATGGATAAAAGTCTTGAAAAATGATTTGTAGGAGGGGATACTATTAGAAATTCTCATGATGCCATATGCAAGAGTACCATGAAGGAACACAAGTAACATCAAATGCAAAATGATATTATTTGATTCTTGTGATTGGTAAATGGAAGTAAGGACAAATGTAACAACATACATGAGATAACACACCAATCTAATTTAGTAAATTTTATGATGAAAATGAATGCTACAGAAATAAGATCTAGGAAAGAAAATTAAATCTAAAAACTAAATCAAGATGGAAATGTAAGGACGTTAGGTTCACCAAAATGTAATGAAAGAAAAATTTGGTGTGGGGGAAAACAAGGGGCAATCACTATAATGGATAGTCAAACTAGGAATCTCACAGCCAAATTCATCTCAATACATTAGAAAAGAAAACAATCCACTAGGCTTAAGAAAACTTTAACGTTGAACGAGTGTAAGGGCTTTCTTCCACTTTATGGATTGTTGATTTTGTAAGAGGGATAAGGAAATGCAAGATAGAGAGAAAGAATGGTTTCCTATCATATAGAGGAAATAACAGATTGAAAAACCAAATTATGAAACTAGATATGAGAAGCCAACACATAGACTAACCCGCACATCAAATCTCATCATGAAATGCCTATAAGGGGTAACCTAGAGCATAGGGGGAAAATAGACTCACCCCTAATGTTGGGAGGCGCACTTGATCAACCAAAAAGATATGGAGAAGTAGTGAATCTATAATGGGTTCTTAGACTTTCGTATAATCCAATTTGAAACTCTATCACTTGTCACCTACATAGAGAAAATGGGAAGAATGTTGGGAGAAATGAATTTGCCTCTATCAAACCCTTGTTTAAGAATAACCTTGATATTGAATTGAAATTGTATGAAAATAAATGAAGCGTGTTGTCAATAGCAGAGGCTTGATAAATGTCTTATAACTTGACAATGCAAGTGCATCTTGAAATGAGATCACATGTGTTGATACAATAGCATGACTCCACAAAGACCTAAAAGGATATCACAAAAGACATGCTTGCATGATGATTGGTAGACTTGCCACCATGATGAGATGAATTTCTTGAATGCTTGATTTCTTGGTTGATTCATGGATCCCAAAATGAGGGAGGCACCCTTGTACTTTTACCTCACCTTTCCATTTCGAGGCACAAAACTTGAAGGAGGATGACACCTAATTGGAATCCCACCTAAAATCAAAAGACCTATTTCTAGAGTAAATCTAAGCCCAATTTATAAAATGGCTCCTCCTAATGTAGGGAGTGACTTGGGTCGACCTTTACATCCCGGACTGCACTTTCCTAGCCAATTGGGGATCAAAGTTGAATTGGGGGTCAACATGAACATGAGGACACTCAAAATATGTGTGAAATTGAGGTGTAATAAATGGAAACATACAAAAGACAACTCATAGTGATATAGGGCCTTTGTACACAAGAGATAAAGAATGAATAAAATAACTAAAGAAGGCACACCTATAATTAAGAGCCCACATTAATTCAATTAAGAGGAAGGACTTAAATGCATACCAAAAGTCATATAATGCATAAAAGAATGAGCACACTATAAAATGGGCATTGTGTAAGCATGGAATTGGACTCACTAAGTAGTGCGTACAATTTATGACACTCCATGTTAGAGGAAGGATGACAAGTAGTGGAGAGTAAGAGAGATAAGAAGGCAAAGAAGGAAATGTTTGAAATGATCCTCCAGTCACAAGCGAAAGGAGTAAATAGAAAAACTTAATGTATTGACCTATTAATAGGTTGTGGCATAGGATTACTTCATTTTGTGGCCTATTGAGAGGTCTTTTCTTTTGGTGCCCAACCTTTTTGGGGAGGTGGTTCCATGTTTGTAACCATACCTAGTACAGGCCAGACATAATCCCAATATAATAATAAAATGATGAACTTTTCACCTATCAAAAAGAAAAACATATTCTCTAAAGTGAGTAAAAATGATTTGTCTTTACTACCATTTTTATTAATTTATGATAAGGATTGCATTGAGTTTTACAAAAGATTATATCAAAATCAATGATTATATAATTTCACTTATAGAAATAATGAATATATTGATAGTGTTTTATTTTTATTTATAATAATTTTGTTAGTGGTAAATAATTTTTTTAGTCAAAAGTTCTCATTATGTAAAAAAATGATATGAAAGGTGTATAATTATTAATTTATATAGATACTTTAAGAATAAAAATTATTATTTATTTTTTAAATTTTTAAGAAAATCATGTGAAACTTGTCTATGATTTGAGTATGCAATCAAGTTAATTAATATTTTATTAAGAGAATCTACTTAGTCAAATTGCATTTAAGATCATCTCTATTTTCATTGTTTTAGGGTTTCCCTTGTCTCTTTCTTGCACGGCTCTTTGGAAAATAAGAGGGAATCTTTGTCATGTATGATACGTACAAGTTAAATACCCTAAAAAGTATTTTTAAAAAAGAGTCATCCACCTACCACGTTACCCAACTTTCATAGGATTCCTTTGAGTACATCAAGAAAATTATTTAGTAGGGCAACAAATTATGGAAGCAAACTAATATATTAATTAGTTAAACCTACTTTCTTTCAAGCTTACAATTTCGCATGTATTATTGTTTCTCGTGGTCTATATTTCACTATTTTTAAAATTTTATTTAAGTTTAAGAAAATTAATTTGAGATAACCCAAATAAATTATATTTACCATTGTAATATTTTTTTATTACATGTCAAAAAAGCAAATGGTTAAAGGTAGCTTATCTTAATAGATTTAAAAGAAAAGAGACATATTTTCCATTATTGTTGTAAAAAGGACAACTCTATAAGGGCTTGGTAAGATTTAGGTGGTGTTCTTTATTTTCTTACTCACCTATACATGCATAATTTTAGACAATGTCAACATACATGATGGTGACAAATTATAACCTTGAGACTACAAATTAATTCGCATTATTAAAATGTGCATGCACTTTTATTTGAATGAGAATTATAGTTGAAACAACTTTTGAGAATTTGATATTTGCATAAGAGGTGTAGAGATGAGAAATGTGTGTTTACCAAGTTTCTATTTCATTTTGTATCGAATAAGTTCCTTCACTTATAAATACAAGTTATGATTGTTTTTTGTCTTTTAGAGGAGTAATTTATCTTTGGGTTCACTCATTACTGTTAGAAATGGGAACACTTAGAGGGGGGGTGAATCAGTGTTCACTATATTTAATCTTTTTACTTTACTCTTGAAACTTAACTTAAATGCTTAAGTATTGAAATGAACATCAACATAAACAAGATACATAAACACAACACATAACACCAATATGGTTACAGGGAAACCCAAATAGGTAAAAACCCCGATGGAAATTGACACCCACTAAGAATTTCACTAGTGTCTTATGATCCTTGTTAGAAGATCTGCAACCCTGTTAGGAGTTGTTCTTTACAATGCTTTTAGTACAGTGACCTTGTCAAGGGTCAGACCCTATTAGGAGTCTTTTACAATAACCCTATTAGGGGTGGGGACACAATGTCCTAGAGCTCACTACTCAAGTGGTGAAGGCTACAACCTTCTGATCTCAGATACACACTACATTTGCTGGATGAACTGGAATTGTGACACTACTTATCTGATCATTTCCTTTGATGCGCTGATGCTTTGACCTCTTGCAAAGCTCTAATACATTCTTACTATTCTTCGCACACTTCTACTCTGCTTATCTTATATCTATTTCAACTTCCATACTTTATTACAAAGGTGCATCTAATATTTATATGCATTACCAAAACAATTAACTAGGTCGGCCTATAACCGATTACATACAATGCTTCCAAGTGAATTGGCTCAAGCATGTTTACAAAAAAACATAATTACATATCTACAACTTAATTACAATAGGTGTATAGCCTTTACAAAACAATAATATCATCCCTAATAAAATTACCAACAGTCGGCTACATAATCTGTTCTGTTCTAGCACTCATTGTCTATGCTACTTCAACTGTCTGTATCTTCACCATATTGTATCTTCTGATCATGTGCTCTTAGACCAAGCATGAATACACTCTTACCAAATTATCTTCTAGGGCACATACCATAACTTTGTCGTACGCACATGTGTTGATGCTATGATCTACTCGTGCTCTGTTAACTGTCCAGTCTTCTATACTTAGCCAAATTTTTATCTTCTGATAATGTACACTGACTCCAAAACACTATATAACTTTGTTGCCATAATGACAACACTAAATCTTGGCATATACAACAGTGTAGTCAACTTTCCAACAATCTCCCCCTTTGTCATTAATGGAAACAAAGGAATATGGCAAAGTTACTAACTGTAGTCTTATACAAAAAAAAAATTAAGATACTTTATCTTATATCTCCCATAGAATCTATACTATACATCTTCTTTACATATAAGACTCCAAGTTCTATACACAATACTCCCCCTTTGACATTAATGACAAAGGTGCTTCAAAAAATGTATCTCTACAAGTACTTACAAAGAAAGTACATCCAGATATGCAATCTGCAAATTGTGGATCTCTTGTTTCCAAAATGCAATCAGTGCATTGACAGTTTGGAGATGGGTGCATAAGGCATATGTCAGCTTCTCCATCTTCTCCAAATTTGTGCTAGGACCTTGATCATATGTCACCATGGTGGCATCAATCTCCTTGATGTTCTGATTAAGTACATCTAGAGAGGGCGCAAGAGCATTCCTAAGTTGTGTTTTCCTTGCCCTTATCTTAGACATCTCTTTCTCATCTTTTTCAATCTTGTCTATCTATCCTTGGTACACATTATTACACATGTTGACATCGATGGAGATATTCACCACTGATTTCCTTACATTTTCTATCATTGCTTCTGCCTCTTGGATCTTCTTGTATAGATCAGTAGTTAACTTATCCTAGTGCATACAATCAGCAATAATCTTCCTTCCCTTTGTTGCAAACTCCTTCAAAGATGCTTGACCAATCTTTAGTGAAATTAGGTCAAGTGAAAATTTTCTAACCAATTCACTTAGCCTCTTCTTCATATATTTCTCTTCTACAACTAGGGATGTAGATTCTTCCAAGCTAGAAAAATTAGCCTTGAAGTTTGAAAGAATTGTGCTTACATCATCAATTGAATGGACCTTAGACACTTTCTTGTCTGAAGGTAACAGGTTGTTCAAAATATTGACTAATTCAACAAACAAGGGATTCCTCATCACTTGTTTTTCTTTTGCTTCCTCCATGGCTAGGACACTAATCTTAATCAGGTCTTCTTCTCCCCAAGAGTCTAAGCTAGTGGTGTCTGGTGTCAAACTTGACAACAATGATACAAAAGGTAATGGAGTGATAGGAGTGCTATCCATCACTTCTTATTTTACTCTGATTGGCATCTCAATAGATGGCTCATCTGTTTTCTCACTTTCTTTCATTTTTTCTTCTTCTTTCTCCTTTTCTGTTTCCTTTTCTTCTTTTTCATCTGTTATATCCTCAATCAATACTTCTTCTTGCTGATTAGGAGGAGTGTCCCCACATAGAATCTCAACCTCTTGTGTGGTTACAAAGGCTTCTTCAAACTTATCCAAATCAATGTCAATGGCCACCATAGCAATTTCTACATTGTCAATAAAAATTGTATCATCTTTTTGAGTCTCTGTCATGGGCGCAGACTTTTCTAACTCTGTAGGTGTTTCAATTGTAGGTGTTCAATCCTGAGGACTTGTAAATGGTACATTTGTGGTCTCTAACTCCTTGGCTACCTTTGTGGGAACTTGAGTTGTTGGCATAGTAGGTGGGTGCATGTGCCTATTCAGAAAAACTTTCTCAAAGGCTTTCTCTATTTCCTTTGCAACCAACTCATAATTCTTATCCATGATATGTAATGTTCTAGACTTGGTTCTAAGGTGCGGCTTCACCAGATCTAGCAACAAAGTTTTCTCCTCTAGAGAACATACCGGGAGGATTTCATTTAGAATTTTCTCTCTTATTCTCAGATCTTCCTCAATTGTTTATCTCTTCAAGAATTCCAAAATGTTCCATACATTGTCTGGAATCATTGTCTTCAATTCTAGGACTGTCTTCTTAAACTTTAGCATATGTTTGATAATCATTCCATGAATCTCTAATTTTTCAATCTCACTGTATTTCTCATAGAATTTTCCTATCTAATCAATTCTTCCTTCCTCAATTATCCTTGAACTCAACACTTTTAGACTAGGTTTGAAACTTACTTATGGAGGTGCTTGTGTGCTTTTTCTCTAACTTCTTGTAGTGCACTAGGATGGGTGGCTTGCACCTGTCTCTTTCTTCCTCTTATCCATTTTCTTATACTCAAGAGGAGCTATAAGATCAATTGTTTTTGTAGACATAGGAGTGGTAACATCTGTTTTGTCCTATTTATCCTTTGGTTCATCAGTTTTCTCAATCTTAACCTTTTTCATCTTAGGATCATCAAATTCTGCTTCTACTGCAAATGCACTCTCAATTCCCAAATCAATCTTTTCTTGTCTTGCTTTGTCAAGGTATGCCTATGTTACTCCATGAATTCTAAGTATCTCAGAAGTAACCTTAGCTACTTTCCTCTTAGTTGATGCACTGTTCAAAACTGCATCAACTTTTCTTGTCTTTTCTTCATAAGTCCCCCATCTTGGTTCATTAAGGTCCTTAGGTGCTGATAGCAATACTTGTGCATACACTTCTAGGATTGGTTCCTCAACCTCATATCCAAGTGGATGAATCCACTTTTTTCTAGGCTCCACTACTTCCATGCAAGTTGTGTCAGTTTCTACCATGAAGCAAATGGTGTCTTTGTATTTCTCAACAATTCTTTCTGGTATTATGTATCTCATTTGCATTTTGGCCCTGAATGTCTTCAATTCTAGCATTATGTAATCCTTCAGTGTACTCTCATTAGATTCCTTAAAGGATATATATGGCATTGTAGGAATACTCTTGTCTAAATACAAATCTGACACCTTTCCAAGTATGTGGAAGTACATGTATATGATCAAAGACCCAAACTTGAAAATTTTGGTCTATCATGCTTAATGGATCTAATATTATCTATCAGTTGTGCGTGCAAGATCTTGCATAGATTGAACTCACCATTTTCTCTCACAAGTCTTATTACTGCAAGAATAGTGGCTGCAGACACACTATTCACCCTATTGGTGTGCTGAAACCTATAACCCAATATCATAGACATCAATTTGATGTGTTTCTCCTCTATAGGCTCAATTGTTATTCCGCGCCTATCACTTCTTGAATTACATGCTTGTTCAACTAGTTTTCTTACATCCTTGCCTACTAGAAGAATGATGCCTATCCTTCAAAGGCCTATCATTTCATGAATTAGGTCTCTTGTGATTCTCACTAGTGCTTCACCTATCCAGAATAAGTCATCATGAATTCTGCTAAGCAAAATCTTTATCCATTCACACTCATAAAACTCATATGTCGTAGCATATTCAACTATGGGATGGTTTTCAAACTGCATGAACTCATCAAGGAAGGTTTTATCTGGTTTCATCATAGTCTCAATGTGTGCTCAAATTCTATCAAGACCTATTGGTTCCTTCTTATAGTAAATGTATGCACGGATGTCTTCAACATGCATAACACCCATAGGGGCTCAGGAGAATGCTCCTTCTAAATCATATAGGGTAGATTTAAAGGGATGCCTTTTGAAAACATATATTTTCCTCTCCGCAACATCAAACACAATAGGAGTAGCCATAACTTACTTGTATATTGCTTCTTAATCAGTTTCTGAGAACTTTTGAATTGTTGTAACGGATTAGGGCTTCCACAATCGATCAAACACACTTCTTCACTAGTGAAGCAAGATACAATCAATTGCTAGGGCTTCTATGCTCTCCAATCACTCAAAATCGAATGCAATGAGTGATCTGCAAGTCTCTATGTACTTTAAACTAAAAATTATGCCATTAATGCTTACCGCGTAAACCATAATTTGACTAAGAATTTCCAACTTTCATTATACAATCAATCAGGTAGTGCGCTATGGCACATAGCATCATATAATCCCCAAAAGGTTAAATCCAAAGGTGCATACTCTGAGGGTGAGTATACCTGCCACGCAGGGGTCTAGAGTTAAATTAGCTCCCCCTATGACCCTAAGGGTCATTCAAATAGATGTAGAGGGTGTGTCCACTGTGGATGCATCCAATACATACTCATCAACCTTATCCTTCTTTTCCTTTGACCAAATCAAGCTTGCATCTTCTGCAGCTTTCACAAACTTGACATCTCCTTCGGTATCTAATATTGATTCTTCTGGCTTTTAAGGGCTTTCCTGACTTTGCATTCTTGATCTAAAAAAATTTGAGATGTGTCTAGCCTTGTTGCATGAGTGACAAATAATTGGAGGCCTTAAATTCCTCAGTGCATTGATATGGGTTACCATTTTACACTGTCTTGCTGAGTGACCATTATAATTACATATCTAACATGTAATACTCTGAGGACTTCTTGCATTTGATTAATTCTGATTTCTCTGATTATTTGGAGCCTCATTCTTCTGACTTGTTTTACAATTCATAGCTCTATGACCAAATTTATTGCATGCATAACAGTAACCATTGAAAGGTCTTACCTCTTTACAATTCCTTGCTATGTGTCCATGCTTTTTACATGCATAAAAAGTTCGGTCTACTAGCTTGCACTCATCTTTAGATGGTTCAGTATTGTCTTTAGTTTGATTTTCAGTCTTCTTGGCATTTGTGGTGTCTTCTAGTGCTTTCATTCTTGCTCGCATGTTGTCAATCTAATTTTGTGCTTCATTGAATCCAATGTCACTGGTATCTCCTTTAAGTTTCTGAGCATATAACTGAGATTCAATCAGATCCTTGCTTGTATGTAATTTATCAATTTGATTCTTTGCCTCTTTCAATTCAGATTCCAACTTTTCTTAGTTGTTTCTTAACTCCAAGATTTCCATGTTTTCTTGCCTCAATTCTTCATTCAGTTGAAGGTTTTCCTTGATCTATTCATCATAAACTTCTTGATTGTTAGTTATCTTTTCATCCAACTCTTCAATCTGATCTTTCAGAGATGTGTTCTCTTCATTTAGCTTTTTGATGATCTTCCCTAAATCATGGTTTGAACAATCTTTCAAATCTTTTCTTAGTCTTTTGATGACTGCTTGAGAATCACTGACTTTTTCTTTTAGTTCTTCAATTTCTTTTTCAGATCTATCAAGGTCTTCAAGAGCAGCTTCAAGATTATTTTTTAGATGTTTCATTTCTCCCTTATCCATGATCTCCTCAAGTGGTTAAACTTCTTTGTTAAGGACCAGAGCTCTGATACCAATTGTTAGGAATGGGAACACTGAGAGGGGGGGTGAATTAGTATTCACTATATTTAATCTTTTTACTTTACTCTTGAAACTTAACTTGAATGCCTAAGTATTGAAATGAACATCAACATAAACAAGATACATAAACACAATACATAACACCAATATGGTTATGGGGAAACCCAAATTGGTAAACCCTGGTGGGAATTGACACCCACTAAGAACTGCACTAGTGTCTTATGATCCTTGTTAGAAGATCTGCAACCCTATTAGGAGTTATTATTTACAATGTTTTTAGTAAAGTGACCTTGTCAAGGGTTAGACCCTGTTAGGAGTCTTTTACAATAACCCTATTAGGGGTGGGAACACACTGTCCTAGAGCTCACTACTCAAGTGGTGAAGGCTACAACCTTTTGATCTTAGATACACACTATATTTTTTGGATGAACTGGTACTGTGACACTGCTTGTCTGATGAATTCCTTTGATGCGCTGATGCTTTGACCTCTTGCAAAGCTCTAATACATTCTTACTACTCTTTGCACACTTCTTCTTTTCTTATTTTATCTCTATTTCGACTTCCATACTTTATTACAAATGCGCATCTGATATTTATATGCGCTACCAAAACAATTAACTAGGTCGGCCTATAATCGATTACATACAACGCTTCTAAGTGAATTGGCTCAAGAGTGTTTACAAACAAACATAATTACATGTCTACAACTTAATTACAATAGGTGTATAGCCTTTACAAAAAAATAATATCATCGCTAATCAAATTACCAACAGTCGGCTGCATACTCTATTCTGTTTTGGCATTCACTAGTTGTGCTACTTCAATTGTCTGTATCTTCACCATACTGTATCTTCTGATCATGCACTCTTAGACCAAGCATGAATACACTCTTACCAACTTATCTTCTAGGGCGCATACCATAACTCTTTCGTACGCACGTGTGCTAATGCTATAATCTACTGATGCTCTGTTAACTGTCTAGTCTTCTGTACTTAGCCAAATTCTAATCTTCTGATAATGTGCACTAACTCCAAAACACTATATGACTTTGTTTCCATAATGAAAACACTAAATCTTTCCATATACAAAAGTGTAGTCAACTTGCCAAAAATTACATCAATATTAACCCTTGTTACAATTAAACACCTTCTCACAATCATCCCTAACTTGTATTCCATCTTGGACATTAGCACATTTTTCTCTTATCCTCTAAACAATACCACATATAATAGCATCCTCTAATTTTAAACTTTACTTTTTGATACAAAACCTCACAATTCACAAGCCCCAACTTATCTTCAATGGTAAAAAAAAAGAACAAATCTATTTATGAAAGGATTAGTAGAAAATGTCCATTATCAAGCATAAGAGAGAACATAGGATCAAAACACATAAAATGAGTTTATTCAACAAACATAGGAAAACCAGCTAGAACTAGGTTATTCAACACACATAGTGTTAGAAAGCAAAGATCCCCAAGATAACTAAGAGGGGGGGGGGTGAATCAATTATCTGATAATTAAACCATTTATCAACTTTAATATCAACTTCAACAGCTTTAAACCATATAACCAATGCAGTAACCAACCATAGAAAGATAATCATACACAATGACACAATAACACAAGATATCTTAACTAGGGAACCTCTTGATCAAAGAGTAAACCCTGGTGGGAATGATGCCCACAAAATGATGCACTAATATGAAAGTTCCTTGTGAAAGGATGGACCCTGTTAGGAGTCTTATGAAATACATTTAGTACATATGAATCTTTGTTAGGAGATTTTGAATCCCTGTTAAAAGATTCTAACCCTGTTAGGAGTTATGGAAGACAGAAGGACCCACTGCCCAAACAGCTTCAAGGCAAGATCTTTGAACTCACTGTCCAACAAATCTTAGGATTATTCAATAGAATAATATAAAATATGTTACCTCCTTCACACTATGCCAAAACCACACTCTTTGCTACACAAGATCACAAATCCAGATCTCTGTACTTCACAAGTCTCCCTTCATCACTAAATTAGCTCTATTCTTCACCTCATGCATATATTCGCATCACAACTTTCACAATTTCATATCACAACTATTACACATCCTTTTTATAACAAGGAAAACATTCCTTCCTTTATACCCCACTCAAATAATTATAAATGAGTCGACATGCAAATATAAAATAATAATTTCAACATGCTACATCAAAATTACATAAAAACTATCGGCTTCCAAATATTGTAACTTTCCACTCGTGTGACCTCAAAATTTGTGCTATGAACCACATCACCGCCAATGAGTCTCAAACTTCCCTTTAACTGTGCAGAACCAGATTCCATCCCGATTAGGAGATATCCTCCGATTACCAAAAACCGCTACTCAGGAACACTGCCAGAATACTGCTTCCACCAAAATGCTTATAACTTTCATGAATAAATGAATTTATTTTTATGTTGTTAACCATAGGTTAATAACACACCAAATAACATACCATCAACTTCTCATAACTCAATTTGCAATATAACACGTGCGCAAAACAAAACAGTGCCTGCTTCTCTGCTAAACTCTAGAATAACACTGAGTTGACATCAATGACAATCATCGTCATGAATGCAATAACCACTGCTACAAAATGACTACCAAAGGCTTCAGCATTCATTCCTAATAGTCTCCCCCATTGGAATTGATGGCAACATAGATGAAAAACATCCAATGTTCCAAAAATCCAATCACTGTTGCTCAACTGTTCTTCTGCTCTTCATCAATCAAATCTTGCTTCGTTTTCCTATTCAATCTCTCCAACAAATGTAGTTCCTCAATTTTTTTCATGATTCTCTCCCCCATTGACATCAATGATAGAAATTCTATCACTATGTCAAAAAATAGCTCAATGTCAAAAGACACTGTTCAGAAAATACATTCACAAGAGTCCTCAATGACTCAGCTCAGATACACATACTCCCCCGTAGAGGAAGTACCAACATCCAATCCAGAAAATAGATACAGTCATATTCCACTGGATAGATGCAACCAACTACATCATTACTCAAGAGTAGGTTGGGGCATAACCCCAAGCATACCTCTCAGATACTCAAATGTATCCTTAGGCAAAGGCTTTGTAAATATAGCTGCTATCTTCTCCTTTGTGCTTATGTACTCCAGTCTGACTTCTTTCTCAGCTACTTTCTCTCTTACAACATGATACTTGATCTCTATATGTTTTGTCTTAGAATGTAAAACCGGATTTCTTGACATACTAATTGTACTTGTATTGTCACAATGTATGACAATAGGCTCATCAAACTTGATTCCAATGTCCATCAACATCTGCTTCATCCAAATTATCTGATTACAATTTTTTGCTACTACTACATACTCTGCTTCTGTTGTACTCTGTGAGATACAATTCTTCTTTTTTCTCAACCAAGAAACTAATCTTCCTCCAAGAAAAAAGGCTCCACCACTGGTGCTTTTCTTATCATCAACGTTGCCTCCCCAATCAGCATCAGTATATGCACATAGGGTAAAATCATCAAAAGTTTCATACCACAATCCATAGTCCATTGTGCCTCTAAGATATCTCAGTATCCTCTTCACTGCTACATAATGTGACTCTCTAGGTTCAGTTTGAAATCTTGCTACCATTCCAACTGAATGTTGTATATCTGGTCTAGTGTGTGTCAAGTACTGCAATCCTCCAATCATAGATCTGTATTTCTTTTGCTCAACTGTTGGTGTTTCATCTTTACTAGATATTTTATGTCCTGTAACCATAGGTGTTCCAACTAGTTTACAATTCTCCATACCAAATCTTTTCAACAAATCATTCAAGTACTTTGTCTAACTTACAAAGATACCATCTTTATTTTGTGTTATCTGTAATCCCAAAAAGTATTTCATTTCTCCAATCATACTCATTTCAAATTCTTTCTTCATTTCATCAGCAAATTTGTCACTAGCTTCATCTTCTCCTCCAAAGATAATGTCATCAACAAAAATAACCAAAACTAACAATCCATTCTCAATTTCTTTTGTATACAAATTACTATCAGCTGTTCCTTTTGTAAATCCCAATTTTAACAAATACTTATCCAATCTAGCCTGCCAAGTTCTAGGTGCTTGCTTTAGTCCATACAATGCTTTCTTTAGTTTACATACCATGTCTCCTTCTTAAGTCAAAGGAAAACCTTCAGGCTACTCAAAGTAGACTTCTTCTTCTAATTCACCATTCAGAAATGCTGACTTCACATCCATCTGATACACTTTAAATTTCTTAAATGTTGCATAAGCCAAAAATATTCTTACTGCTTCAAGTCTTGCCACAGGCGAAAAACTTTCTTCATAGTCAATTCCTTCTTGTTGTGAGTATCCCTTACATACCAATCTTGCTTTCTTTCTAATTAATTCTCCTTTTTCATTCATCTTGTTCTTGAATACCCATTTAGTTCCAATCACATTTTTGTCCTTAGGTCTAGGGACCAATTCCCATGTCTTGTCCTTTTCAATCTGATCCAATTCTTCTTTCATAGCTTTAATCCAAAGTTCATCTTCACAAGCTTCATTAGTAGACTTAGGTTCAATTTGAGAAATCAAACATAAATGTACCTTCTTTCTAGTCATAACTCCTCTGTCCAAACTTCCAATCACTTATTCAACAGGATGATGTCTTGATATATACCTCTTAGGTGTCATAGTCACTGATCTTTCTTCAATTGTAGATTCTTCTCTAGATTCTTATCTGTTTTCTTCAACATGACTTTCATTCAACAATTCACTGTCAGTCTCAAAAAATTGTTTAGTAGTTTCAATGTTAGGCTGAGGGTTAGTTCCTTCATCAGATTCATAATCAAGCATTCTTTCCTAAATTTTAAACTTCTCATCAACTTTCACATTTGCACTTTCAACAATAGTCTTAGTTCTCTTATTGTAACATCTACATCCTTTGCTTTTCAAAGAATATCCAAGAAAAATTCCTTCATCACTTCTAGGATCAAACTTTCCTATATCATCATCTCTCTTAATATAACATTTGCTTCCAAAAATTATAAAATACTTAACTAAGGGTGCATGTCCAAACCACAATTCATAAGGTCTCTTGTCTGTGTCTGCTCTGATTTGTACTCTGTTCATTGTATATATTGTTGTATTCATTGTTTCTCTCCAAAATGTCTTTGCCAAATCACCTTCAAACAACATAGCTCTAGCTGCTTCAGTCACTGATCTGTTCCTTCTTTCTGCAATACCATTTTGTTCAGGTGTTCTAGGGGCTGAAAACTATCTCTTAATACCATTTACTTCACAAAAGATATTAAACTCTTTAGATGTAAATTCTCCACCTCTATCAGATCTCAAACATTTAATCCTCATTCCTAATTCATTCTCAACTTTATTCTTCATGACCTTAAACTTATCAAATGCTTCAGATTTTTCTTTCAAAAATGCAATCCACATCATTCTTGTAAAATCATCAATAAGAATCATAAAATACCTTTCTCCATAGAATCCTCTAGTCCTAGTAGGACCGCTCAAGTCTGTATGAACAATCTCCAACTTTTCAATAGATGTGAACTTCTTGCTAGGAAATGAACTCCTTTTCTGCTTAGCCATCACACATTCCTTGAAAATCATGTTAGTAGGCTTCATAATCTTAGGTAAATCTCTTACTGCAAGTGTAGAACTTACTTTCACAATATTATCAAAGTTTATATGACAAAACCTTCTATGCCATAACCAAATATCATCAATCTTAGTCATCAAACATGTCATCTCAGTAGGGTTCAACTGAAATACATTACCTCTGGTTCTAGATCCTGTTCCAATCAGATTTCCATCTTTATCCTTAATCACACAAGTTTCTTCAGTAAACAAAACTTGATATATTTTATCAACTAACTGTCCAACACCCAATAGATTATGTTTCAATCCATCAACAAAGTAAACTTCATCAGTATTAGTCTTTCCATCAAGAGTAATAGATCCTATACCTTTAATCAAACAAGGTGCATTGTTACCAACTCTAACAACTCCTCCATCATAATTGTTAAACTTTATGAACTTTCCTTTATCACCAGTCATATGATGTGAACAACCACTATCTATAATCCAATCAGCTTTCTTTTCAACTTGGGAAACTAAGGCTTTCTCTTCCTTAACATTAGATTCAGAATTTTCTTCCTTAATTGCTACAAATCCTATGTCATCAAAGTTTTCATTATCACTATCGCCCAAATGTCTTTCAATTCTTGCTTCAATTTCTTCATCATTTGCATAATAACATTCTTTAGGTCTTCTAGGCTTAAAATTGTTTCTATACTTCTTAACTCTCTTAGGACACTTAGATGCAAAATGACCATATTCTTGACATGTCCAACATTTAAAGATTTTCTTACCATCTAGTTCTCTTTTCACAAGCAAGGCAATACATTCTTCAATCTTCTTATCATCATCAGATTTGGATCTGCTACTGCTGGCATAATCTTCATTCACACTTGTACTTCTAGAAAAAGTAGGTTTGATGCTAAGAGCACTGAATGCTGTCTCCACTCTAGGTAGTTCTCCTGATAATCTCAAATTCATCTCTGCTACTTCCAATCTTCCAAGAAGAGTCTCTCTTGAAAAGTTTGGTGTACAAGGTATCACTTGTTCAATCATTTGTGTAGTCTACCTGAATACCAGTGTCAATGTTCTCAAAATATTCCATATTACTTCATTCTCTATCTTTTCACCTCCACAAGACTTTATTCCTGTAACAATTTTTGGCATCCTACCAATATAGCTTCTAATAGATTCATCTTCAATCATTCTTATGTCTTCAAATGCACAAATCAAATTATGTAACCTAGCTTTCTTTGCAAGTTCATCACCTTCAAAAGTAGAATGTAAAGCTTTCCAAATATCATAAGATCTAGTTAAACCTTTTACCTGACTGTATTCATTCTCTAGAAGTGATGATAAAAGTGCTTCTCTTGCAAGTATGTTACACATGAATAGATCTACCTCATCTTTAGAACTTGATTCAAGACTGTCTTCTTCAATTATAGTCCTTTCATTCTTTGTAATCAACCAATAACCTAGTCCTAAACACAAGAGATGTGTCTTCATCTTTTCTTTCCAGCTGTCAAAATTTACTCCATCAAACTTAGGGCTTTCTTTCCTAAAATTCGCCATGGATCTCCTTAAGCTGTTAAACTTTCCTTTCAAGGACCTACCACTCTGATACCAATTGTTAGAAAGCAAAGATCCCAAAGATAACTAAGAGGGGGGGGGGGGGGGTGAATCAGTTATTTGATAATTAAACCATTTATCAAAATCAATATCAACTTCAACAGCTTTAAACCATATAACCAATGCAGTAACCAACCATAGAAAGATAATCATACACAATGACACAATAACACAAGATATCTTAACTAGGGAACCTCTTGATCAAAGAGTAAACCTTGGTGGGAATGATGCCCACAAAACGATGCACTAATATGAAAGTTCCTTGTGAAAGGATGGACCCTGTTAGGAGTCTTATGAAATACATTTAGTACATATGAATCTTTGTTAGGAGATTTTGAATCCCTATTAAAAGATTCTAACCCTGTTAGGAGTTATGGAAGACAGAAGGACCCACTGCCCAAATAGCTTCAAGGCAAGATCTGTGAACTCACTGTCCAACAGATCTTAGGATTATTCAATAGAATAATATGAAATATGTTACCTCCTTCACACTATGCCAAAACCACACTCTCTGCTACACAAGATCACAAATCCAGATCTCTGTACTTCACAAGTCTTCCTTCATCACTAAATTAGCTCTATTCTTCACGTCATGCATATATTCGCATCACAACTTTCACAATTTCATATAACAACTATTACACATCCTTTTTATAACAAGGAAAACATTCCTTCCTTTATACCACACTCAAATAATTACAAATGAGTCGGCATGCAAATATAAAATAATAATTTCAACACGCTACATCAAAATTACATAAAAACTGTCGGCTTCCAGATATTGTAACTTTCCACTCGTGTGACCTCAAAGTTTGTGCTGTGAACCACATCACCGCCAATGAGTCTCAAACTTTCCCTTTAACTACGCAGAATCAGATTCCATCCTGATTAGGAGATATCCTCCGATTACCAAAAACCACTACTCAGGAACACTGCTAGAATACTACTTCCACCAAAATGCTTATAACTTTCATGAATAAATGAATTTCTTTTTGCATTGTTAACCATAGGTTAATAACACACCAAAGAACATACCATCAACTGCGTATAACTCAATTTGAAATATAACACGTGCACAAAACAAAACTATGCCTGCTTCTCTACTAAACTCCAGAATAACATTGTGTTGACATCAATGACAATCATAGTCATGAATGCAACTACCACTACTATAGAATGAGTACCAAAGGCTTCAGCATTCATTCCTAACACATAGGAACAACAAGTACACATCATCACATACACCATTAACCAATATCCATAGCTACACACAAGAATCTCCTAAAAGGATTTTATCATTCCTAGGGCTTCACACACTCCATGGTTCTCCAACTTTATTGTTGAATTATCTAAAATATTTGATTGTGATACATCATTCTACATACGAATAGACATCTATTCTCCCATGTTTTACATGTAGGTTCAACCTTGAAGTTGAAGAGGACACAAATATTTTAAATAGGACACCTATCATGGGACTTAGCAATACCATCACTATACCAAACACTAATTGATCAGTCAAATAGGATCACATACACTCAAATGGGGCGATTCTAGATGAGACAACTAGACATGCTATTATCTTTGACAACATTATCATCGAATAGAGAATTTAGAATCTAGAATTGATGGATCAAAATTTCCTCATGTCTCCTTTTCTAAATTTGCATCTTCTTTAGTCTTTGAATTAGACAAAATATCTTTTCTCTTCTCTTTACTCTAAGGTTTTTATTTTCTATGCAATCTCAGCTTTATGATTTATTGTTATTTAATTTTTTTAAATGTATTTGTTGTATTGTTGAATAAATCATTACTACAAGTTTAGATTATAAAATAAATTGGAAACCATATTGTTATTAAAATTAATAGAAAAACTAGTGATCTTTTATATTTAAATTTGTTCTGGTGATATTTCCTCTACTATTACATATTATCTTCTATATATGTCATTTTAGATATCTCATTACAGATGCATAATCAAACTGTCACAAACCTTATTTTTATAATTTCATTAATTGATAAATCAAATAATTTTTATTTTTTTATTTATTTAATATTATTTGAACAACTTGTGCTCAATCCAATGCATGGGTTAGAGGTGCATTCTATACAAACAATTCTTGGAGACAATTTCTTGCATGAAAAGCATATGTATAGAGTGAATTATGATTATTTTGTCATGTTTGTTGTGAGCCTAATTGATGCCAGTGAAGAGAAATGTGTGGTGGATGTGTTGTGTCAGAGATTGATCAAGAAATATTTCTTGGGGGAGCTTGACAATGTTTTTGAGAACATCGATGTTGTTTCTTGAACCATCTCATGTCCCTAGGACTACTACATTACTCAGTACAGCATTGAGGAAGTAGATAGAAGGGAGTAGAAATGAGTGGTTGTGGCTAGGAATTCATTGTTCCTCAAAAATATGGTTGACTTGACCAATGAAGATAGTCTTGGATGGCTCTAAAAATACCTTGATAGTGAGGGTCTAATCATCGATAATTTTGAGGGAGAGCTGGTTGAGGGGGGATAGGGATGCTTCTGTTGCAGGCTCCAAGGAGGCTTTGGTAACTCACAATGTTATGGAGGAACATTGTACTTGTGGGCCTTTTTACCCAGTGGTTGCAAGCTTAATGAAGAAGTCTAGGTCTTAGTAATCCCTTTGCTTTAGTGAAGGTTTTTTCTAGATTTTGGTTTGAGTTAGTGTATATGTAGTGTAGTACTTCTTTAGAACTTAGTGTCTAGCGCCCCTATTTTGTTGTTTTATGGGGAATATAGTTTATATGTATTAGGAAGTAAAGAAAATGGTTATGGCTCTAAAGTATCTATGGATCATTTTGTATTGATACAAGAATTGGCTACTAGTATCATACACATGGATGTAATATCTTTTCAATATCAATATAAGGGTACAACCCCATAAAATTATAATTTACTTATCAAAATAATAATAATGTACTGCTAATATTTATTAAAAATATTATAATATAGAAAATATATTATTAATAATTAACTAAATAACTTAATTTATTTCAAAATAAAAAATTATAATAACTCTAAGAATATAAAATCGTAATAATATAAAAATAACTAAAATATATATTAAAAAATCATTTCACCTTCCACAAATATTTCTAAAGAATAAATTGCTTTATTGTTAAATCAGATATCGGTCTTAACACAGAAACTTAAATAAGATACTAATTAAATTTTTTTAATGGACATTTTTACCAAATTTAATATTTTTATTTTCATTGACACCAATATCCTATAAATTCCTTATTAATGTTAAAACAACTTTTAACATAAATAATATATAATTAAAAAGGATTAAGAATATATGCAATGTTATATATTTTGATTCAAACAAAGAATTTTAAAAAATATTTTTCTAAAAATCCTATTAAAATATGAAAACCAAAAGCATTAAAGATAAAAATAAATAAATTATAAACTAATAAAAATTAAATATCATAATAAATATATAAATCATATAAACTTTATACTTTTAACTACACAGACAATTTGTATATCTATTGATGTTGTTGTTGTGTTGACAATGTTTATTTGTTGATGATGTTGTAATCTATTATTGGTCACCCTTTGGGCTAGTTTGTAAAGGGACAACACCCTTGCTTTGTTGCATTTATTTATCAAAAGCTAAATAGATAATTTGTATGCACTCTAAAGATAATCCACATATATAACATATATATGGTACCTATAAATGTCTATTTATTTTTGGTTATGCTCTATTGATTATACCATATCTTACACATTAGATTGGAGGTCATTGTGTCTAACTACATTTTCCTAACCAAGTTAATCTATTATACATACACATTAGACTGGCTCAAATAGGTTTAAGCATATGTGTTTGTTGTGGTTAAAGTAAAGCTTTTAAAGAGTGGGTAGTTGTGATATTTTATTTGAAATAAAAACTTGTATATTTAAATTGTTAATGAAAGCATGTATGCCCTTTATATATAACATTTATATCTTCTCATGTGTTCAACTATTGGTCTACTTGACCTACATTCGGTACTTTTTTTATTTACATGTGGTTTATTTATTTATAATATATAGTATAAATATGTGGTAAGATTGGATATTATAAGCACAAGTAGATGCACAATTATTGGACCCCGACCTCTCTCTCCTATATTAGTAACTCACAGTAGACTATTCATTTTCCTATAGCCATGTAAATCATAGGTTAAAAGCAGGCACACATAGACAAATAGTCTTTCGAATAGAAAAAAAAGGATTCCTAGACTTAAAGCCCCACATAATAATCTTATTGGCTAATTACCATTACCTTTGTTTTTCTCCACATCTTTGTGTTTCATATACATGTCCTATTCTATATTTTCTTTCATTTTTTTTGCTAAATAAGAGGTCGTAGCCATTGTTTTATATTATTTCAAAAAAGTTTGTAAAATACAAAACCAAAGAGTCGAGAATAGCTCCAAACCCACTACGGAACCAACTGAATCTCCTATCCATACAAATTTGGAGCTGCATAATACTAGTTATCAGGCACATTACATCCACCATATACTATCTTGCCAAAATTAGGGTCGAGGCCTATGACCTACTAACCATGAAGTCCTACATACCATCTGTTTATATGATTGATACGTAGTTACATAGGATTTAGGTAGAGCCAAAAAATCCACCCCAGTACCTTTCAATAAATTTATATATACTTAATTCTTATGTCAAATCAAAACCCTAGACACTAAAACCAACATTACATACATAAGGACTTTGTAAAACTATGCAGAGACGTTACTTGTTGGAGACAAAATGCTAGACATAAGAGAATCCTCATCGGGACCTACTTCACTTTCTTCTTTTTCTATTTAAGTAGGCTATGATCAATAAAATAATAGTCCTTGGGGGGAGGGGGAAAATGGTTCACCTAAGAAGGGGATGGCCTTTCTCCCTCATGAATGCTTCCACGCTCTATAGAAAAATTTGATGTCTCTTTCCCCAGTCTCCCCTTGTTGCCTCTCAACCTCTTATCTTCCCTTGGATGAACTTCAACATTTATATTGTTGAAAAAATAGTCAATGCTCCGCTCAGGATTCATGACAAGGGACTAACTGCCTCTTGTGGATTCTATAAGTCTAGTGGTTGTATCAGGCATTGGCAGGTCGATCTTTTGGTGCAACGACAACCACACTTGTAACAAGTGGTATCAAAGCTTGGTCATAGGTTTGAATCCCCTTAGGTAATGTTGAGGGGGATATTTTTGGAAAATGGTCAATGCTTTGCTCGGGATTGATGACAAGGGACTAACCACCTCTTGTGGATTCTAAGTCTAGTGGTTGTATTGGGCATTGACAGGTCGATCTTTTTGTGCAACAAAAACTACACTTGCAATAGCCATCCTCCGCCTTCAAAGGCTCATAACCCTCACCACACATGTATTATTTCCACCTGTCCTCACCTTCAAAGACTTTCATCTTTAGTTATTTTAACAAAAAAAAATATTCTTGGCAATATCTAGTTTCCTCTCTTCAAAGGACTTCTTGTTGTGCATGGAGAGAACTAACATTCTATCCACTTCCTGCCTCTAAACATCTCTAGGGTTTCTTTGTTGATAATATTCCTCTGGTTAGGGGACCATTAAATTACCATCTACATTCCCCACTACCAAATTCAAATCTCCCAAGATGTTCTCATTGAATATAACATAGAAAAACTAAATGGCCATAAATTTGGACTCACCCATTACCAGTAGAAAAGACACAAATAGGGTGGGAATTTTTTTGTTCATTCTGTGTCAATGGCCCATCCGGAGACCTACCTCTCCCAAGATCTTTTTCACCACCATGAGTATAAAAGCATCATGGGGTTTCAGAATTCTTCCCCATTGTTCTTGTTTAATTTCTCCTAAAAAATATGTCTTTTTTTGCAAGTTAAGAGAAATGCTAAATACATATCTAACCCTCACAAGTAATTATAATATGGTAGGAGAATAATGAGTCGAGTAAAGAACAGTGGTTTGCCTATTTTATGAACCCAAAATGATTATTTTTTGATGACCCATCTTTTCCATGTGATGATGGTATTAAATAAACTTAATAAAACCTGCCTAATCAATAACTCACATCATTTGACTTACGTCATATGTCCTTAAATCTATCACAAGCATTTAGGGTTATGAATACAATGAAATAAAAAAATATTATTAGAGATTTCCAGATAGATATTTCCAATGTTGATTACCATGCACACTCTATATGTCTAGTCATCGATCCAACTTGACTAAATAAGTGTTGTATCATCAATATAATGAAGTGTTAACTTATGTGTTTCCACCAGTCATTAAACCTCAGGGATTATCCATAAAACTAAGCTCCTCCACTTACCAATAGTAACTTAATTTGAATTTAACTTTAATATCACCATGCTAAGATCACGAGTATCTTTCTCCATTGGTAATAGGGATGAAAAATATGTTTCTTTTTTACTAATTCCCTCCACCACCAAATTGGCCAATTGATCAACATCTTTGTTAGCCTCCCTAAAGACATGACTGATTGTGATAGATTTGAAATCTTAAGAATATCCAATATCCTACATAACAAGCCATTTAATTTCTAATTTGGAGTACTACCTTGTTTGAAAATATTCACCACTATCACAGAGTCTCCCTTCACTTCAATTGTGTCTAGTCTCATCTCTTTTCAAAGAAAAAGGCCCCAGTAAATGCATTGAATTCTGTAAAATTATTAGTGTTGACCCCAATGGGAAAATTATTCTTACCAACTAGTAACCCATTCCAATCCTTGATAATGTGTCTATCTCTAGAGGGCCCTAGGTTATCCCAGGAAGCCCCATCAAAATTTAATGTATATCAACCATATTGTAGAAATGTCCAATGATATTGTGCCCTCAAACTAACACCTTCTTGTTGCACTAGGACTATAAAGATTGGTACCATTTACCCTACCCAATTGAATCTAATTTTATCATCCCATCAAAGTAAAGACTTCACATTTATTTTTCAAGATAGATGTGCTTTGATTGGCCACCTCAAATTTGTTCTGAAAATAAATGAGAGACATTTCCTTATTTTCAAAGATCCTATGGTTACGCTCTTTCCATAGATCCTGGATCAAGGAGGGAAAAATCTTCTAGAGACACTTGATCAAAATAGAATTTTTATTTGTTGGCCAAAACTAAAAGAGACTAACTATATACAAAAATTACTTTCCTTTTAATCATCCAAAAGAATGAGTAGGCAGTGAATCTAGAGGACTACAAACCAATCTCCCTATATAATACATCATGGCATCTTTGAATGCATTTCTACTCCAAGAATATCAGTTCTAGTTAATGGATCTCAAAAGGGGTTCTTTCCCTAAACCACATGTTCTCAAACTTGAATGCAGATTTGTACAACTTCTCATCCATTTTCACTTTTAGCTTGATAGGATAATGATCTTATCTAGAAAAGGGGAGGATGGCTCCTTCTAAGGACGGTGAAAAGGAAGATAAATCTCCATTATAAAAAACATGTCTAAGTTTTCAACAACATTTTAAAAACCCATCCTTTTGTTGTTCCAAGTATAATTACCATTCTTAATCTCAATTTCCAATAATTGGCTCTTGGATACCCAATCTCTAGAATCCTTCTATACTTTATTTGGTCTAGAAATACCCCCCTCTTATCTTGACTATAACTAATGGCATTAAAATCTCCACCAATAATAATATGTGCATCAGGATGAGAACCTAAAATGTATCTAATCCATTCCATAGTGTCATCTTACTTAAGCATGATATTGGTCCATAAACATTTCTTAACACAAACTCCATTCCAAATGATAGGCACTTCACCTTGTCCCCAACCAATATCTTCCATTGGCAATATATTAAAAAATAATAAGACCTAAGTTCCATTGCATTACTAGGCCACCTAATGCACCTTCATCCTAAATAGCTTTGAATCTCTAATGTTTAAATTTTCAAAACACTAACTCCACCTCCTCTAGAGATTTCTTGGTTTCTTGAATCGGAGCTATTTTGGTCTAGTCAATAAAATCCTTTTCTTGACTAGATTTTTTTTTTGTTAGGGGTGTTTAATCCGCTAACATTCCATGAAAGGATAATCATGGCTCTTGGGGAAGGAGGACTCCCTTCCCTCATTTCTAGTAATGTAGTGATTTTAATTTTCCTAGTTTCTTCCCCATATTTAGATCTTAATTCTTCCATTGATTTTATCCATGCTCCCTTCTTGTTTTGATCCTTTCCATAGTCAACCTTTGTCTTATTGGAAGGGATTTGATGAATTCAAAGTTCATTCATATTATTTTTTGCCTCAATCTCTATTACCCCTTCATTATCTTCACCTTGCCACCTTTCTATAGCATCCAACTCCAAATTTTCTATATAAGCTCTAACTTCTCTCCCTTAGTATCCTCATCTTATTTTTTAGAATGAGTGGAGATCCCCAATAGCTCATTCTATATTTATGCTAAGTAATCTTTCTCCCTAGGCATCTCTCCCTCCTCTTTCTCTTCTAGATAATTTTTGTGATATCTCTTAGCAAGTCACAAAGGGGAGGGGGTGGAGTTACTTACTTCTAATGATGTTTTTATCTCCTATCCTATATTCAATTCCTATTCTTATTGATTCATGCATCTAATGACTAAGTGATTAAATTGATCATGAATTTCTTTACAGAGTGCTTCAATTTTATCTACTATTTTGGCAATTGCTTCATAGCTTTCAATAATTTTTGAGTGATTTCCAAAGTAGACCTATTCCCTTCAAGTTATCAATCTGTCATTTCTTGATTAGGGGATAGATAATCCCCATTTTATGATTTTTTTTCCTTCTTTGACCCTCCAATCTGATCCATGTGACCTGTGATTGATCTAATCATTCTTAAAGTGTCACCTTATTGAGGATGCAAATGAGTCAGCACCACTCCTATATTTTTTTATCTTATTAGCAATATCCTTAGAGACACTTCTACCTCCATTCTCTATTTCTATGCCAATAGCTTTACCAGACCCTTTCGACCAACTAGCTATATATACTTTACTCATAATGCATCTACCACCACAAGTATCTACTTTGATTTTTTGAAACCATTTTCCCTTTTCCCTCAAGATATCTAGATTGTATAAATATCTAATATCCACATCTAGGTCTACTAAGATGTTGAAAACCTCTAATTTTACAAAGAAAAATTCTTTTTCAAACCCCATGAAGGTTCCTAGGGTTTCTCTGATCTCCTCAAGGATTTATTCACTCTAATATTCGGGTGGAAGATTAGCCATTTTAATCCAATGTGGAATTTTCTTAGGCTTATGGAGTTTCAGATTGAATTTTGGCTCCTAGTCAATTTTATAAAAGAAAAATCCCTTGAAGAAAGTTGGTTCCCCTAATAAACTTCTCTTCTTTATATTCTGATCTATGCATTCTAAAAGAAAAAAAAGAAACAAAAATTGTCAAGGCTTTAGCACTTACCTGGCCTTTGAAATATTCTACAAACCAATGAATATTCCTTTCATTGGATAACTCCTTCCATGTCTATTTGATATACAATCCACAATTAATGAAATTCTCCCATCTAGGTTTCACAAAAGTTGATGCAATTGACATTAACCTGCTTATTCTATTTGGAGGAGAATAAAGATTAACTCCTTACAACTTTTTTTTATGGTTCCAATTCTAATTTACTTGATTGTTATTAAGCCTCCTATTATTCCTACAATATGACTCCTTCCTTGGAACCCTAGCTTTCTTTTTCCATGGATTCCTGCACCGATACAGATTGGATTCATTGGTTTTCCTTGTCCAACCATTCCACTGTTCCCTTTCGAATGGTCATTCCGATGAACCTTTTGGCCTAGACCTTCTTCCAATGGGGATTGCATTTTCCCTTGTGGAAATTCCATTTTTCTAACCTCCAGGATATGTATGATATGCCCTGAGACCGTGATCATGTCTGCTCTACCTTTGGCACGATATTGCACATTTTGTGATAATTAAAATTAATCCTAGAAAAACTCTATATTTCCTTAATATCATAAAATATGATAATATATTATTGAATGTATCATTACTAGTTTTAGATTTCAAAGGAAATTAGAAGCTAACTTGTAATTAAAAGTAAAATACAATGGGTGATCTTTTACTTTTATTTTCAAGAGGTAATATTAAAGCTCTTAGATGAGATCATTTATTAAAAATATATAATTCATATTTCAATTTTTTAAGTATTCATTTGTCTAATAAGATATCATCTTTATGGTAAATATTAATGGGGAAAATGAGGGAGTGAATGATGTTAGAATTAAAAAAATTAAAATTAAAAATTATACTTTTGGTTGAGAACCAATTCAAAAATCAATAGTCAATTGATAGTTTATAGAAATGTCCTTTTTAAGATATTTTTAATGGCATTTCAGTGCGAGAAAAAAGTTGAATGAATATCTGGATTAGAATGGTTGAGTTGATATAGTGTATCTAATGAAGCTTACTAGTGTAGAAATTAGTGACATTATGGTACATTTTAATCCAAATGATGTCTCAAGTAACATTTCAAAATCTATAAGTGTTTGTAGAGATCAATGGCTTAATGTAGGGGACATTAAATATTGGAATTTTATCATAAGAAGTTGTGATTTGAAATATTTTTCTTTGAAGAAGATTTTTTGTAGTTTTGTTTCCCTCACAAAGAGATTATGCGGTGGCATGGAGGCTTTTCATGTGTTTTTATTGCATCACCAATATATGTAAGAATGTATGGTATTCCTAATAAATTATGCATTACAAATTCCTTTCTAATATTGCATACATCAAGATAATGGTGAAGTCAAAAAGATGGATCAAAATTCCTTATTGAAATGAAATTAATTTTTGCCCATGTTAAAATATGTTAGGACTTGGACCTTCCTTCATCCAAAAGGATTAAGTTCAAGGTTAAAAATCACATTTTCTCTTAAGAACTAGATTATAAGGTGTTTTATTTAATTTCTATAAATTTGATAAGGTGATCCATTTAGAAAGTATTATTTTCTATGTCTATACATTTGTAAAAGTTGAATTAAGGAAATACTTAACAAATCTACCTTGATTTTATGTAAGAAATATATAAGGTCTAGGCATCATGATATTTTTATGCCTTCCCCTCATCTTAATTCTCTTTTAAGAAGAGGCCTACTAAATCCTTTTTTCATAATAATATATATCCTAAAGAAAAAAACACAAATGGTCTTACAAGCACGGTATCATACTCACATCATTTTGATGATGTAGTAGGCTACTTTTGTTTTTGGAAAAAAGATGAAGTGAAATCTAAGTGGGTCATTTAAAAGGTATGAGTAGTTTCATAAAATATACATTTATTTCATCTCAGTTTTAAATGAAAAAGGGGTTGATATCATAGAATAAATCCAAGTTTGGTCATATGATATGATGGAGGATTGTCATATTAGATTAAGGAAGAGGATTTGGGACCCTCATCTTGAGAGATGGAGATTATATTATAAATTATCAAAGGAGTAATGCCCCTAAAAAGTGTTATTTGTTCAAAAAAGAAGTTTTTGGATAGACTTCCTAATAACATCATATAAGAGACTAAGTGCTTGAGAAAAGGTTTAAGAGGGTTGTCTTTGAAATATTGAAGTAAATTCTTGTGTTCAATTATAGATTTTAAAGTTTCTTTAAGAGATTTGAGTTTCTTATGGAGCCTAGGCTATATGCATACGGATATGATCATTCATAATAAATGTTAGTTTTATAGTCTTTTCATAGCTTCTAATAGAATTAGTTGAATGTTATTTCTTTATTGTGTATGGTTTGAATTCTATTATGCATAAAATAAATATTTGAGAAGAATTAATACTAAAAAATTATCCTCGTTCTAATTTCTCTCTAGAGTTAGGTGTTTTTTTAGGTAGTAAAGTTGATAGTTTACTATCTCCCTTCCAATTCTTCTCAAGATTTTAAAGATTTTGTCCAAGATTATAATATGTGGTATTTATCCTAGAGTTGGATACTAGTATACTTGAAATGTCAATAGGAAAGGATTTTGTTATATATTTTTAGTAGTTATATAAGTTCCTTGTGCTCATGTATTATATTATGAATGGTTCGATATGTTCCTCTTATGTGCTTCCTTATGCTAGATTTGATCATTTTGATATTTAGTTGGAAGTTTCTACAAGTGTTTAATATTGAGCTCTATCATTTAGGTTTGAGTTTGTGGCTTGAACATTTAGATGTGTTTTTTGTTGATGGTTGCTTGTGGAAAAAATGTAAAGTGGATAATATTTGGGCAATTGGGATTATATTTTATTGAGATTAGGTGGTATCTACCTTGCAAGTCTCTTGTCTACCATATTTAATTATATGAGTAAACAAATACTTATTATATTATTTCTCAATACATATACATGGGAAAAGTTAGATATTCATGTGTGGTGGGAATGTTGTTTATTTAATGTTATTATCTAGATAAATGCTTTTCAATTACATAAAGAAATGGAAAGAGGAAATGAAATGTGATTGTTCACAATGGAATACAAATAATCATGAGTTGTAACTAGTGGTTTAATCAAGCTCTTGACAATTATAATCTAAATTTTCTAGCATTGTGGTCGAGGTTACTTGGTCATGGGTATTTCTTTTATTTCAAATAATTCTCTTCTTGAATATATAGTGCTGGATTTTCATTTGTGGAAGTGGATTCCTAGTATTGGGATTATTATTTTTGCCAACTTCTTATTTTGTTTTGTTTTATGTAATGAAGGCATGTGATATTTTTGTTATAATGGTTCCAAGTGATGTATAAGATGTTGTCAAACTAAAGAAGTTCAAGTGGCTTATTGATGTCTTATATTTTATAGATTAAATATTAATGTCTCTTTGATGTTGGATTTTTTTTTTCCTTTGAAGAGTTTCTCCACTGAAACACTAGTGTAAGTTTTTAATATGAGCTTGTTAATATAAAATTATATATTCTCCTTGATATTAATTGAGTTCATAAATATATTATTATTTAATTGATAAATTACATTTGATCACTAGTTATATATACTTTCATTTTCAGTTTATCTTATTTTTCAACATTTATTATCAAAGCTTCAATTTTTATTATAAGGGATACCTTTCTTTAAATAATTAAAAAAATTGGTTGTAGTGGTAGATCTTGACTTGGTGGTTTTGTAGATCTATGAGTGGTTGAGATCATGACCAACCCAACTTGTTTAGACTGAAAATTTCAATGGATCTAGGTATAATTTATAAGAGTTAATGATGGAAGATCTTTTGAAAGAAATAAATCAATGGTTAATTGCTTGAAAGGAAGGGAACGTCAAAGAGTTTTTTAAATTAATAGTAGAAATTTGAAGAAGACAACACATGCAATCATTTGGTTATGTATTATAGATTTCTTCTCTTAAATATCGTTGAGAAAACTATCACATTTAACATATGAAAGATAATAGGTGATTTTTACTAAGAAAAGACTCTTGCTAATATGTTTTACCTTAAAAGGAAACCATAATCATTAAAAATGAATGAAGGAAACTTAATCATAGAACATCTTGATGATTTTAGTTTGGTTTTGATTCGACAAGGTTAAATATTGATGTAAAGATAGAAGAGGGAGATAAATGTATATTGTACAGACCTTTTTTCTTTGCTTAAATTTTGGTAAAATATGATTGTTTCTCAAAGCAGTTCCATTACATATCCACATATTGATGTTCTTGTTGCTAATTTTCTTAGTGAAGGGATGAGGACAAAAAAAATGGATGAGGGATCAAAGAAAGTCTCGTGAAAAAGATGGTTCAAAGGGGAAAGATAAAATAAATCTAGAGATATATCCAAAATCGAAAGATGATTCAAAACACTTTGGAAAAGTAAAGTATTGGAGCTAAAAAAAATTTGGCTATGTAAAGAGATAATACAAATTATAATAAAATGGCCTTTGATGATTACTCCATATATAAATATACTTATAATGTATTGGTGATGCACCATTTATTTATGCAACTTAACTAGTGATGATAACTTATTAATTTAGGCACCCCATACCATATGGATCACTCTAAGGACTAGTTTCGATCATATTTAACTTATAATTATTATGAGGTGTTCTAAGTGGTGATAATATTTCACATTAGATTATTGGTAAAGTTAAGGTAAGACTATGTTTCAATGATGGGAAAGTCTCTTTTTCTATATCAACATCAACATCCAACTCCATAGCCACTCTCACTTTTATTGTTAATGATGTAGAAGTCTCAAGACTTGACTAAGGTGCAAAGAAATCATGAATTGTAACCCTTGCATAACAAGCACCACACTACTTATTAGCACCTCCAAGTTTCCTTTACATATAAATCATCCAAGTAAACATTTTTTTACATATACTAAAGGTCTCATTTTATATAGAATGAAATTATGGTATAAGGATAAAATCACACCAATACCATATTGAGGGCCTAATTACATCCTCCATATCATTTTAAGCTTAACTCAATTCAAATTTGTAATTCTTCTTTGAACACATCCAATCTTAAATGGTTCTAAACCATGGTTGAAAATTTGTGATAAAAAAATGAGCAACTCTCTATCTGCAATCAAAATAAGGATGCCTTTATTTCAATTTATTTCAATTTTAATGTATCTAAAATGTTCATTTAGAGACCCCTATTTTTGTTTATTTCAATTTCAATATATCTAAAATGTTCATTTAAAATTTATTTATTTATCGTAGATATTTTATAATGTCATTTTATTTTCTCATTCTTAATTTATTTTTTTCATTGGTGAAGTCAAAGGATTTTTAGCCCAACCCTTGCTCTAGGTGAGGCCACAAATAGGGGACTTCATCCCCAGCATTCATGCACAATCATCAAACTCCTCTAACATGTCCTCTTGCTATGTGTCCTCCTTCACATCATCCTCCATGAATCTTCACTACCGCCATTGGTTGTTCACCATTGTAATTGTCATCATCGCCACCATCTCTTCTATCTCCTTCATGTACTTCTCCTCCTCTTCTTCTTTCTTCTCACTTTCTCCTCCGTAATATTCGAACCTTTATAACACCATTAACAATGCCATTATTTTATGATTACATTGTAGAGTCAACCCCTCTCTTTATTAGATTATTATTTCAATATAAACATTTATAACTAGTATATTTTATTATTTTATCTAACTAGTCATACTTCCAAAATATATAAACCAAAAAAATATTATGATTAAAAGAATATTTCTTACAAATTAAACTTAAACCTTTAATAATATTTTAACTATTATAATTATAAATATAATTTACCACCATACTAAATCCATTTTTTGATTATTCAAATTATAAATGTAATTTATCACCATACTAAATCCACTTTTCTTATTTGCTAAGAAATTCTTTCTCCTTTTAAAATGATGATTTTTTTCCTCATAACTAATGGATAGTCAAAGATCTTTTGATTACTTAATCGCCAGCTCATTGTCATTAAAATAAACAAATATTGTCACATTTCTAAGAAATTTGTCATGTCCAGGTCATCACATATCAATGCTTACCACATCACCAACTATGAACAACTATGAATCTTTAAAATAAAGGGGAAAAATAAAGATTACAAACAAGTTTTCGAAACGTATTTAAGAGGAAACTTCAAGATGAGAGCTTGAATTAATGTTTTGTAGAATGTTAGAAGTCTTACATATAATATTTTATGATTATTTTAAAATTATTTGACTTTCTTAAAACAATTATATATTGTATGCAAATTAGCTTCACTAACTACTCTAAATGATAAATTAACTATTCTAAGATTAACAAATCAAACTAATTAGCAAACAACAATGAAGAATACATTAAAATTGAAGCTAAAACAAGGTTTTACCTTCACTTACTATGTAGCTTGTCTCCATTGTCCTCCTATGCTCTAATTTCTTGGATGTGTTGAGCTCTCAAATTTCCAATTTGAAGCTCCTTGCCCAAGATGATACCAAAGTGTGGAGATTGAGTGAATTATATGCAAAACTAAATCCTAATTATGCAAATATGGTGGATGCAAATGATATGAAGATGGATTGATTATGGCTTGAATGCTCTTGAAAATGCTTGATTGCTTGAATGCTTGATTACAAAAATACCTATTAGCTCACAAAGGGGAAATTAGGCTCCTTTTATAGAATTTTGGAGGATCTAAGCCTAGGTGGCACAATCCTACGGTTGAGAATGAAAGGTGGAAGATCCTAGGGCTAGGATTGACTTGGTTGAAGGAGTTGAGAGAAAGGGGGATGTAGTTGGAATGTGAGAGGAAGAATAGGGATGATGTTCCTCTCACATTGACATGGAGGAGAACAAGGTGGAAGGGAAAGACACATGTCAAGTGTCTCACAAAGACCAAAGAGAGGAAGAGGGAGAGACCTTTTCCTCATGAGGACTCTTTGTACAAGTGTCCCATGAGTCACTTTTGACCCTTAGAGGTGGCTTGAGAAGCCCCTTAGGAATAGGGCATGTCTCCTGACTTGGTTTAAGAAAGGACATGTGGTCATGAGACCAAGTCCTATGAGGCCACATAGCCCTTAAGAATAGGACATGTGTGGGTGAGGATAATTATTAATAAATAATTAATAATAATTATTTACTTTAGCCAAAGTGATGTGTCAGGTGACTAGGTAGGTGAGGTGGACTAGGGGACTTAGTCATATTTAGGTGATTATGTATTTAATTAAATCACTTTAATAAGACTAATTAGAAGACTTAGGATAGAGGAATAGACTATAGTGAATTTACTAAATAAATTGAATAATCTATTTAATAAATAGAGGAAATAATTATTAATTAAATAATAAATATTTAATTAATTTATCAAGTCAATATCAATTAAATAATAAATATTTAATTAATTAATGAAGCCATTTTTAAGTGTATACATTTTGTCACTCTTTGAAATAATGTGTGTCACATTGTTTCAAAAAAAATTTCAAGTATTTTGCCCCTGCCCCAGACAATGTCTGAGATGACCTATGCATGCCCCCTCGAGAGATTGATTGACCAAAAAGATTTATTTAAATTTGATTTACTGTTTGTTTGTTTATTTTTTGTTTTTTTCGAGTTGGATAATCAATCTCATGAAAGAAATAGGAGAAAAGATGGGTGAAAATGGGGTGAAATGGAAGAAAAATGGGAGATAGGGTCCACACACCAAGCACGTCGGGTCCACAGGCTATAAATAGGGCAAAGGGGTCCACAATAGGCTCATTGTGCACACTTGTCATTTGGAGACTAGAGCGCAAGAGAGAGAAGAGCAGAGCTACTAGGATGTCATTTCTATTGTTAGATCACCACTTTGAGAGGGCCAGACGCTTCTAGCAACCACTCGATTCGGGAGAGCCGGTAGGTGATTCGATCCTCTTTGTCAATTTTTTATTTTCAGCATGATAGAGTAGGATTTAGCATGTGTAGGATAGGTTAAATCATAGGTTAGATTTTTGAAAAATTCTATTCATGGGCAGCAAATGAATGCACAGTTGCGGCACATGAATGCGCAACAACTAGCCATGTTTGCACAAAAAATCAAAACTTCTGCGCATTCGTTTAGGTCAATTGTGCATGCATGTTAGAGGAAAATTTGTGTTGTGCAAATATGAATTAAAAGTGTGCATAGGTTCTTTCTATGCATTTGTGTAGAATTGTTGCACAAATGTTAAATAGATATGCGCATGTATGAAAAACTGTGCAAACGTGTAAGGATACTGCACATGCATTTTTCTATGTTGTGCATTTGTTTTATTGAGAGAATTTGGTCAAATGAGAAAGTCAATTAGGTCAAACTAGATGTCGATAAGTTGATTTGATCTGTTGGCGGTTAAATTTGATCGATTTGGTCAAGATAGGCAACATTGTAGCATTGTCACTAGTTAACTAGTCTTGATGTTAGATAATTGATAAAATCATCTGTTGAAACACGTGATAAAACATGTTTGTAGTTGATATAATAGGATAGATAGATGTTTAGATCAGTTTATCAAAATCTGATAGCTTGATTTTGGTTGACTTGGATAGGAGGATATTACTGGTATTCTGATGTCACGGGAGAGATATCCCGTCACACATAACCTGAGACCGGCATTGTGAGAGACTAACAAACTTTTGATCAATGCGACTGGTTTATATCATGTTATTTACATGCCCGATATTAGGGTGAACCTGAGTATGATGACTACATTGGCAGAGCGATGGCACTCAGAGACAAGTACCTTCCATCTTCCAACAGGGGAGATGACAGTCACACTAGAGGATGTATATTGCATCCTCTAGCTTCCTATCATAGGGTAGTTAGTACATTATGATCGACACGGTGAAGTGATGAAGTGCAGAGCCATCTTTGGTGATGATGAGATAGAGGATGAAGAGATTAGCTGGGAGGACATGGTTGATTTATATGAGCCTCTACTAGTGGTTCTAGCAGGAGTGATTGGGGTTTTCGTATGCCTTGATCATAGATCACATGGATTTGCAGTTGGATGAGGCCGCACATAACAACAGATGATGTATGACAGGACTTGATTTTCTTGGGGTGTCTATCTATTAGCTCATTTGTATCATGATCTTCATCAGGTGGTGTACCATAGGGGTGCATCATTATCAGCAGCTGTTACACTACTCCATGTTTGGGCATGGGAGCATATCACAGTGACACGAATAGTAGCCATTAGATTTCATGGTGCAGGATAGCCATATATCCATTTATATTCATCAGTTTTGTCTCAGGCAAAACTAGGACATTTAGAGTTCTGGTGGTATACCTTTGATATCCTAGATACAGTGACATGGAGACCATACCTAGGATGTGAGCCCTGGGATGATGAGTGGAAACTGGGTTTTTGTTTTGAGTCACGATGGTTGATAGGGTGGACACCTTTCATTCTTGAGAGACAGCTGGTCAGTCGGGTTCTAAGCCAGTTTGGTAGGATTCAGGGCATGCCACAGGGAGTCATTGAGTTCGCTAGGACTCATCAGGAGAGACATGATTGGGGGCCCATGGCTTCATTTGATGTTGCGAGATAGGAGTTTTTGGACATGCCATTCTAGGCATGGACTATGAGATAGGGGGTTGTGGACCCTAGGATGACTGCTAATCTAGAGCAGTTCCTTAGAGACTTTCCAGATCCTTGATTGACTGATCTGACAGCTAGGCCACCAGAGAGGGATCAAGCAGATAGACGTTGGGGGAGACACTGAGGGTGAGATAGGTAAGGACGAGGGAGAGGCAGTGGTGGTGATGGTGGAGGAGATGGAGGAGATGGAGGGAGAGGGGATAGGGCTAGACCATGGATGAGAGGAGGTAGTGTGAGGTAGAGGGGATTGATGCCACCTCTAGCTAGACAGGGATGGAGATAGCCTCCAACACGGCCAGCAATAGGAGTTCCACTATAGGTACTAGTGGTACCAGTATAGATACTAGCTACCCCAGTACAGGGACCAGTTGTACAGGTACAGGTGCCGATACAGGCAAGGCAGGGACAGGATGAGGCAGATGTGTTATTAGCTCAGGGTAGAGTGGTAAAGGGTGGATAGATCCCTAATGATGGGCAGGATGGATAGGATGTACATATGGTGGATGTGGATGCTCAAGAGGAGCTAGCAGGGATGGACATCAGGGGATAGGATCCTTATTTATAGAGAGATGTTGTGGAGGAGGAGGATCCTGATATTGACTCATTGCTAGTCTAACTAGCAATGACACAGGTGTAGGAAAACCATGTTCCTAGTCTAGAGAGGCAAATAAAGAGGCTAGAGAGCCAGATAAAGAGGCTAGAGAGCCAGATGGGACTACTTAGACATGAGAAAGATGCGGCTATAGAGAGACTCAGGGAGTTGGAGATGCTATTAGATGAGCTGCAACGTACAGAGGATTTGGGTCCCCATGGAGATAGTTTGAGAGCCATGATACATGCCGGGTAGGAGATATCCTACTGGCGAGAGGCTTATAGATAGGCAGTCCCAAGGGATCAGTGGATTGGGAGCTACAGAGAGAGCTCAGTGGCTATTAGGACAATGGTTTATGATAGACAGGCACCACCTGGTAGTGGAGGTGTATCATCATGCCCTCCAAGAGCACTGATAGGTTTAGGAGATCAGGGCGGATCCTCAGGATTAGGTGGTTTAGCAGCATGGGGCCTTATATCATCTCATAGATAGCGATAGACAGAGTCTGGAGGCAGTGGCTCATAGATCATGGAGATCATTGTATACACTTTTGTATCATGTTATCATTGTATCATTATATTTTTGACTTGATGGACACTGACTTTGGACACATTGTTATGTTTCTTTATATCATTGGACATTTGGATAGTTTTTTTGTATTTTATGGACTTTATATGATTGGACTCTATATGATGGAGTATATATATACAATGATGCAGTTCTATCATGATTTGCTTTGATGATTTTATATATATGTACGTACTGACATATGCAGGATGTGATGATTTACTTTAATATGCATAGAATGTATGTCTTAGAATGCAAAATGATTTATATTCTATGTGATATATTTGATGCTTAATGATCTATCATATGATGTTGATATAAATGCATGTCTTAAATGAGTTTACTCTTATACAATGCTATGTGATTACTAATGAAATGATGTAAAGAACAATGTGGATAATGGATAATGAATGGGTAATAAATGAATGATAATAAATGATGATGTAAAATGAATGATAATAAATGATGATGTAAAATGAATGATAATAAATGATGATGTAAAATGAAATGACTAAAAGATAACAACTTACATCATAATGAAATGTTATGGAATTTGCGCACATGAAATATGTATGTAATATAGATGGATAATATATAAATGAAAACACCTAATGAAGATAATGCATGGCCTAAATGAACTAATTAAATGTTGTATAATTCAAAATGAAACATAAATGTTTTTTTTATCCAAATGTCCTCAACTTTAATAACAATGTATCTGACACAAGAAGAATGGACTATGAGAATAGATAACCTAATAAGAAAGGTAACCTACAAATCCCTATAAAAGGAGCACTAATATGCAAGTCGTGAACTGTTTAAATGAAATGCAATATGAAATGAGTATATCTCCACAACTTCATGTAACATCTTAGAACTTCATAATAACTAGAATTTGATTTTCATCATTGAGTTTGTTATGTTGCAAGGAAATGCAAGCATCATGGTATAATTAAACTAGGATGACCTGAGCACTTCTTGCATGGAGTTTAATGTAGCAAACTTGACAAGAATCTAGGTATAATTGAACCAAGATGACCTGAGTTTCATTTGCATAATAGACAAGGAATATCCCCCCTTCCATCGGGGAACAAATATTTGGAGTCAAGGTATGTGCTAGCGTATCACCATTAATAGCATTTGTAGAACAACATGATTTATATGTTGTCAATACTATTAAATTGATGAAGGCACTTACGCACAGACACCCCAATTATTTGTTCCTTTGATTTCATCAGAAAATATCCCACAAATAGAAATCAAAGAAAATACCATGCCCCATCTTGGCTATCCTAATCAATGACATATGGGAGTTTTAAACTCATGTCAAAGATATCACAGAATAGCGTAGGAAACATGATAACAATGAAATCTAGATATGAATGCATTATCTACAACAAATCATTCTAACATGTCTATCATGAATATACATTTCTTTTGCCAAAGGATAGTTTAAGGTATAGTGATTAGTTCAATTGATGATGTATAGTCAAGAATGATAGATAAGCAGCCATGTTTTGAAGGATAGATTACAGATTTTGATTCATTATGAAGATATCATTGTAGAAGAATATTTGATTATGTTTGCTTGTCTGGTGAAAATACTCCATAAGAGTCATGACTATCATAGATCCACTTCCTAAACTAGAGGACATGCCCCCAGCTAAGTGATGGACTGACTTATTATGGATGAAGAAGGATGCAACAAGACTAGGACGAAGACCAGGACATAAGATCAAGCTATGATGGAATTTTATTATGGGTAGATACAATGGATGGTGTATGAACTTTCCATTTTATTATGATATGTACATGGTGGGAATGGGGATTGACTAGCCATTTTATGTTGGATATATACAATGAATGAACACACTAGAAGAATCCTAAAAGATAAAGGAGCTAACTTGATACACGTGGTGCCTATTTCCAAATTTTCACCACATGCTTTTATTGCAATTTTCTTTTGATTTTTTTATTTTTTTGTATTTTTAAGATTTTTTATTTATAGAATATATACATAGTCCTTGCATTGGGATTTCAAGGATAGAACTTCGTGAGGTGTATGCTGTTAAGAGGTTCATCCAAAGGATCTCCCTCAAGTGTGGACAATTGATAAGCCCCAGAACCATAAACTGTTGTTACTACAAAAGGACCTAACCAATTGGGTTCAAACTTGCCCTTCTTCTCATGATGTTGTTGATTCTTTGGATTTTCTTGAAGAACTAGGTCACCCAACCGAAAGTCTTTGATCTTTACCTTGCTATTATACTAATGAGACATATGCTGCTGATAGACTTTCAAATGATCATAAGATCTTTGACGGCATTCATCTAGAAGCTCTAGTTTAGTCAATCGTGCAACTCTATAGTCATCATCAGGAATCAAATCTTTGAGAGTGACACGAAGGGAAGGCAACTCAACCTCGAGGGGCAGGACTGCTTCGGATCGATAGACAAGGGAATATGGGGTGGCTCCAATGGGAGCATAGATGGAAGTATGGTACGCCCATAAAGCTGGATTCAGTTGGATATGCCAGTCATGGCCAGTGTCATTGGCAGTCTTTTGTAGGATTTTAACAATTGTTTTATTTGACGCCTCAGCTTGGTCTCTTCCTTGGGGATAGTATATGGTAGAATAATTATGGGCGATGTGGAATTTTGTGCACAGTTCATCCATGTCCTGATTTTGAAATTGTTTCCCATGATCAGTAATGAGATACATAGATATACCATATCTGCAAATGATATAATTTAGGATAACATGGACACTTGTTTCCCTGTGGCGGTGATCAATGGAATAGCCTCAATCCATTTAGTAAAATACTCAGTGGTAGTGATAATCCATTTGTGGCCATTGGAAGATGGACGGTTGATAGCACCCATGAGGTCGAGTCCCCACCGGCTGAATGTCAAGGTAATTGTAAAAGGATGTAACTCTTGTGTTGGAGCATGAATAAGGTTTCCATGTATCTGACATTTCTTGCATGCCCTAGCAAAATGAAAGGAATCTATTTCCATGGTAGGCCAATAATAACCCATACGCAAGAGTTTCTCAGCCAAAGAGGGACCACTTGAATGTGTCCCACAAATACCCTCATGTACATCTCACAAGGTAGTTTGAGCTTCATCATGCTTGAGACATCATAGGAGAGTATCGTCAAGACCTTACCGATAAAGGGTGTCAGATATTAGGACATAGCGGGAGGCTTGGCGGAGAAAAGTTCATTTTTTATTTCAGGATAGGTCAGGGGGTAGGATGTCATTTTTCAGATAGGAATAAATTTTTCCATAGATTGGGGAATTATGTCCAATAAGATGACATATAATACTTGTATTAGGATCATCATATGTGGGACAAGTCAAGGATTCCACCAAGAACTCAAAATGGACCTTGGTATCTTCTGTATCAAACAAAGAAGCAATCATTGCCATTGCATTGGCAGCCTTGTTATCATGCCAAGGAATCTTCTCAAAAGTGATGACTGAGAAATATTGTTTGAAGTCATCAACCATACATTTATATGGTAATAACTTATCATCCTTAGTCTGATAATCATCATTAACCTAGTTTATAATCAACTGAGAATCCCCATAGACATTTATTTTAGTTACTTTCCATTGTAAAGTAATCTTTAACCCAATCAGCAAAGCTTCATATTCTGCTACATTATTGGTGCAAGGAAAGAGCAACTTGTAAGATTTCAGAATTGTGTATCCTTGTGGTGTGACAAAGAGAATACCAGCTCTTGAACTCTATTGAGTACATGATCCATCAAAGTATAGTTGCCATGTTTGTGTAGATAAAGCTAAGATGTGTGCATCAGGAAACTCTGTGTATAGGTTGGTCATCCATTAATGGAGCATCTGCTAGCTGATTTTCTATCACTTGACCTTTGATAGCCTTCCTATCTACATATTCAATATCAAATTCACTAAGTAGCATGACCCACTTAGCCAATCTACCTGTCAATGTTGTTTTTCTTGATAGCTACTTTAAAGAATCAATCTTTGTGATGAGATGGATAGAATGTGACAACATATAATGTCACCATTTCTTGAAGCAAAAACAATGGCCAAACATGCTCTTTCCATAGGATAATAGTTTAGCTCATATCCCACTAGGGTGTGACTGATATAGTAGATGACCTTTTCTTTCCCTTCATGATCTTGTTGAGCTAGAAGAGCACCTAGTGAAACTCTCGTAGCTGAAATGTAGAGCAAGAGTGGCTTGCCCAATATTGGTGACATCAAAGTTGGAGGATTCACTAGATATTGCTTGATTTTATTGGAAGCTTCTTCACACTTATCATCCCATTGGAATAAGATATTTTTATGCAACAAATGTTGAAAGGGATGACTTCGATCTACTAGTTGAGAAAAAAATCTTCGGATGGATTGGAGACATCCCTGTAAAGATCTTAACTGACTAATGTCAATGGGGGAAGCCATCTCCATTATTGCTTTAACTTTTTTTGGATCTACTTCAATTCCTTTGGCTAAGACAATGTACCCTAACAATTTACCGGATGTGACTCCGAATGCACATTTCTTTGGATTGAGTCAAATCTGATATTTTTCCATCCAGGTGAATATTCTATCCAACTCTCTCAAATAATCTATATTGAGAGCAATCTGCTATTCTTATAGAACCAACAGTACCTCTTAACATTGGAACAAAAGAGTCTCTACCCATCCTCAAAGTAGCAGCATCCTTGACAGAATCAAAGAAAGAAGCTTTTGCAAAAAATTTCAAAGAGAGACAAATCAAATTTTCTTGGCCTTATGCTGATATGTCGGGGCTGGACCCTAATCTCATTATGCATCATTTATCTATCAGACTAGGTGTAAAACTAGTTAAGCAAAAACTCTGCAAGATGCACCCGCACATTGCACTAATGGTTAAAGTAGAATTGAAGAAGCTCCTAGATGTTGGATTCATTCATGCTATTGCTTATGCTGAGTGGATTTCAAATATTGTCCCCATCTCAAAACCAGACAAGTCTATCTAGATTTTTGAGATCTTAATAAAGCTTGTCCAAAAGATGACTTTCCTCTACCAAATATTGACATTATTATTGATCTGACAGCTGGGCATGAGATGTTATCATTTAATGGATGGTTTTTTTGGCTATAACCAAATCAAGATTGCACCGTAAGACCAGGAGAAGACTACTTTTACTTTTCTATGGAGTACATACTGCTAGAATGTGATGCCATTTGGCCTCAAAAATGCTGGAGCAACTTACCAAAGAGCTATGACTACAATCTTTCATGACATGATGCATACCATTATGGGGGATTATGTTGACGATATTTTAGCAAAATCCAAAGACAGAGCTAGTCATTTGAGAGTGTTGGATAGAATATTCACCTGGATGGAAAAATATCAAATTCGACTCAATCCAAAGAAATGTGCATTCGGAGTCACAACCAAAGAGATATGACTACAATCTTTCATGACATGATGCATACCATTATGGAGGATTATGTTGATGATATTTTAGCAAAATCCAAAGACAAGGCTAGTCATTTTAGAGGGTTGACAATGCCCATGAGGTCAAGTCCCCACTGACTGAATGGCAAGGTAGTTGTAAAAGGATGTAACTCTTATGCTGGAGCATGAATAAGGTTTCCATGTATCTGACATTTCTTGCATGCCCTAGAAAAATGAAAGGAATTTGTTTCCATGGTAGGCCAATAATAACCCATACACATGAGTTTCTTAGCCAAAGAGGGACCACTCAAACATGTCCCACAAATACCCTCATGTACATCTTGCAAGGTAGTTTGAGCTTCATCATGCTCAAGACATCATAGGAGAGTATCATAAAGACCTTGCCGATAAAGGGTGTCGGATATTAGGACATAGTGGGAGGCTTTGCAGAGAAAAGTTCATTTTTTATTTTGGGATAGGTTAGGGGGTAGGATGTCATTTTTCAGATAGGAATAAATTTTTCCATAGATTGGGGAATTGTGTCCAATAAGATGACATATAATACTTGTATCAGGATCACCATATGTGGGACAAGTCAGGGATTCCACCAAGAACTCAAAATGGACCTTGATATCTTCTGTATCAAACAAAGAAGCAATCATTGCCATTGCATCGGTAGCCTTGTTATCATGCCAAGGAATCTTCTCAAAAGTGATGATTGAGAAATATTGTTTGAAGTCACCAACCATACGTTTATATGGTAATAACTTATCATCCTTAGTCTGATAATCATCATTAACCTGGTTTATAATCAACTGAGAATCCCCATAGACATTTATTTTAGTTACTTTCCATTGTAAAGCCATCTTTAACCCAATTAGCAAAGCTTCATATTCTGCTACATTATTGGTGCAAGGAAAGAGCAGCTTGTAAGATTCAGAATTGTGTATCCTTGTGGTGTGACAAAGAGAATACCAGCTCTTGAACTCTGTTGAGTACATGATCCATCAAAGTATAGTTGCCATGTTTGTGTAGATAAAGCTAAGATGTGTGCATCAGGAAACTCTGTGTATAGGTTGGTCATCCATTAATGGAGCAGCTACTAGCTGATTTTCTATCACTTGACCTTTGATAGCCTTCCTATCTACATATTCAATATCAAATTCACTAAGTAGCATGACCCACTTAGCCAATCTACCTGTCAATGTTGTTTTGCTTGATAGATACATTAAAGAATCAATCTTTGTGATGAGATGGATAGAATGTGACAACATATAATGTCACCATTTCTTGAAGCAAAAACAATGGCCAAACATGCTCTTTCCATAGGATAATAGTTTAGCTCATATCCCACTAGGGTGTGACTGATATAGTAGATGACCTTTTCTTTCCCTTCATGATCTTGCTGAGCCAGAAGAGCACCTAGTGAAACTCTCATAGCTGAAATGTAGAGCAAGAGTGGCTTGCCCGAAATTGGTGACATCAAAGTTGGAGGATTCGCCAGATATTGCTTGATTTTATTGGAAGCTTCTTCACACTTATCATCCCATTGGAATAAGATATTTTTATGCAACAAATGTTGAAAGGGATGACTTCGATCTACTAGTTGAGAAAAAAATCTTCGGATGGATTGGAGACATCCCTGTAAAGATCTTAACTGACTAATGTCAATGGGGGAAGCCATCTCCATTATTGCTTTAACTTTTTTTGGATCTACTTCAATTCCTTTGGCTAAGACAATGTACCCTAAAAATTTACTGGATGTGACTCCGAATGCACATTTCTTTGGATTGAGTCGAATCTGATATTTTTCCATCGAGGTGAATATTCTATCCAACACTCTCAAATGACCAGCTCTATCTTTGGATTTTGCTAAAATATTGTCAACATAATCCTCCATAACGGTATGCATCATGTCATGAAAGATTGTAGTCATAGCTCTTTGGTAAGTTGCTCCAACATTTTTGAGGCCAAATGGCATCACATTCTAGCAGTATGTACCCCATGGACAAGTAAAAGCAGTCTTCTCCTGGTCTTCCGGTGCAATCTTGGTTTGGTTATAGCTAGAAAAACCATCCATTAAATGATAACATCTCATGCCCAGTTGTCAAATCAACAATAATGTCAATATTTGGTAGAGGAAAGTCATCTTTTGGACAAGCTTTATTAAGATCTCAAAAATCAATACAAATCCGGATAGACTTGTCTAGTTTTGAGATGGGAATAATATTTGAAATCCACTCAGCATAATCAATAGCATGAATGAATCCAAAATCTAGGAGCTTCTTCAATTCTTCTTTAACCATTAGTGCAATGTGCGGGTGCATCTTGCGGAGTTTATGCTTAACTAGTTTTACACCTAGTTTGATAGATAAATGATGCATAATGAGATTAGGGTCCAGCCCCGGCATATCAGCATAAGGCCAAGCAAATTTGATTTTTCTCTCTTTGAAAAAATTTGCAAAAGCTTCTTTCTCTGATTTTGTCAAGGATGCTGCTACTTTGAGGATGCGTGGAGACTCTTTTGTTCCAATGTTAACAGGTACTGTTGGTTCTATAAGAATAGCAGATTGCTCTCGATATAGATAATTGGGAAGAGTGTCAATCCTTCCATCATCAGGCACCTCAAAGAGGTTTTCACCATCAGATGCATCTTTTCTTTTTACTATTTTTGGATCTAATACTGCCACTGAGTGGTTTCACCATTAGATCTGTTGATTATTTTTATATTTTTATGACTGAAAGGATTGGCACTCTCTCCAAAGTAGGCCATGTCATTGAGTTCTATCAAAAATCCTAACTTGTGATCCCGAAATGGTAAATGATCCCTAATTCCAAGATAGTCAATGATTGCATCATCATTATGGAATACATCAAGTTCTGGATGATCGAGAGAATCCCAATTGATAAGCTCGGGATGTACAAGGGGAATTGGATCATTCGGGTCAGTTTCAAAGGTGGAGATGGTATTGATGGAAAATTTGTCAAGGTTTATAATGGTATTAGTGAGGTCTATTTCCATACTCTCATCTGATTCATATATTGCAAGATAAAGGTCACTTTCCTCACAATCGACAAAAGTAGTATCACATGGGACCAATCCTAGTGAATCAGTCTTTGAACTCTCTCCCTCATGGTAATTGTTACTATAGTGATGGACAACATCAACTCCTATTTCTTCAGTACAATCAGATAATGAATCCCATTCATAATCATTTGAGTTAGAATCATCATTATCCCCAAGTCTATAAATGATTCTCTATGCTATCCTTTGTTTCTCTGGATCTACATACATACCATTCTTTCTAAATTGTAAGGCAGGAGCTTTAGATATCTCATGAAAAGGTGTGATCTTTGCTTTTCCTTTTGGTTCTTTTGGTCCTTCTCCTTTGTATCCTAATCCTGTAGTGTCTCTTTGATAGTTTGGATTTTGCAAAATTGGTTTGATAACACCTTCTCTTTGTAACCCTATAGGTCCAGCACCTTGGTATCCCATCTTTTGAAGTGAAGTATACCCTTTACCATAAACATTAGGTGATATATATTCATGTTTGATATATTCCTCATTCTTCTGTGACTTAAGCAAATGATTAGCATTATGCTCAGCTGCCTCTTTGGATATTGTGCCCCCACTTATAAATGTGTCATAAACAAGTGTTGAAGGGGGTTCTAATTGTTGTTTAGTGATCAAAGATCTACCATATGATCTAGGAGATAAACATAACTCTATGATGCAAAGAGCTTGACCTAAAGTTTATTCTCCCATACTTCTTTCTTTTATGTCTATCTTGATCCCATTTGATTTAGAAGTTGATGCTATATTACTAGGATCACTGGGTGTAGTTGTAGAAGATCCAGTATGGTTATAAGGTATCAATGAATCAGATGTCTTTATTATGTTACAATACTGGGATGGATTAATGTCTCCTTTGATAGTGATCTCCTGACCATTATGAGGGAATTTCAAGCACCGACAATAAGTTGATGGCACAGCTTGCATGGAATGAATCCATGGTCTTCCCAATAGAATGTTATAAGCATGATCCATGTCAAGAACTTGGCAAGGGACATCTTTGATTATAGGACTGAATCTGATAGGAAGAACAACAAATCCCTTGGATGACCTCTCTTCTTCATCATAAGCTTTTATTGTGATTTTCTTCTTTGGATCTACACCATTTTCAGAAAATCCCAATGCAAGGACTAGTTTCAATGTGCATATGTTCAAGCCAGCTCCTCCATCTATTAGCACTCATTTGATTTTGTGATTCTAGACAAGGACTTCGATATGTAGGGGAGCATTATGAGGTTGGGTAATATCTAAGTCATCATTTTCAGTGAAGGATAGGTAATGTGGGGTTATTAAATGTCCCACCATAGCTTGAAATTGATCATGATCTAGATTTGTGGGGACCTAGGTCTCTAAGAGAGATTTTTCAAGGATATCTTTGTGAGATGGGGATAGGCGCAAAAGCTCTAAGATGGATATCTGGGCAGGTGTTGTCTTGAGTTGTTCCAAAAGATTGTACTGGTTGTAAATATTTGGTGTAGACTTTGGGACATAAACAGACTTGTTTTGAGGTGCATTTGGTTTAGACGGGACTCCTTGGAGAGTAACCTTGGATTGAGCACGAGTAGTAACATGGACTAGTTGACTCTCTAATTTTTCTTTTATGGTAATGACATTGGCATAATACTTAGAAGGATGACATTCAAAAATGTTACCAACATATCTATAGGGAGTATAATTATAATTGGCTTGATTGTCACTCTTAGTGTTGGAAGAACCTCCTTTTTTCATGCTCAGGAAGTGGATCTTTGAAAGTCATATGTGATTCATTTGAGGTATGTCCATCAACACCAATTTCACCACTTTCAATTAAGTCTTGAACTACATTTTTGAGTCTTAGGCAGTCATTGGTTTTATGTCCTTTTCCTCTGTGAAACTCGCAATAATCATTCGCATTCCACCAAGAAGGTTTTACTCTAGGTTCAAAGTCTTTTGTTTCAGGAAGCGTAATGAGTTTTTTTATGATTAACTTTCATAATTCTGATTCGAGAGATTCCCCTAAAGGAGTAAAATTTCTTTGAGGTGACATAAAAGGCAATCTTGGTTTTGATGAGTCTTTGTTAGTGTTTGGATTTGTTGATTGATTGTTTGAAGTTTGGTGGACATTGTAATTGTAACCTATAACTCATTTCTAGTGTAAGGTTATGCACAAATATATCCATCTTTTCTTGTTCAGGAATCATTCGTGGATATTTGGAAAACAATTGATGCCATCTTTGCAAAAAAGTAAGCAAAGGTTCTCCATTCTTTTGATGTGCATTACAAAGATCAAGCATAGTGACTTCATGTTTGATGTTATATGAATAATGAGTCACAAATTTGTCACGAAGCTCATTGAAAGATTTGATGCCTAGAGGTAGTTTAGAGAACCATTCCATGGCTTGTCCTCCTAAACTTTGTGGAAATAGTCATGTAATACCCCAAAAATGGGCTATAGGTTCATTAACCTCCTACATCTTCAAAACAAACAAAATCAACATCAAAGTCCTAACCTAAGGCACATCTAAACATTATCGAATTTAATTGATTATCTTAAATTCTGCATCGGGGAATATTCTTAGAAATATTCCTAATTTATCATAATTATCTTTAATTTAATAATTATTTGGCAATAAATCCTATTTATCCTAAAGTTGATTAATTGAATATGATGAATATTTAATTAATTAAGTTTAATTCTACCACTTAATTATTTAATTGAATTTAATTATATTTATTCCTAATTATTATTATTTAAATTTGACAATAAATCAAAATTCCTATCATTAATTGATTAAATTCTTATTTAATTAATTAAAGCAAGTTGTCATATTTAATGATATTATTTTTTAATAAAGTCTTATTAAAATAATTGATTAACCCACAAATCAGTTATTTTTAAATTTAAAATCAGTTAAGTTGAAGATAAATTATTTTATTTATTTAATTAATTCATATTAAATTATGCACAATCAAAAAAGAAGTCAACTAGAAATCAACAATCAAGTTTAAATTTAAACTCAACATTCAAATTGTGAGTTAAAAATTGAACTAAACTCTATTTGAAGTTAAAAAGTTGTTTTTGCATGATTTTGCATGTTTTTATGGATGAATTAATATTTAATTCTTGTTGACTCAAAAATCAACCTGAGTTCATCAAGAGTGATTTATGGCTTTTCTCATGCACCTCCAAAGCCCTGGATTTCTATAAAATCAAGGCTCATCTCTTCACAAATCATCCACAACATCCACAGAATTTGCATACTTACTTTGGCAAATTGACATCAGAGGAATCATCAAGCTTCTTGCGAATCAACGTTTGTTTGAGATCAATCTTGTTTTCAATTCATTCTAGTTTCATATTTCATATCATTGTTAGCTTAATTTGCATATCATAGATTAATTTCATCTAGCTTAGAACTCATATCAAATTTTTCATCATAATTGCATAGAAAATACAAAAATATAGATTAATTTGTATTCATTTCATATCTAGATTTTGCATTCAAATCCTTCGTTTAGGTGTTGTCAAGGTCACTGATCTCTGTATAATCTAAGAATACATACTCGCATCTACTAGAAGGCAGTAAATCTCTAGGTTAGTTTAGTTTTTCATTTATTGCATGATTTCAATTTCAACTAACCTCTAATATTTTACTAAAGTGTTGTGTCTATGAAATAGGTACAAAATTCACACACACATTTTTGGTGCCCACTATGGGGGCAACCCACCTTTACATGCTGGTTTTGGTTATTTCTTTGGAGCTAACTCCCTTGTGCAGATTTACTTGGAGACTAAAACCCTAAATTTTCAAAGATTTAATTTTATCTCCTAAACGGCTTTGAGTTTTGGTCTAAAATATTTTTTTTAGGTTGGAGACATATCAGGGAAGCTTTGATAAAAAATTCAGAATTTTTCAAGATGTTTTGAATTTTTAATAAATTTTTTTTATTTTCCATAAATAATTCATTTTCAGCACAAATCATAATATTTTTTGGAAATTTCTACATTTTTGGAAATCTCTTCAAATTCTATAGGGGGTCCATTCTTTGTGTTTTAAATTTGGATGCAATATAATAGCTCAAATACTCAATTTACAAAAACTAGTTTGTTTTGGTAAAATAGGTCTCTAGAGCACAAATGAAGAGATTTTTCTAAAAATTTTACATTTTTGGAAAAATCTCTATTTTTTAGTAGGGTTCTTTGTTTTGTATTTCTATTTTTGTGTCCAAAATCATATCAAAAAAATCAAATCTTGTTAACTAGGTCAAATGCAACAAAAAATAAAATTTGTGATCAGTATGCACTTATTTTTCATATGATTCAATTCATGATATGAGTTGTCATTTGGATTATTTGTTGGTTATTATTGCTCCTAACAATTATTTTTCAGATCTAACCCTAGGGTTTGCATAAGTTGAATATACCTTGCATATCTTGTTTGCTTGTTGGCTTGTTGGAGAGTTTGTGGCTTGCTTGCATGGAAAAGCTCAACAAAAATTACTAAAATAGGTAAAATCTACTAAGCGAGTTGCAAGGAACTCAGGTATTCTGTTAAATCTGATAATATTTTGATTTGGATTAAAATAAACTCTTGGGTGTCAAGCTTGTGTGACTATTTATTGCTTTCATATCACACAGTTCATTTGGGCTATAAAAACAAACATAGATTTGCTTTTTTGCATCTTTGTTACACATAGTAAATAGGCCCTATGAACACTATTCATGGCTCTTGAGAGAGTGGGTGTCCAGCGAAACTCTTCTCAATGAAGGAACCCTTATAGGTAGGGAGGATACTGAGAGAGTCTCACGTTCCACTAGATCCGTGTGTCTTCAACTTTTGATCGAGGCATTCTCTCTCCGGAGAGGTTGATATATCATAAGGGGTTGACATCATAGATCTTTGTGAGATAATCTTGGTCTTAGTGTGTCAGATTAATCTATCTGCATTGTTTGGGTTAAAAGTGAAAAGGCTAGGGGATTATGCTCTACTTCCTTTTTGGATAGTACCAGAAACCCAAATCCTTGAATTTGGAACCAGTCTCCATGTGGTATATCTTGTGAGTCACCTTTAGAGAGGGTTAACCATAGTGGACATTCCCTTAATTGGGTCAACCACATTGATAGAACCTCAAGCGGTAATAGCCATTTTCACCGTGGTAGTGACAACCGCTATATAAATGTCTTGTTGGAAGAAATCTCCACAGGTGTGGTCTCTTGTTGGGCTATCAAATCTCCCTAGTAGATCCTGAAGATTAAGTTCTCAGACTGTGTCAAAATCCTGATGTGCCTGGATTGGAGTTCGCCCTCTTGGATTATAAAAGTTGCAGAGTCAAACCATTACTAAAAACCCTAGTGAGGCCAAATTTTCATTTTCTAGGAATATGTGCATTAATGCAAAACTTTTTGGAACATAAACAATTAGCACTTCTAAGGATTAGCACAAATAAGTCACTTGATTATTCATGCACAAGGTTGCTTTTTCCCTTGTTCATTGTTTTTAGACGTGCTTGAAATCACTTGCTTGCTATTTTGCGTGCCTGTTTATCTATCTGGTTACTAAGAACGAATCAATCTGGTACAATCTTCAAATTTGGACAGACATTTTTGTGAATAATTTGAAACTGAAAACCTAAAATTTGCAAAATCTGAAGCAAAATCCTTTCTAGTGTCAAAAGTCATCCTAAAATTTCAAAACTCATATCAAAGCCAAAGTCAAAGTTGTTAGAGGTTGGTCAGATTTGTCAAAAATCCAGTTTTTACAGCCTATTTCTAGAATCTGTCAAACAAATCATTGTGTCAAGAATAGAGCAGCAACTACTGAGAATCCAATCATTTTCCTAAAGTGGCCTTTTGAATCTGATTTAGCCTTTTGTTTAATCGATTTGAGTCTTTATCATCTTGTGTCAAAACCTTGTCATAACTATCAATCTTCAATCAATCATCAAAATAGCTAAGTGTTGTGAACTCATGTCTGCTATCTTTTGGGAATCTACCCATACATCTAGGGCATAGTCTCCCTCATCTAAGTCAAATCTATGCTCCAATCAATCAAACCTTGACAAGGTTGCGTCATTTGATCTTCTTGAATCAAATATTTCTTCAGTTGTCTTCATCATATTCTTTTGTTTCACCCAAGGTTAATGGTGGAAACTAGAGCTTCCTCTCACAAGAAATTTGGAGAAGTATCCCATACCTTACCTATAACCGCTACCAGGGGTCCAACTCTTGAGAAACTCTACAATTTTGGTCTTTACGAAGATGACGGTCTTGGCAATTTTTGATTGAAAAATGGTTACATTCCCCCTCCATCAATTCAAGGAGTCAATCAACAAACTCTACATCAATCTATTCTAGGGAGTCCTAAAACTCCTAACATGTCTCAAAGAATCAGTACACTTGAGGAAGAAACTCTAATCACCGCTATGATGAAACAGATGCACACTATGCAAGTCAAACTTGAGAAAGAAAAGGAACTTAAAGAGTTCTCCATGGAAGCTCTATGTCCTTTTCCATTTGATAAAGACTTGTACATGTCACCATGCCCCCAGACAAAATGTGAGCAACGTGACAATCCTTATGATACCTCTTCCATGGAGAGTGACACATCCATCTTTGGAGACTATGACGACTATGATGATGGACAATATAATGATACCTATGACACATATGTTCCCAAGAGTCCTCCTCATCGTGTGCTCGTGCTTACTGGAAATGGGACATCACATTGGATAGATCATGATGGTGATCCATATGATTCTAATTTTGAAAGAGACTTTGATGATTTCTGTGAACAATACATAGATGAGACATCTACTTCTATTGAGGAAGAAAAAGCTTATTGTGCTGATTATAAACATGCATACTACAAGGATCTCTCCTCTAAGAACTCTCATGCTGAAAAATAAAGATTACACTCTCAAAAAAAATCATGTTAATGTTGAACCTTTGTCTTGTGATGGTTCCCTTCCATCCTCTACTTCCTCCAATACCCATACATTTCCTAAAGCTTCCAAGCCTATCAAATCTTTCACAAGTCCTTCATCCACCAAAGGTCTAATACTTTTCATGTGGTTTCCTATAGTTATCCTCAAGGGCTACCTCTTAAAGAAACTCAATCTAACCTTCAATTGGCTGCAAATACTTTCAATAATGCTAAACCTAAAGATCCTATTTCTTTATACGCTATAATGCCTACTTCAGCTAGCCCTACACCATCTCTTCCAAAGTCTTCCATACAATCCCAACATGCTTCTGTATCCTTAGAAGTGGCTCCATGTCAAGAGGACTCTAAAAATGATGAAGAAAAGAACATAAAGAAAGATCAAGATCAAGAACCCTCTATGTCATCCAATCCTTTTCATGATGTCTCTTATCTGCTTTAGAAATCTTTTGATCTTGCACATCCTTTTTGATGCATTCCACCATGTCTTAAGTCTTCTCCTAAGCAAGATCAAGCTACTACTTACACTATTGAGCTTATTAACAATCAAAATAACCTTACCCCACTTCCAATTTCCAAAGATGATACTTCCATTAAGGTTGGTAAAAATGGTGTTGTTACTTCCAATGTTAAGCCTATTGAAAATCAAGAGAAAAATTATGTGCTTATGCTATCCAAAGATCCTTGTCAAGATCAAAGTCTTCCATCTTCTTATTCTACCACTCCATGTTCATTTCCACTTTCTACTCTTCCTAAGTCTTTGCAAGCTTTGAACAATCCTATCAAAGAAGATGCTCATATTCAAGATGTCCATGATTCTATTGAAAATCCTAATGCTCCCTCTAAAGATGTTGATGTCCTTGGTTGTCATATAAATGTTGATGAACTTGTTAATTATCCTTTTGCGTCTTCCACTTCCATCTTGGGACCTCTTCCACCACTACTAAGCGCTTCACGTCTGCCTTCCATCTTGGGTCCTTATGTCCCTTCACTTTCCCCTCCTAACTCTCCTAATTCACCATCCATCTTGGGTCCTTACATACCTCCATCTCCTATCAATCCTCAAGATCAATATAGATGCACACCCTCGAATCCTTTTCATTCACTCACCCATCTAAACCAGTCATATCCTCCTTCTTCTTCCACAAGTCCCAAGTTCTTTGGAAGTAACTTGAATGTTCAATACAAGAAAAAGAAGCAATACAAGAATCCATCAAAAAAAGAAGATCACCATGTCTCCTCTAATTGACATGGATGCATAAAGTCAAAAGAGATATCTAAGAAAAAAAATACAAGACAAGTATGGGTTCCAAAATCCATCATTGAAGATATTCTCTCTAAATCATCAAAAAGAAATAAAAAGCCTACGGCTATATGGATTCCAAAATCTCTCTTGAAAAAGTATGATGTTGAGCAACAACTGAAGTTGATATTCAAGCTTCCAAAGATTTCCACTTCATCTTTTTTCAAAAACATTCTTCCATTCCATGTGCCTAAACCTCAACCTCTGCTATCCATTCACCATATTCCTTCATTCACATTTTCTCCATCCTCTTCCCACCCTTCAAGGTGTGTGTTGATGTTAATCTTGCCTTCCTTTCCATCTACCCTTTCACAATCTTTTCATTCATTATTTTTCTACCTTCTATCCTTTTTCCTCATTTGCCTATTCCTCCTATCTCCCAACCTCACTTGCTTTACATAAAACCCTATCCTCCATTTTTCTCTTCCATCTTCCTTTCCCTATCAACATCTTTGAGCATATCATTTTGAATCCTTGGCATATCATGGTTTATCCTTTTAAGGAGCATCATCTAAAGAGTTTGCCTTCTTCTATAAAAAATAAAAAAATAAAAAAATAAAAAAAATTTTAAAAATGTGCCTAGGTGAAAACCTAGAAATAGGCGCCTTGGTAGCAAAAGTAAAGAGAAATAAATTCGTTCTATGGTGAAAACTACTCCCTTGTGGCACCTTGGATAAGTACCATGATGAAAACCTGGCAATCAGGCATCATGCGTAGTTCTTCTACATATTTCATCCATTCCATCTTCTCTCTTTGATCTTGACAAAGTTGATCTATACATGAACATTTGGCTATCTTGTGAGCTATCTTATGATGATCTTGCTTTCATTCTATTCATGTTTAGCCTTCATATTTATTTTCCTCCATTCATTCTAGCCTTTCGCTATCCTTTTCCCCTTTGGTCTTGATCTAATAAAAAAAGAGAGTAAAACATAGTGCTATGAAGCCTCTTGACATGTCTACTCCTTTGGACTACATTCTTTCTTTCTCTTGCATTCCAATTTTGTGACTTATCCTATGCTGGCCTTTCATTGCTTGTCCAAAAGTGCTTTTACATGAAAATTTTTCCCTAGCTTGAATATTCTTGAGGAGTTTACCCTTGAGGATTTCTTCCCTTCATTCTCCTTCATTCTCTTGTCTTCCATCTCTTCCACCAGCTTGCCAATCCCTCTTATTCTCCACCTTGCTAAACATTGGGACTGCACGATATGATCTTGCTTGGGAGTTTGCAATGGAAAAAGATGCTATCAAGTATACCAAGTATCAGGACCAATATCAGAACAAGTATCAGAACCAGTATCAGAACAAGTATCAAAACCAATATCAAAACCAGTATCAGAACAAGTATCATAACAAGTATCAAAACTAGTATCAGAACCAACATCAGAACAAGTATCATAACAAGTATCAGAACCAGTATCAAAACCAGTATCAGAACAAGTATCATAACAAGTATCAGAACAAGTATTAGAACAAGTATCAAAACTAGTATCAGAACAAGTATTAGAACAAGTATCAGAACAAGTATCAAAACAAGTATCAGAACTAGTATCAGAACTAGTAATAGAACAAGTATCAGAATTCCCACTGGGGCTACTCCTTTCACTTTAGTTTATGGGTCTGAAGCGGTACTGTCTATTGAGGTTGAAATCCCATCACTAAGAATCAGAATGCATGGTCTAGTAACTGATGATGACTACAGAGTGTCTAGGTTGCAAGAACTTGAACTACTAGATGAGCGCAGACAAGCAGCATATGATCATCTAAGAGTATATCAAAATATAATGTCTAGAGGCTACAACAAGAGAGTCAGACATAGAGAATTTCATGTTGGTGATCTAGTCTTACGAGAAAATCCTAAAAATCAACCACGTCGAGAACACAAGGGGAAGTTTGAAGCCAACTGGCTGGGTCCCTTTGTAATCACTGCTACTTTTGGCTCGGGTGCCTATCAACTCTCAACAACTGAAGGAGAATAGCTCCGAGAACCAATCAACATTTTCCATTTGAAGAAATTCTATGCCTAAAGCATTCAGTCTATGGTAAAATGTCCTGAAAAAAATCTTAAAAATCTAAAAAATTCTTGAAAAAATGAACATCTTGGTGAAAACCTAGCAATAGGCGCCTTGATGATTCACAAAAAAAATCAAAAAATATCAAAAGTACAAAATATATATATATATATATATATATATCAAAAGTACAAAAAAAATTAAAAAAATGAAAAATACAAAAAAATGAGAAAAAGAAAAAGTGCCTTGGTGAAAACCTGGAAACAGGCGCCTTGGTAGCAAAATAGAATCTCTGCCAAGATGGTGAAAACCCAACAAACGAGTGCCACTTGTTTCAAAATGCTCCATCTATCAGCGCAATCTTGGTCTTTCCTAGCTTTCAGTCTTGCTTTAGTTTGTACATATCTCCTGGTTTGTTTCTGCATTCCTGTTATTCAATAAGTCAGTTTGTACACCAATCAGCTCAAGCATTTGTATCCTATCAATACTTAAAATTTGGGGGCAATCAATGTCATATCCTATGGTCTCCCATGTATCTGAGACGTGTCATATCCAGTCAGAGTCCTTTGAAGCTTCATTTGAGTCAGTCAGTCAGTCTCGTCTCCAGAAAGGATTTTGCATCTACAACAACACAATCAAACAACAAACTGAAAATAATCTATGTTTTTTACATGCTTTTATCTCCTTGTATGCTTACTGATTCGCATTAAGATTTTTGCATATTGTGTCCCTTTGAGCTCTTCGATGGTGTCCTTTATAGGATTTAGAGAGTGATGACTAGGGGCATAATCTTTTCTTTGTCTTCTACTTGTATGTGAAAATCCAACAACTTTAAAAATTCTAGATTGAAATGGTGTCCGATTGTAAGACCCTATATCTCGAATTAGATGGCCATGCGTACCTCGACTATTGATACCTAAAAAATTCAAGGAAGTTTGATATAACTATTGTCTTTTTGAGTGAGTTCTTTCTCCTATTGTGAAATGTGATCTTACCTAAGGATGTGAACGATAAAGGATCACTATGGATAATTCACATTGGATTTAGAATGATCTCTTGACTGTTTGATGTGTTTGCATGCAAGCTGTATTCAGGTCATCATGATGTTTATGTTCTGATACTTATACAAATTGCTATATCAAAATGGACATGATATTTAGGTCATCTTGGCATTTGTGCCTTGGTGCTTATATCTAATCCGACATTCTAAAAATAAAATCAATATTCATATGTCCACGGTTGCCTAATCAGTGGGTGTTGTATTGATTCCTACGCATACAAATCGATATTCAAATGTCTATGATTTCATAACTAGTGGGCATTGTATTGATTTATCCAATTACCTAAAAATTCAATGATGAGAATGACCGACACATGATCAGTGACTAGGTCCTAGGTCTTAGGTCTTAGGTTGCATTTCATTCTACATGTCTCTTTGCATTTTGCATGTTTGCATGATCTCACAATGGTTGGCTAAACTTCAATGCTTAAACAATTCTTCAAATATCACTTCAAATCTAACAAGAGCTGAACCTAACATGAAGGTTCCTCCAATGAAACAACAAGTAGAATCCTTTTTTGGGATCAAAATCAAAATCTGAGATCATTTATATCATTAACTACTTGCATAATCGACCTTCAATCATCACAAAACTCCAGTATTCAACTTAACTGATTATCTTATATCAAACTATCAAAATTTCAACTTGGTCAACTATGGTCAACTCATAGTTTCACCTAGTCAAACTTGGTCTCTAGGACCTCCAAACGATGCAGAATGAATTCTCGAATGTGTTTACCCACTTCTCAAATCAATTAGCATGCTTTTGACCTATCAACACTGACTTTTCTTGTCAAATTTCAATTTTAATCCCGAAGGGGGGCATGGTATTGCACATCATTCAAAGTTTGTAATTTAAAATTTTGAAATCATATCTTTCCTCAATAATCAAGACAACAACCATGTCTAGTTGGTGATTCATCAAAAAAGACCTCATCGCTTGGGGCAAATCAATCATCACTCGGGGCATATCAGATTCATCAAGATCCATATCAATCTGGTATTCTCTTAATCTTGTAAATTGTATCAATATTTGCAACTATCAATTCAATTGTGTTATTTCCTTGGTTCTTCAGAAACTGAAGGGTTCAAATGTGATACCAATGTGATTCAATATAAGGACAATCCGGTCTGGAATCGGTCACTCACTTCTTTGCAATCATAAGGTTCAGAATCAGGCGTTTTGACACTTTTTCACAATCATCAGTTCATTGCTGTTATAGTTAACATTATCTTTGGTCATTCAGGACCTATTATCTTCATATCAATTTCAATCAGTTTCTGTTTCATATCAGTTTCAAACATCATACACAGACTATCTTTGAACCACTACGCTTCACACAACAATTCAAAGAGGGGCAAAATGTAATACCTCAAAAATGGGCTATAGGTTCATTAACCTCCTACATCTTCAAATCGAACGAAATCGACATCAAAGTCCTAACCTAAGGCACATCTAAACATTATCAAATTTAATTGATTATCCTAAATTTTGCATCGGAGAATATTCTTAGAAATATTCCTAATTTATCATAATTATCTTTAATTTAATCATTATTTGACGATAAATCCTATTTATCCTAAAGTTGATTAATTGAATATGATGAATATTTAATTAATTAAGTTTAATTCTGCCACAAAAAATTTATTTGAATTGAATTATATTTATTCCTAATTATTATTATTTAAATTTGACAATAAATCAAAATTTCTATCATTAATTGATTAAATTCTTATTTAATTAATTAAAGCAAGTTGTCATATTTAATGATATTATTTTTTAATAAAGTCTGATTAAAATAATTGATTAACCAACAAATCAGTTATTTTTAAATTTAAAATCAGTTAAGTGGAAGATAAATCACTTTATTTATTTAATTAATTCATATTAAATTATGCACAATCAAAAAAGAAGTCAACTAGAAATCAACAGTCAAGTTTAAATTTAAACTCAACATTCAAATTGTGAGTTGAAAATTGAACTAAACTCTATTTGAAGTTAAAAAGTTGTTTTTGCATGATTTTGCATATTTTTATGGATGAATTAATATTTAATTCTTGTTGACTCAAAAATCAACCTGAGTTCATCAAGAGTGATTTATGGCTTTTCTCATGCACCTCCAAAGCCCTGGATTTCTATAAAATCAAGGCTCAGCTCTTCACAAATTATCCACAGCATCCATAGAATCCATAGAATTTGCATACTTACTTTGGCGAATTGACATCAAAAGAATCATCAAGCTTCTTGCGAATCAGCGTTTTGTGAGATCAATCTTGTTTTCAATTCATTCTAGTTTCACATTTCATATCATTGTTAGCTTAATTTGCATATCATAGATCAATTTCATCTAGCTTAGAACTCATATCAGATTTTTCATCATAATTGCATAGAAAATACAAAAATATAGATTAATTTGTATTCATTTCATATCTAGATTTTGCATTCAAATCTTTCGTTTAAGTGTTGTCAAGGTCACTGATCTTGGTATAATCCGAGAATACATACTCGCATCTACTAGAAGGTAGTAAATCGCCTGGTTAGTTTAGTTTTTCATTTATTGCATGATTTCAATTTCAACTAACCTCTAATGTTTTACTGAAGTGTTGTGTCTATAAAATAGGTACAAAATTCACACACACAAGTCGCATAAGATAAGTGTCATTGTGAGCGACTTCAATACAAGCAGTGCAAAAATCATGAATGTGGTCTTGTGGATCCAAATTCCCTTTGTATTTGTCAAATTTTGGTACCTCAAAATGAGGAGAGAATGGAATCATTGCTAAATTCTTATCAAAAGGATAAGGACATATATCATCCAAGGAATACTTCTTAGTTGATGATCCAGTTTGGATGTCACGGATTTGTTGTTGAAGCATTTGGATTTGTTGTAGAACGGGATCCAAAGATAACATGTTTCCTTGAGTGTTTTGGGAAACATTGTTGTGGGAAGCATTGTTTTGGGAGACATTGTTCTATTGATCATTTTGAGAAGCATCAGATGGCTACTTGGTTTCTTTTGCTCCATGAGTATCTTGAGAACTACTAGGAATTTCTTGATTGGTTACAATAGTTGGTTCTCTAAGATGAGAAATATCAAAATCACTTGGTAGTTTGGCTCCTTGTTGAGCAAGCATGAGGAAATACATCTCTCTATCTAGGTCTAGGAGTCTTTCCATGACATGATAAAATCTAGGATCTTGTGTAGCATCCCTAAGTTCTTAATCTGTGGGTTCCTCTTCGGATGTAAAAAGTGAAGTTTTCTTAGGAGCTTTAGGCCAAGGATTCTCTTCATTACTTTTGTTTCCTTCCATTTTGTCTAGGGATTCTGAATCAATGGATTGCTTTAGTTTCTGAGATCGAGTTTGAACCATACAAATGTGAAAATTGATTGGTGGGATCAAAGATGTTTGATGAAAAGATATGGAAAGAGTGGTTGATAGAAAAGATAGTGAAAAGGTGTTGAAAAGTGATGAGTCAACTTGATAAAATCTAGGTCAATAGGAAGTATAGATTTCATTATGATATGACAAAGAATATCAAGAGATAGTAACCTAGGTAAGTTTGATTGAGGATGATAGATCCTAATAGGATAAACTCAAAAAGATTAAAATCTAATAGATAGGGTAATGTTTCAACACTAGATTTGGAATTTCAGAAGATTAGAAGAAATGATTTGATGATTTTTGGTGAAGAAAGGTTGATGAAAATTGATGAAGAGTGATGAAAATGGTCAAACTAAAGAGAAGAGGTCTGTGTAGCTCAAATGTTTTCCTAGAATGTGACTAAAAACAAAAATGGGTATCTAAAAAATTGATTGTGAAATTTTCAAAGTTTGTGGAAATGCTCACTATTGTAAATGCACGGCTACAAATGCGCAGGAATTTGAAACAAATGTGCAGCAAGTTTGAACTGATGCGCGGGAAAAGTAATCGATGTGCAGAACAGTATAACATATGCACAGGAAAATTTGATGAATGCACCGAAATTTGTTTCTGATGGATTTGAACTGCAAGATGTTGAATTTTGTTTTTGATTTTTTGATGTTCTTGGTTTTGTTTTATTTTTTTTTGGCAAATGGAAAATGCATAAACACACACATGCAAGACATAAATGATTTAATCTAATTGTTCTAGTATGAATGCACAAACACGCTTACAATCCTAAGGTTGGCAAGGACAATATTTGTTGAATCCCCACTAGGATAATAAAATCCAGCCATGCAAATCCACAGTGGATAGCCTAGGAACTTGGAGATACGGGCTCCTCCTTATAGTGCACTCACTTCTCAGGCACACCAAGTTCTGAATTCAATGGGTCATTACTTCCCAAAGAACTGTTATCTCTACTATGAACCATGAGTAATGTGGGGTGTCTTCACAGGCTTGGGTGACCCCTTGAGCAAGCAAATAGAAGGTTTTTGGCCACTAAACAAAAGTATTTAATAAGGACATCCATTCAGGTAGTTGTGATCGAGTCATTTTCCCAATTAAGGGGGTTCTCCCAATCTTTTCAAAGCAAGGATTTCACCTCTACTAAGTAAGACTTTAATGCACCACTGGGGTACTGGAAGAGATTTTGGTTGCCACAATGAATTCACACCTGTCTAATGTGAGACTAATCACACTAGCATTTTTAATATATCAGTTTGGAAGGGCTTGGCTTTAGCCTATTACCGATTGGGTCGTTCCTTGGGGTGAGTACCTCTTTTCCCACCAAAGACCGCCCTCTAAAAATTATAACAGTTTCTCTTACACCCAAGGTCCACGAATGGGGAAGGGAGAGGATACGTTGTTATAATTTTGGGATTACAAATAGCTTATTAAGAAAAACACAATAGACACAAAATCTATTCTAAAGAAGAGACACGAAATTGAAAAACATGTCGTATTTTAAAAACCCAAACAAGGTTATAGTTTATTTTGCAAACCCCTTAGAAATCTGCAAACAAACTTGTTAGGAATTTTGGCAATGGGGTCTTCAAAAACAACGTCCTGTACAACAACCTAAAAGACCACAAGAACAAATAGAAAATTGTTAAAAAGATTAGCTAAAATCCAAATAAATAGAAAATTGAAATTAACTACTGTGAATAACAGATGTGCAGCAACAGTGAATAAATGCAGAGAATTATGAAACCGATGCGCAGGATTTAACAAATGCATAGCAGAAACATATAAATGCACAGAACAGAGTGATGGATGCGCAAGTTTTAACCAGAAGCCAAAAACTGAAGAAAAAAAAAAAAAAAAGTGACAAGTTTGATCAAAAATGAATGCGCAAGGAAAACTTGGAAATGTCTACACATGGAAAACTGCAAATAAAATGTTAAAAACGTGGGGAGGGCCCCATGGTGGGTGCCAAAAATGTATGCAAATTAGCTGTACTAACTACTCTAAATGATAAATTAACTATTCTAAGATTAACAAATCAAACTAATTAGCAAACAACAATAAAGAATACATTAAAATTGAAGCTAAAACAAGTTTTTACCTTCACTTACTATGTAGCTTGTCTCCATTGTCCTCCTATGCTCTGATTTCTTGGATGTGTTGAGCTCTCAAATTTCCAATTTGAAGCTCCTTACCCAAGATGATACCAAAGTGTGGAGATTGAGTGAATTATATGCAAAACTAAATCCTAATTATGCAAATATGGTGAATGCAAATGATATGAAGATGGATTGATTATGGCTTGAATGCTCTTGAAAATGCTTGATTGTTTGAATGCTTGATTACAAAAATACCTATTAGCTCACAAAGGGGAAATTAGGCTCTTTTTATAGAATTTTGGAGGATCTAAGCCTAGGTGGCACAATCCTATGGTTGAGAATGAAAGGTGGAAGATCCTAGGGCTAGGATTGACTTGGTTGAAGGAGTTGAGAGAAAGGGGGATGTAGTTGGAATGTGAGAGGAAGAATAGGGATGATGTTCCTCTCACATTGACATGGAGGAGAACAAGGTGGAAGGGAAAGACACATGTCAAGTGTCTCACAAAGACCAAAAAGAGGAAGAGGGAGAGACCTTTTCCTCATGAGGACTCTTTGTACAAGTGTCCCATGAGTCACTTTTGACCCTTAGAGGTGGCTTGAGAAGCCCCTTAGGAATAGGGCATGTCTCTTGACTTGGTTTAAGAAAGGACATGTGGTCATGAGACCAAGTCCTATGAGGCCACATAGCCCTTAAGAATAGGACATGTGTGGGTGAGGATAATTAATAATAATTATTTATTTTAGCCAAAGTGATGTGTCAGGTGACTAGGTAGGTGAGGTGGACTAGGGGACTTAGTCATATTTAGGTGATTATGTATTTAATTAAATCACTTTAATAAGACTAATTAGAAGACTTAGGATAGAGGAATAGACTATAGTGAATTTACTAAATAAATTGAATCATCTATTTAATAAATAGAGGAAATAATTATTAATTAAATAATAAATATTTAATTAATTTATCAAGTCAATATCAATTAAATAATAAATATTTAATTAATTAATGAAGCCATTTTTAAGTGTATACATATATATATATATATATATATATATATATATATATATATATATATATATATATATATATATATATATATATATATATATATATATATATATATATATATATATATATATATATATATATATATATATATAGATTTATGGTTTTTTAATGAATTGTTATTGTTATATACGCCCACAACCTTCAACATCCTTGACAACCATCACCTTTGTAAGTACAACCTTTAATAAATGGAAAATATAATTATGTTTTTTAATTATACAACCTTTAATAAATGGAAAATAATTATGTTTTTTAATCATACAGCCTTCTTAATATTATAATAGGAATTATATGGAATGAGGATGTGGGTAAAGATATTTTGAAAGAACAAAGCAGAGGTGATAGGGCTTTGTATTTTTATGTGTGTATTTGAATTTAAAAAAGTGACACAATCATAACTTAATATATATTTTTTAATTAAAAATATTAATATATAATTATTTATTATATACAATGATAATGGTTAAAAATTATATATTTTTGTTATTTTTATTTAATTTATTGTTCATTTTCTTGGTAAATAAGTATTATTTAAGGGTGACTCTCTTTCATGGATAAAGAAAAGAAATTACATGCACTCTTCTTCATCTTATTATATAAGAGTTATAGCTCTCAATACATCAAATTATATAGAGTCTCGGTTACCTCAACCACCTACAGTTTGCACAAGGGAGAGCAAGTCCCCATTACTACTAACAATTTGAAGGAATTTGTCCATATTTTTTATGTCTAGACCTTCCCAGAAGAGAAGCAATGCTATGGAAGTGAATGCATTTTTCTTCCCTACTACTACAACATCAAATAAACTAAAAATGAACCCATCCATCAACTGGATATCAATTCTGGATATAGTGGCCTTCACATGCGGCCTTAGTTCCATAGTGAAGAGGTGATTGGTGATTACTTCTTCTCGAGTCTTCCAACCCATAGGTTGAACCAAAATTTTGAAGAAGAGTTTATAGACCAAACTACCATGCACATGTCCTCCCGTCCAATGCTTAGTATCAATCATCTTCAAAATAGCCTAAACAAGATCCTCCTCATAAACATTGAGCAATTTGACGATCTACAATTCTCTCATCTTCTATCTTGTGCTCACACACAACCTTAATGATTTTGCACATTTTTTTTGTTTTTCCTCTCATGAAAAGAGAAGCCAATTGAGTTGTAAGTTAAATACTTGCTCACACCATTATAAAGATATTTTCAAGTCTAGTAGTACTAGAGTATCTAGCTTCTAGATATGCATGCACTATCATGAAGTGACCTTGAAGGGGGGAACTATTTTCCAACTGAATTACTATTTACTTTTAGAAAACAAAGTGGGTCCCATCACTATAGTCTTTACTTATCCTTGGACATGCACATGCCCATACATTTATTTGGACCTTATCCATCTTTACACATCTTACCTTATAACATTGATATAGTGCATCATAAGTACCCAAACACTCATTTTTCACTTAGATCTTATTGCTCTAGCATCTTGAGATATTTCTTGTGAATATAAGCCCTTGGTCATAGATTTAATCCTAAATTTTAAAATTTAAATTTAATTTTGAATGACTAACATCTATTTTACTGGCCTCCATGAGTTGAATAATCACATTTATATGATTTAATGTTGTGCTCTTGTATTAAAATCCACTCATTTGGATCCTAAAATGCTCACATTAAATCATCTTCTATCATCCTTAAAGTATTTTTACAAGAAACTAATATTGAAATAGTTCAACTTGGTATTTTAAGAGTAGTAACAAATTCACATATATCATATAGGGTCCTTGGTTGTTTGTTTTCCAATATTTTACACATGTTTTCAAAGGTTGAGCTAAGTTAACATGTCCCCTTGCTTTAAATGTCAATCTTTCAAAAGTATTTTTAAACACCTCTAGTTTCATGTATACCAAGAATAGAGTAGAGAAAGACTCACAAACTGTATCAATTCCTGAACTCTTACCTATAACACTTTAGGTTTATTTGACCTTATTATTGGAGAAAAGTCTAACCAATCTCCCACCAGCTCACTTGGAATAACTAGGGACCTAGTCCTTCAAGGAAGCTTAACCATATAAATTATTTCTATCTCTCCTACTAATCTTCCTAGCACCCCCTCACAAATAGGCATTTCAATGACATTTGAAATTTCAACCACCCTCTCTAACCATATTTTCATATGTATGATAATTTCCCCAACTCCCTCCCTTTCATATTTAAGATATCCTATTTCAAACAAAATGACCGTGTGGATGCCCTAACTTCCATCTAGAATAATAAACCAAAACCTTTGAAATGAGCCTAGATTAATTGGTGAAAGTATGTTCTCATCATGTACAATGTTCCTACAATAATAACACAAAAGTGATTCTTGGAATATAAGAGATATAAAAGGTACCTTAATATTTAATAAAAAAATAATTGTCTTATTTCTCAATTCCTTTGTGATTTTTTACCAAATAGAAACAAGGCTTAAATTAAAGCTAGATTAAACTCTATTTAGAATGGAGACAAAGGCATTGAATTATTGTTCTAATATTTGAGATACTATATTAAATATGAGTACATCTCTTCCATCCATAACCGTAATGCACCTAAAGCATTCCCTAATAAGAAAGAATAAAATTCCTATGTTCATTTCAAAAATTTCTTTATTAATCATTTAGTCAATAATCATCTCATTTATATTTTGGAAGTGATTATTGGGGAGTATATTTCCACTAAGATAGATAAGGACTATCGTAGATATATTGAACAACATCTTGAAATAAAAAAGAGATATTGACCTTTCTTTGGCTCCGCTAGCCAATGAGAAGAGTTTAGTGTTTATGCCATATTTACGAAGTTCTTTGAGGATTTTTTGGGATTTCATGTGTGGAGACTTATATTATTATTTTTTAAAGATAATATATCATGTATCCTTACGACCCTTAATCAATCATGATTTGGTCAAGATTATTCCTAAATGTATTCTTTGAGGACACTATTAAAGGTTGGAGATCAATTGCACTTATCAATGTGCCTCACAAATGAAAGTCAAAGTAGTTTTTTGAGGGTCAAAACTATAACTTGAGATATATTTTGATCTAAGAAAATTGGTGTCGTCGGTAGAAGAGTCATTCAAAATAATCTTGTTTTATGCTCGAAAGCTATTGAGTGAGTCTAACACTAGCACTTGCACCGAAATAAGGTGCAAGGATACGTCGATAGGTCTTTGATGTGGAAACATAATGTAAATGTAACATAATAAAATGAAGTGTATTGAAGCGGCATTCTACAAGCATGTTTCATTGTAGAAGAAAGTCTTTTATATAATAACATTCAATGTGGATGATTTTAATGTAATGTATTGTTGGACTTCACTCGATGTAGGTCCTCCCAAAAAATCATAGCATTGAAAAGCATTGGAACACATTAGGAAATGTTGTATCTGTATCAATCAATATTGAAGATGTTCAAGGGAAACAACGCGATAGAAAGTCAAAGAAAGTTTTTGTTAAAAGAGAGTAATAATAATTTGTAAAGAGATCATGGAAATGGACATAACACATGCATTGATAAAGAGATCTTCTAAAGAGGGAAATCAAATCTAAAAATATTAATACATTCAAATCTATGATATTTTTTGATCTATTTGCTTCGTGATTGTTGAGCAAGCTTATCAATGCATTCAAATTTAATCTTAGAAGATAAAATTACATGAAATAACTTTAGAATCCTTTAGAATTTTTGAACTTACCTACAGATAGTTGTGGTAGTTTTCTACACAGGATTGAAAATATAATTCTAATGTACTGTAAAAGCGTAAAACAATAAACCTAATTTAGGTCCTGGACTCATTAGTGCAGCTACCATGACAATGCAACCGCTAATGTTGGATAGATTGTCTCTTGCACAATGAATAGATACTAGAGGATTGGGAGAGTCCTGATAAGGAGCTTGAGATGGTTGTTACTGATCATGAGGGTAGTGGTGTCCACACATTTTGGTGATCTTGTAGATACTATTCTTTGGGTCAAATCACATACAAAAATACCATTAATGAAGCACTGTTTGGAATAGAATTTATAAATTGATACATGAAAATGACAAGCTCTTCAATAACTATAAGTAATCATGAACATGAATGTGTATGTATTGATTCAAAAAGACAACAGGGGAATGTTGTCTGTATAACCAAAGTAAACTTAGAGAGATATAGAAGTTTTGGTCGCCATTCATGGTCAAATGAGAACTGAGCCAATGCATTTGGAATTGAAATTTCAAATCAAACCTATCTCAAACACCACATATCTAGAATCCTCCTAAAAGTTATCACTGCAACTCTCATCCTCCACAAGACTATATGCTACTAGATAGGTAAAATTAGGGTAAAAAAAGAAAGAAAAATTCAACAATGTTGAAAGAACAACCCAACCACATTGAAAACAAGCACTTATTATAGCTTCAAATATAAGACCACTCCAAAATTATGTGGTAGATAAGCACCAAGATACTGATTTTCAAGGACATTGATTTTCAAGCCCAATAGGTAAACCACCCATGTTACAGTTTTTGCAAAAATACACAAATGTGCAGAATTCATAGTTTGGCATGTAAACCATCTAAATTGAACGGTTCCAAAAAATAAAAATCACTACATATCATTGGCGTCAAACCAAACCCTAATGTAAACATGTATTTTTTGAGAAGCAAAAGTGAAAAAATAATTGTGTTTGTTAATGTCAATAGGATATTGTTTAATGTTTAGTGATGCTATTGTAATGAGTTGGTTTTGGTGCTATAAATAGTCAATTGGAAGATATAAAAATATTTGAATTAAAATTATCTAAATGGTCCTTACAAGAGAAAAATGTTTGTCATGCAAAGAATGACCATAATAATACCACATATTCTACATATTGGTGTAAGAAAATCCCTCTCACTGGTAGACTAGATGAGCTGACCCCCCACCTGGATAAAATGCTAGATTACCAAATTGCTTTTCATTGAAACATAATTTTTTTAAAACAACATTCAAGCATGATCACCCTTGGGGAAAAGGAAATGAGGACATAGACATTATATTTTTGCAAAATTGTACTGATGATTGTTGATGAGTATAAAGCAATATGTTTCTTTTCAATGTCATCATCTTACATAGGCATTACAAAATGAAGTAAAAAAAAAAGAATCTAAAACCATAAAATGAAAAGAATTTAGCCAGGTTGAAAAGCTAGGCATTGTAGAGTGAAGTAAAATGAAAGAATCTCGACATAAAAGGAAAATAATTTAGCCAAGTGATGATAATTATACAATAATTTTTAGTATTTATAACAAAAAATGGTCAGTTAGGATTTTTGAAAGCTAAGGAGTATACATTCAAGGCGTCAAGAATAAGAATCAAATACTTCAGTGTGAGAATAATTTTTGTCTTGAATGCCAAATCACCAATAGGTGAACCCAAATTCATCAAATGTGTGGACATTTCATTACTACATTAACTGCACTTTATGTTACTAATGAAAAGAAAATTATGTAAAACCTTTGAACTTGTAGGAAAACATTAAAACAGTATTTTATATCTTCTTTCATTTCAGCATAGTCTTACTACAACAATTTTCTCCCTGTGTAGAACAAAGAAGACACTACCTTTATAGAGAAAGGTAAGAACACCTAGTTTACAATTAACATATGGGATTCATCCAGAGAAAAAATAGAGATTATATGAGAATGGGACAGCTGTAATAGTTTCACCACTTGTCTCCTTTCCCTCAAACCACCTTCAGCTACTCTCTTTATCTTTTTTGGAATAAGTCAAAAATAACATTTGTCTGGGAAACAAAGAATGATTTCTCATTTTAAGCTCCAATTTTTTGTTGAAGCTCCTTTCTAGACTTCATTTTCACTCTGGAGTCTCCATATGCAACTACCGTCAATTGGCGCCAGACTTGAAATTTGATGGCCGTAATGGCTATTTTCCCACTTTTTGACTGTATATGATAGCCTCAAATTTTATTAAACCGTATGAATTGACATACTAAATTTTTAGAAAACCGTCAATATGGCATATTAGTTTATTTATAAAACATCAAAAATTATTTTTGATAGAAAAAGCAGCAAGAGGGTGTTGGCCCATGGAACAGGGAAGACTAAGAGCACATTAACAACACACTAACAACACTAGCTTCACAACAAATAATCAACAAAGTAATAGTGTCCAGTCTGCCTCTATCAAAAATAATCTTGCAGATCCTTAACAAAAAGAACGAACCAGAGTTGTAGTTTAACCAAAAATTCTTGAACATAGTAACAGTGAACTGCCTTGCAGGGCTAAACCAAAGATTTAAATACTTAACCAAAAAACAAAAAAACCCAAAATAAAACCAAGGACCCAAGGGCCCAGAACAAGACAAAATCACCATGGCACCAACAACAGTTAAGTCCTGTCACCCAACAAAAATTGTTATAGGTAATATTGTATTTTATTTAATAATATAAATATATGCTATTTTATAGTATAAATGATACAATATAAATTTATTTACAATATTTTAAAATGATAAAATATGAATATTTCTAAATTTTAAGATATAAAAACCTAAATTTAGAAACTTGTTAATAATTACTAGATTATATTTAATATATGTAATTAATATGTTTCTATTTTGCTTATTATCTATTCATATGAATTTAGAATCTTTTTATTTAGAATATATGATTTTTAGAAACTTGCTTAGTTTATTTGTGATTTTTGGTATATTACTAATTTATAATATTAGAATACAATATATATTTTTATATTATTTATTACTTATTTATATTCATTTAAAATAAACATATAAATTTAGAAACTTATATTTTTTTTCATATATTACTAATTTACAAAAAAAAATTAATTTTATATTCTTTTTATCACATTTATAAAAATCTCTAGATGATTTATTATATAATATTATTAATTATTATGTGAATTTTGACAATCAATATATTTTTTAAAATGTAAATGAAAGGCAATAAAATCACTAAACCATCATTAAAAAATCATATGACAAGGAGAGGTACAAAGAAATTTACAAGCAGAGGGAATCTACAAAGAAATTTACCTGCATCAGACCTCATGAAAAGTGGAAGTACAAAGAAATCTTATAGCTAGATCTCGAGCATCTTATGGCCCTTGAAATAAAAAATAAAGGCAAACACAAAATTCTAGGAAGCCTTTTCATTAAATCATTTTTCTATTGACAAATTTTAATTCAGTATTTTTTTTAATTTAATGACATTATTGTACGGGGAAAGTTGTTCAATGGGTCAATTTATTCTAAATGTGAAATTGAGACAATATCAAATGTTTTACATTTACAAAGATCCATAGGCGCACATCTGTATAAATAAAAAGTGAAGCAAATAAAACACCAGTGGATGGACTCCCTAGGAAATGAAGTTGTAAGGTTTACCTTAGACTCCAGATAGTAACGAGGAAGATGAAAAGCCATGCCAAAGAGGAAGAGACTAGTTTTCATAAGCATGAAAAAAAATTGAAAAAGAATGGAAGGGAATGGTACGCAAGGAAGAGAAATAGAAAATAGAACATAGGAAAATTTGTTTGCAGCGGGCGTTGCTTTCACAAGTACCACATTATACATCGCTTTCTTCTTCTAGTTCATTCATTTATAGATTCAAGGATACTCTTTCCGTTAACTATATGATTCAAAAAAAATCCATTACTTTTAACTTTCTAATATTGAATATAGAAATATGATGTATCCCATTCATCTATATTTTTATAGAAGAAATATATGTAAAACTTAACAGAAGAAGTTAAAAATGAAGGAGAGATTGTTTTGTATACCATTGATATGTGATCACTAAACTTTTGTTCGTTAAATTTCTATTCTATATCTTTTTTGAAATTGAAAGCCAAGTTTAATTTTATTTCTTCAATTAGTGTTTTCTCCCCTCAAATTGTCCTGCAAATACCTTGACTTTGTTGAAGTTTTGTATTTTGTGAAATATAACCAAAAAAAAAGAGAGAGCACTTTGTTTCATTTCCTTACTGGTATCTTTTCATCTATATAGAAATTGCAAGAGAAAAGTCTAATTTCCTTGCCTGTCTCATTGTGTCTTTTGCAATAAATTGCCATAGCAACAAAAGCCTACATGCAGTGAGATGGGAGATTTGTAGCAATGTTAATAGAAAATTCCCTATTAGAATAGAAAGCAAAATTTTGTGTTTGGCTAAAAACTTTGATAAAAATTTTAATTTCTTGAGTTTCATAGAGATTTTAATTTCTGGCCTTGTTACTGTTTGGCACAATCGCCTGCAATTTCCTCATTTGTTCATTGATATGGACCTTGACTCCTTTCTACTTGCATTCCATCACCACTATTTGTCGACCTTG